>CM053585.1:265268945-265324081 GCA_028646515.1 Pseudochirops corinnae
GTCCGTGATTTTTTAAAAAATCTCTGTAGGGCTCTTCTTCCAGAAGGAAAAGCTCTGTCCCAAATCGCTGGGGTCCTCCCGGCTGCCGTAGCTCTCAGGAAGAGGCTGGGAACTCTTCCTATTTACTTCTGGCTGCCTGGATAGTGAAGACTCCAGAACCGAGGCCCAAGACCGCGATCCAGATCCAGGCCGCTCAGCACGAGAGCTCTTGGCCTGAGAACAATCGCTCAGTCCCCCTGCTGTCTGCAGGCCGCGGGCGGGAAGCTACAACACGGAGGCGGGTGCAAAACCTCTGCCTTTCGCTTTTCCCCTCTGGAGGCCTTTCGGCGGGACTGCTTATCTCCCCCTTTCACAATCCCCACGCGTAGCTGGTGCTAATCCGCTCACCTGAGAGGCTCCTCTGCTGCTCCAGTCCACCCGCCCCCGGGGCACAGCCGGGGCTTCAGGCCAGGCTGGTTTCGGTTCTCAGTGCTGATATGGTTCCTCGTAGCTGAGCTGACTTTAGTGGGAAGTATCATTGTGTGCGTTTTGGAGTTCTAGGATTGGTTTAGAGTCCTATTTTATGGGTATTTTGGGGTGGCTATGTGAGAGCTGCGATATGTTGCTGCTGCTACGCCGCCATCTTGGCTCTGCCCCCCCATTCAGTAGTTTTCAACAAACATTTATTTAATGCCTATCTCTTTTCTAAGATCTGTGCTAGATATTGGAGATAGAAAGATGAGTAAAAACATCATCCCTGCTCTCATGGAGCTTCTAATAGAGTCTTAGAAAGGAGGATCTGACCCATTGACAAATGACAGTAATAAAAAATAAACTTGTGCATAAGAGAGGTGTGTTCTAAGTTCTCTGTGAGGACTGACAAAGGAAAGATTATTTCTATTCAGGGTAGCCATATAGAAGAGATAGTATTGATACTAATTTATTGTTGTTGGAATTGTGATATGATCCAGCCATTTTGGAGAGCAATCTGGAATTATGCTCAGAGTTATTAAACTAACCTTTGACTCAACAATACTACTAATCGGTCTGTTTCTGAAGATAATTAGGAAAAAAGGAAAAGAACCTATATGTTCTAAGATGTTTATAGCAGCTTTCTTTGTGGTGGTAAATAATTACAGGGATGCCCATCAATTGGGGAATGGCTGAACAAGTTGTGGTATATGATTGTGACAGAATACTACTGTGCTGTAAGAAATGATGATGTCAGTGATTTTAGAAAAACCTGGAAGGGTTTGAATGAAATAATGAAGAGTAAAATGAGCAGAACCAAGAGAACATTGAATACAGCTAACAGCAATATTGTTTTAAGAATGACTTTAAGTGAATAAGTTATTTTGGATATTATAAATACTCAAATTAACTATAAAAGATATATGAAGAAAGATTCTATCTGCATCCAGAGAAAGAACTGATAAACAGAAGTATGTATAGAATAATTTTACATATATATATATATACATATATACATATATACACACACACACACACACACACACACATACACACACACACACCTATTTAGGTCTAATGGTAGCCATCTGGGGGGAGGGAAGAAATTTACATGATACTTTAGTTGTATATTTGAAAGGAATAGTAAGTTGAACATAGTAGATTTGCAATTTCATGTGCAATCACCTTTTTTATTGTATTGTGTTATGGAAATGCTTGTTTTATTCCATACATTAAAAGCAAAAAAAAATTTTTTTAAAGAAGAGGTAGCACTTGAACTGTCTGGCTAAGATGCCTATGATTTCCTCAGATGAAGATAGGGAGAAAAAAATTCTAGAAATGGGAAATAGGATTAGCAAAGATACAGATTCAGGAAGGCACAGGATTGGTTGCAGGCAGTTTGCATAGAATGTAGAGAGTATGGCATCAAGATGGAAATGTAGGTTGGTACCAGGTAAGTCTGAACTTTATTCAATAGGTAGTAGGTGGTTACCTATTGCCATTGAAAAGTTCTGAGCAGAGAGCTGTTATGATTAAGTTATGCATAAAGAAGATGGGTTGGTGTCATGTATAGGGTGACTGGGAAATGAAGAGGCTAAAGTAGGCAGACCAGAGGGCTAAGGAAGTAGTATGGACGAGAGATAATGAAATCATGGATAGAATGGTGGCAGAGGGAGCAAAAGGAAAAGGATGGATGCAAGATACACACATACATACATATATACACACACATACACATACACATTATACACACACATAATGTATATACATATGCATACATATATGTAATTTATAAGTAGTTTTTTTATAGTTTTTGATTTGCATACACATCTCTCTACTATAACCCCCTAGAGAACCTTTCCTTATAACAGAAAAAGCTATGCAAAAGGAAAACCAACACACCAACCATGTCTTTTGGTGTATCTAACATCTTCAAGAGGTACCTTAGTTGAAAAGTTTGAAGTGTGTTCATTATCTGTTGAACTGTTGGCCCAATTAATTAGAATATTTGTTGTGATCCACATATCTCTATGTATCTCTAGCTTTAGGACAGTTTTCAAATTTTCCTTGCTTCTGAAAAGTCAAACTGAATAATGGCAGCAGTCATGACTGTTCTTAAAAAAGAATTCTGCATGACTGACTGGGAACCATTGAAGGGATTCTGGCAGGAATGAAAGACAGCGACATTCCTTTGGAGCCACTTGGCTCCATGGAGAGTTCCTCTCATGTTGAGTAATGAGACCCAGGTTAGGAAAGATTTTGCCTTTCTTTGCTTAGCTAATATTAGTAAAGAAGAAAGTCACAGAATCTCAGAGTTGGAAAGGATAGCAGAGGCCATTTAGTACTGACCAAGAAGCCCTTTCATAATGTCGCTGCAAAATAGTCACCTAGTCTCCATTTGGAAAGGTCATGGAATTTCAGAATTGGAAGGGATCACAGTGCCTGTCTAGTATATCAGCAAAAAATAAAATACTACAGCTTATCTGATAAGTTGTCATCTGTTACCTGCTTTAAGACTTCCAGTGAGTGGCAACCCACAGTATCCTAAAGCAACTGATGTCCTTGGTGGATAACTGTAATTATTAGGGCATTTTTCCTTACATCAAGCCTAAATTTGCCTCTTTGTGCTCTTCCACTTATGATTGCTCTTGGTTTGTCAGTCCGTGGTCTAACAGAACAAATGCAGTCCTTTCCCCACATGACAGCCTTGCAGATACTTGGAGACGTCTATCATTTCCCTTGTCAGTCTTCTCTTTTTAGGTTCAGCATCCTCAGTTCTTTCGCCTCACTCTTATGTGGCATCGCTCAGTGCTCTTTACCACCCTGGTTGTCAGTCTCTGGACATATGTGTTTGCACACCCCTGCCCCCCGTTTTCTAGCTTCCTTTTGTGTGTTGTCTTCCCCCATAAGATGATAAGTTCCTTGAGGACAGGAACTGCCTTTCTTTTTCTTATATTTGTATCCCCACTGTTCGGCACAATGTCTGGCACATAGTAGGCACTTAATAAATTTTTATTTACTGTTACTACTGCTATTACACTTATCTAGCTTATCCTGAAACTTTGCTGAATTCAATAGTGTATCTACTAATTTTGTAATCAAAATAGGTAGATGTCCTAGATAAACTTAAGTCATCTGCAAATGATAGTTGCATTTCCCATTTTTATCATCCTAATCTTTTCCATATCCCATTAGTTACTAGAATTTCCAGTCCTGTGTTAAAAAAAACTGATCATAGTAAGCGTCTTTCTTTTTATTCACAGATTCAAGACAAGAATGCTCATTCTCACCCATTTGTTTTGCCCTTAGGGGCTAAATGGAACAAGTCTCATCCCTCTTCCACATGACATTCTTCAAATTTTTGAAGAAGATAGCTTTCGTGTCCATCTTATGCCTTTTCCTGTCTGGGTTAAAAGTCCCTAGTTAATTCAGTAGATGTTCATATCATATGGCTCTTAGACCTTTCACTATTGTGATTATATTCCCTCTGGACCCCCCCCCCCCCCCCCCGTCCCCCTTTGTTTTTACACAACAGTCATTTCTTAATATTATACCTCACAAATCGCCGTTTGGTAATGAAGTGGATAGAATGAAGGGTCTGGAGTCAGGAATACCTGATTCCAGTCTGGTCTCAGTAACCTCTGTGTCCCTCAACTTCTTCAGTTTTAAATTGGGGATAATAATAGCACTTACTTCCCCAAGTTGTTATGGGGATCAAGTGAGGTAATATTTGTAAAGCGCTGAGCACAGTACCTTGGCACCTAGTAGGTGCTGCATAAATCATTGCTATAAACATTAAAAAGTGATTGCTTGTGATTGTGCATACGATATTCTGCTCTGGAGTCCCTGCTTTGTTGTCTTTTCTCCTCTTTTGGCCAAATAGAGGGAAGTTATAAATCAGGAAAGGTTCTTCTTTCTCTTCTTTGGGACCAAGATTAGTAAAATTAATTCAAGTTGACAAGAATTTATTAATTGCTTTCTATATGTCAGGCACTGTGCTAAGTGCTAATTATAAAAAGAAAGACAAACAAAACAAAATAACCCTGCTCCTGGTATATCCCAGTTCCTGCTCTTAAGGACCTCACAGTCTGATGGAGACAGCATACAAACCCTGTGTACAAAAAAGATATACAGGCAGTTGGAGATGTGAGTCTGGAGGTTAAGAGAGAGGTCAGGTCTAGAAGATCTTAGAATCATCAGCATAGAAATGATAATTGAATCCATAGGAGTCCTATTCTTTTTTAGTATTTCTCTTGTTGATCTTACTGTAGTTATCATGTAGTTCTAGTTCTGCTTATTTTTTACTGCATCAGGATGTATGAGATGTTCAGTGAGGGCTGATACCTCTGGTATCAGTGCTTCTGAGCCCTTTTCAGGGCTGTTCATCCACCTTTAGTATCCAACCCAGCTCTCACCTGTGGTTCCAAGAAACTTTAACATGCACAGCAGCTACATCTTGGTAAAATTGTCTTGGCAGATGGGCTAAACCAGGTTGAGAGTAACTGATGGTCCCCCACCTGTCAGTGAGTTAGGGGGGTGTCTACCCCAAGCATGTGAAGTCCTCCCCCATGAAACAGGCAGATATGAATGTTACCTTTCCACGGGCCATGAAGGCAATGGATGCAGGTGCTGTGGAGTGCTTAGAGCTTGGTCAGATGCCGAAGTCACCAAGGTCATCCCTGTATCCACAGCCATTGCCAGTTATCTTGACTTTTGTCTTACTGCTGGGATTTGGTGACTCTGGAGGAGAGAGTGAGGCTGATGACTTCACACAACTCTGCTTTATTTAAATCCAGTTTACCTGTGAGTCAAAACGCTTCATTTTTAACATTTTCCTATTTTATTATTTTGCTATTCAACTATTTTACTATTTCATTATTATTTTACTATGTTACTATTGGACTGTATTACTATTTTACCCACCTCACAGTCTTGTGGTGACAGACTAATGACAGAGCAGCAGGTGTGGCTACCCTGGGAGCTGTAGTCATAGCCCTGCACACAGGCAGCCCAGGCCATAGGGTTGTCTTCTCACTGGACTGAAGCAGCCCCCTGGGTATCTGAACAGCCTTCTTAAAGATTGCACCGATTGCACCTGATGTAAGGAAGGGGCTAGAAAAGGTGCTCCAAAAATTGTCTGCTTCACCTAACCCTGGCCTCCTTACTGTAACAGTTAGGGACCCCACCCTTTGGACATGTACAAAAACTTTTGTGATGATGATTCCCCTCACCATTGATATGTGGACTGTGCACATGCTTATGGACAATAAGAAATCCTATAGACCTGAAAGACGGATAGCTCATGCTGCAAGAGAAGTCAGCAGGTGTTGAATCCAAATAGCAGCCCTGGGTGAAAAAAGACTGGCAAATGAAGCCCAGCTTACTGGAGTCAGAGCTGGATACATGTTTTTCTGGAGTAGCCACAGTGATGGGGAGCACTGTGAAGTTGCTTTAGGCTTCACAATCATATCTAATCTAGTCGACAGGCTTGTATGACTCCCAAAAGGAATCGACAACAGGCTCATGACAGTGTAATTGCCACTTGCCACTTGCCACATGCCACCATCATCACTGCCCATGCTCCCACCATAACAAGCCCTGATAGGGTCCAAGAAAAATTTTATGAAGATCTAGAGACCCTCATCACCCATGTTGCAAAAAAGGACTAGCTTGTAATTCTGAGTGACTTTAATGCCATAATAGGGACAGACTATCGGACGTGGCAGGGAGTCCTTGGGAGGAATGGAGTTGGAAATGGCAACAACAGTGGTCACTTCTGAAGACTTGTGTGTCTCATGACCTCATCACCAACACTGTCTTCAATTTACCCAAGCACAACAAAACTTCAAGAACGCACTCTCACAGCAAACAGAGAAATTTAGAATGCTGTGGATAAGTTCATTTACTTTGGCAGCATACTTTCCAGAGATGTCCACATAGATAATGAGGTTGACTCACTCATTGCCAGAGTTATATCAGTATTTGGGAGTCTCCAAGGAAAGTGTGGGAGAGAAGAGGTGAGGTCTACAGAGCTCTTGTGCTGGCCTCATTGTAGTATGCCTGTGAAACATGGACAGTCTACCAGTGCCGTGCCAAAAAGTTGAATTGCTTTCATTTGAATTGTCTTCAGAAGATTCTGAAGATCACCTGGCAAGATAAGGTCCCGGACACTGAGTTCCTTTCTCTGGCAGAACTTCCAAGTATTCAAATTTTACTCACAGCAGAAGAAAGCACAGCTCTGATGGGCTGGCAGTGTTGTTCGAATGCCAAATGTACATTGATTAAAAGACTATTTTGTGGAGAATTCACTCAAGGCAAGTGCTCATGTGGAGGTTAGAAGAAGTGATACAAAGGTAATCTCAGGGTCTATCTGAAGAACTTTGGAACTGACTGTGAGACATGGGAGATTCTTGCACAGGATAGTCCAGCATGGTGCGCTCACCTCAAAGAAGGCACGATGTTCTTATGAGCAAAGCAGAATTGCAGTAACTCAGAAGAAATGTGAGATGCACAAATTTAGAGACATCCCCTTCCCAAATGATGGTGTGGATTATTGATGCCGGACTTGTGATACAACCTTCCGAGCTCATATTAGTCTGATCAGACACAAGCTGGACACACTGTACATTGACCCCAACATCAAGATTTCATTTTGATCTTCAAGCATGAAGGACAGCAATAACAACTTGTCACTGCATCAATTAATTCCTATAAATCTTCCCTTATTTCTTTGAATTCCTCATAGTCATTGTTTGCTACAGCTCAATAATATTCCATTACATCTGTCTACCAAACATTGTTAAGCCGATCCCCCAGTCTGTTGGCATGTCAGTTAATTTTTGCATACTTTAAATTTTGGATGATCATAAATAAAATTTTTCCTCCTCCCTCCCTTCCCCCTCCCCCAGATGGCATGCAATCTGATACAGGCTATACACTGACTGCCATTCTTGCATTTCCACCTGTTAAATAGACATCTCAAACTGGATGTCTCATAGACATCTTAAATTCAACATATCTAAAATTAAGCTCGTTATCTTTCCCTCGAGCCCACACCTCTTTCTAACTTCCTTATGTGATGGTACCACCATCTCCTCTCAGGCTTGCAGCCTAGGATTTATCCCCAACTCCTCATTTTCTCTTACCTCCCATAGCCATTCAGTGGTCGAGTCCTCTTATTCTACCTTTGTAACAGCTCTCACACGTCTCCTTCCGCTCTAACATTGCTATCAGTTTAGTACAGGCCTTTATCACCTTATACCTTGATTATTGAAGTAGCTTGCCAGTTATAGTCCTTGCCTCAAGTCTCTTTCCACTCTAATCCATTCTCCAGTCAGCTGTCAGATTGATCTTCCTGAAATACCAATCTGACTATATCACCTCTTCAATTTAAAAAAACTCCAGTGGTTCCCTTATGTCTTCAGCATCAAATATAAAATCCTCTGGCTTTTAAACCCCTTCATAACTGACTTCTTTCTACCTTTCCAGTCTTCTTATACCTGACTCCCTTCTACATACTCTGTAATCCAGTGATACTGACCTCTTTGCTGTTGTTCCTCATACCAGACACTCTGTCTCCTGACTCCATGCATTTTCACTAGCTGCCCCCACGCCTAGGATGTTCTCCTCATCTGTGTCTTCTAGCTTTCTTGGCGTTCTTCAGGTGTCAGCTAAAGTCCCACCTTCTGCAAGAAGCCTCTCCTGGTTCTCCTCAATGAGATTGCTTTCCTTTTGAGATTCTCCCGGCCCTCACTCAGTACTTATTTGTACATAGTTGCTTGCATGTCGTTTCCTCCATTGACTGCGAATTACTTGAGAGCAAAGATTATTTTTTTTGCCTTTCTTCGTGTAACCAGTGCTTAGCACAGTGCTTGGCATGCATAATAAGTGCTTTAAAAAAAATGCTATTTGACTGACTGACTTAATGATTAGAAGTTGCCAGGTCTTGTGTGATCTTGTCTTTGGATCTTTAGTTGCTTGAGTTGCTTCTTTTTGGATGTTCATGGTAGTCTTTCTCTGATGGGGAACTCTGGGTTTTGGCTACGACATTTCTGACTTTTCCTTTTGGTCTTCCATTTGGGAGGTGATCAAGGGATTTGTTATATCTTTACTTTGCCCTCTGGTTTTAATAAATCTGGACAGTTTTTATCTATAATTTGTTGAACTATGATCAGTTTGCAACCTTCTTTTTTGTCACGGTTTTCAGGGATTCCAGAATTTCTTAAATTGTCTCTCCTTGACCTGTTTTCCAGGTCAGTTGTTTAAAACAGCAATAACAACAACAATAAATACATTACATCTTCTTTCATATTTTCTTTTTTTTCCTATTTTTTCCCCATGAGTTTCAATTACAATCCCCATGCATATGGCTTACAAATCTATCTCTCCAGCCCTGATCTGTCTCCTGAGCTCCAGTCCTGTAATCATCTACTGCCTATTTGCAGTATGACATTCCAAATTGAATGTTTCTAATGCATTTCAACTTTACCATATTTAAAGCAGTATTCACTCTTTTTCCCTCCCAAATGCATCCCTCTTCTGAACTTTTCATTTTTAGCTCACCATCATCCTTCCGTTCCACTTTGGTTCATAACCTCGATTGCTCATTCTCATTAACCTCACATAGTCATTCGTTTAACAAAATCTTGTCATTTCAATCTCCATAACTGCTCTCGTATATGTCTCCTTATCTCACATAGACACAGTCATGGTTCAAGGCCTTACCTTTTGTCTGTACTACTGCATTAGCCTCCAAATTGGTCTCCCTGCCTCAAGTCTCCCCTCTCCAATCCATCTTCCACCTGGCTGCTAAAATGATAAACTTCCCTGTTTGGTATCTTGTACTTCACAACCTGGTGCCTTCTTTTCTTTCCAGTCTTCTTACACTTTACTTCTTTCCATGTGCTCTATGGACCAGACATACTTAACTCCTTATTATTCTTCACATGACACTCTCTCCCATGTTCATGTCTTGCTGTCTTATGCCTGTGAATGCTTTTTTCTCTTCACTTCTCACTCAGAATTCTTCCTTTCTTCTATAAAACTAAGATCAAGTGCCACCTTCTTCTGTCCTGGTTTGGTAGCTACTAGTGGCTTCACCACTACAATTACCTTGTTTGTACTTTGTACATATAGGATATACCTATATTTTTATATTTTTGTACATCAGAACACAAGTTCCTTGAGGGTCGGGATTGTTTTTGCTTTTTATTTGAATGTCTAGTGTTTCTTCCAGTGCCTTGCACATATATAATGAATTCTTTATAAATACTAGTTGAGTGATTGATTGAATGTTTACAAAGAACTCAGGCATAACACTGCTGGAGCTGGTCATGGTTTCTCACCCCACATCCTTCAGCGGCTGTCAGTGGCCTATTGAATAAAGTTCTAAGTGCCTGCCCTGGCATTTTAAGATCCTTCACAATTTGGTACCGTCTTTTTAGTCTTCTGCCATTTCCCTCCCTGTATTTCTTTATACTTCCTTCATGCATGCCCTGCACGCACCTTCCTTCTTCTCTTGCTCATCCCTGTGCCTTCAGCGCCATACTGGCTGTTGAATTCCTACCCATGCTGTCTCTTGTAGTAAACTTTGTCTTACTCTCTTAGTTGGTAATGACCTCTTTAGGTTTGGACTTTCCATGGTGGTTTATATTATTGTGTGGTCAGTGGAAAACAAGAATTGAAGTCGTAAGATCTAGGTTTAAAATCAGACTTTTCTACTTTATAGCCTTTAATTGAATTTCTCTGAATCTCTTTTCTTATCTATAATATTAGGATATTTGCATTACTTCACAGCTTGTGGAGAAGAAAGCACTTTGTAAACTACAAAGTAGAATAACAGTGCACCATATTACGATGATGCATTTATTATGTCTTGTAGTGTATTATAGCTATTTGTATATATCATCCTCCTGCTAGACCACAAGTATCATATGAGCAGGGAAACAGTTTTAGTTCAATTTTAGTTTCCCCAGGACCAGCATGATATGGTGTAGTAGTGTAAATATTGGTTAAATTAAATCTTCATATCAACTCTGTGAGGTAGTCAGTGCCAAGTATCACTTAGCTACATTTTACAGATGAAGAAAGTAAAAGTAATGCTTAATAGAATATATCTGACTTGCCCAAGGTCACATAGCAGAGCCAGAATTTGAATCTTGGTTCTCTGACTTTGTGGGAAATGGAGTTCAGTCACTCCATGGTAGGTTTAGAGGGTTAGCCCGAATGTGTTACTGTAGCTCACTGCTCCCCTAGTAGCATACCATGCCATGTGGAGTTCTGTCCTCCCTTAAGAAAGGGAACTTGAACTGAAACTGAAGGCAGTGTTTATTTACAATCCCTGCAAGAAGTGGGCATGTGTCACCCCATGAGGAAACACATAGACTGAACAGAAGTCCAACTGAGATTCTTATGGGGTTAGTACCTCCTGGTCTCTCCCTTCAGAACTGGGATTGGTCCCAGCTCTTCTGGGTTACAATATTTCTAGCCCACCCATGGCACATTACTCTTTAACATGTCCCTCTTCCCAAATATGGGTCCCATGTTCTGAAAATGGAGGGATAATCTATGTATGGGATGTATGGGCCTATAAGTTAATATGCACGAAGGTTATTAGGTGTGTGCAGTGGTTAGGTCTCAGTGACTGGCACAAGAACCCTCGATTTTGAGCCATGCTGCATGTTTCATTCCCAGACCATTAGGGCATGCTTATCTGGCCACACTGCACTCCCCAGCAAATCCCTGCATGCAGTATCTGTGGAAGCAGGATTCTATATAGTACTAAATTCTTTCTCTCACAACTTCAAGCACAGAATTCTTGTATCTTAGATCATTTTGTTTCTCTCACCATAGTACCTCTCACACTTGCTGCCTCCCTGATTTTGGCCTAGTGTGTTGAGGAACTAGAATCTCAGATTACTCTTCAACAAAATGTCTTAGGATCTGTCATTATTCTTTCTTGGTTTACTGAATCTCTTCTGTTTGTTTTGTTTTGCCTTCTTCCAGATTAAAAAGCAGAAACTCCTTCTTGAATTGGACCAATATGCCTCGGATGTGGCTGAACTCATACGGACCCCTATGGAAATGCGTTACATCCCCCTCAAAGTAGCACTGTTGTAAGTACTTCCCAGTAGAACGAGGCTTTAGGCCAGCAAACAAAAGGAAATGGATATGATCAGAGTTTCCCTTGTTTGTTAGATATTTGGAAATGCAAATGTCTTAGTCATCAAATATTTTCTATATTTGATATATTCTGGTTGCATGACTGGCTAGGGATAGAGTTAGAGCTATTTTTTCTCTCTCCTGTATTCAAAAATAGTTGTTTCATAAATGATTTTTTTTGGTTTTGATGATCTAAATCCTTTCTTCTGTGACAAGCATTTCTGTTGGAATAATAGTTTTTTTATATAGCTACTTATTTCATATATCTTAATATACTCATTCATTACTTAATTTAGCCCGGGATGTTTTCTCTCCCGTCATGCAGAGAATGGAAAACTGATAATGGTGATATGATAGCCTCTGATCCCTTCTTTGACTTGTAAAATGTATGGTACTTCTTGAAATTATGATGCTGCTGCGGAGTAGTATTGTATGATTTCCTCACTAGATAGTTACTTGATCCCACATAATACTTCCTGCCAGTGGCTTTGATTCTCTTCTAAGGACAGCCTTTATTCCTGAGAGTTGTAAATTAAATTGTCAAAAAAAGTGCTGTCACTATTTAGTCACAGGTCGGATCCATTTGTTTTATAATTTGCTTTGCTAAACTTATTTATATATTCTTCACCTTCAGATTCCCCTTCTATTTCAAGGCTGTCCAGAATGGGTTTTTCCCTCTCCACCAATCCCCTTGAGTGGAAGTTAAAAGTGTTCTTTGAAGGTGTGCAGCATTTGAACTTGCATACCCCATCTACAGAATGTATCGTTGATGTCCTTCTCATCAAGTCTTGCTGTTTGCTGAGAGGGCTGCATCTGAGATACTTGTAACAATTCAGAAGACATGATCAGTACCTAGGAACTTGAAAACAGAACATTCCCCCTTGCTATTTCTGTAAAGGCCTTTCCTGGACTATCAGTGAGTCTGAGGAATCTACTGAAGTAATATTTTCTTTGCTAAGGATGCAACATTTCTGAGATAGTTACAGTCTTATTGAATACATTTTGAGTCAATGTGGTGAAATGAAAAGTCAAGACTGTGGATAATGCTTGTAGTTGGCAATGATTATCATGCTGAGTGCGTGTTTATGTGTTCTTTCCCAGCTATCTTTTAAATCCCTACACAGTGTTATCTTGTGTTGCTAAGTCCACTTGTGCCATAAACAACACCATCATTGCTTTCTTCATTTTGGCTACAGTAAAAGGTAAGATGCGAACAGTAGAGATTCCAACCACTGTGCAGATGTCAATTACTATGGTTATTATAATGTCTTGAACATGCAAACTGACGCATTTTGATGAATAAACTGCATAATATGAAGGCTTTAACAGTGAAATTAGGTTTAAAACAGATGACCACAAATGCACACCAATAATTTTTGGAGGGTTTCAGTTAACTAACTTCTCACAGATATTATTTTATATAGTCTCTTACATTAATGATGGGAAAGTTGGTGAACAAATATTGTTCCTTTTCTTTGTTTTATCTAATTTTGTACGGGCTAGTTTTAATCCTTCAAGTTAGCTGAGACAAACAACAAGCTTCTGTAGGTTATGGTAAAAGTTCATCTTTTGCAATGTATTGTTTCCTTTGAGTGGTGTTTGACTTAAACAGGTCTAGAATATTAGGGCATATATGTTGCTGTATGTATAGCTGGCTGAGATTTTTGTTTGTTCCTGACTTGTGTTGAGCAAGCATTTGGCATTCTTTGTAATAGCTCATTTATTCTACATTCTAACAGAAATGAAAGAATATTAGCATTTGGAAATGTTATCTCAAAAATGGCTGTCCTCAAAGATAGAGACTATGTGTACAAGATTCATCTTGTGATTTCCTTTTTTCACTGGATCTAATGGAAGAAAAACCCCAAGGTATTCTGCTATTCTACAACCTTTTCTTGACCCTTAAAGGCAATGAGAATGTTTACCTTGAAGGAGTTGTTCTAAGTGGAATACCTACCTGCCCAGTGTCAGCAGCTAAGTGTGGAAGAGCCCTGAGAGTTTTTGCTTCATGACTGGGTTGCTTAGTGCAAACTGCGTCTTTGCTACTAAATATTCAATACTTGTTGTTGCTTTCTCTTTCATCCTGTCTTCTGCACAGTAAACAGCTATTTAAGATAGTTTTATGTGACTCCTACACAAAGAGTTTTAGATGTAACCCCATATAACCCTAAAATCTACAAAAACAAGCAAGTATGAAGAATTCAGTATCCTTAAATTGTTCATGTCTCTCAGTTCTCTAGACAGCCTTCATTAGTGTGAATTTGCAAAATTTTACTCCCTCATATTCATTATGTACTTAAGCATCTTATATTCACTGTATAATAGTATTATATGTGTAACTATTGCCTTTGTTTCACTGTAGTATGCCAACACGTGCCTTTATGGTCTTCTTAGCCCTTCTGTTACTGTGGTGCTTTTAGGAGAGATGTGATGTGTGTGGGGAAAGATAATGAGTTTTGGTTTGGGGCATGTCAAATTTAATATATCTACAGGACATCCATCTGAGATATCTAAAAAGCAGTTGGAGGCGTAAGATTGGAGGTCAGCAGAAAGTTTAGGGCTGGATGAGTAGATTTGGAAATTATCAGTGTAGAGATGATTTGCATCTGTGGGAGTTGATGAAATCATCAAGTGAAATACCATAGAGGGAGAAGAGGAGAGCACCTAGGATGAAGCCCTTCACAGTTAAGTGAGTAAAGATCTTACAAAGATCAAATAGTTAGGAAGAGAATTGGGAGAGACTATTGTCCCCAAAACCTAGACAGAAGAGAGTGATGGACAGTGTCAAAGACTGCAGCAATGATAAAAAGGATAAAGATTGAGAAAAGACCATTGGCTTTGCCAACTAAACGATCATTGGCAGCTTTGGAAAGAGCAGTTTCAGTTACATGGTGAGGTAGGATGCCAGAACACAGAAAGGTGAGAAAAAAGTAAGAGGAGAGGAAACAGAGCACCATTACAGCAGCCCTTCTCAAGGAGTTTAGCCACAAAAGGTGGGAGAGATATGGGAAGATAGTGGGGATAGATCAAGTGAGCATTTTTTGAGGATATGGGAGGCATAGGCATGTTTGTAAGCAATAGGGAAGCAGCCACTAGACAGGGAAAGATTAAAGATAATTAAGAAAGTGGGGATAACAGGCAATCTGTTAAAGAAGATGGGAGATGACGAGATCACTTGTACATGTAGGGAGTTAGCCTTGTCAAGAAGGGACACCTTTTTATGTGTTACAGGTTTGAAGGAGGAGATAGTGGGTAGAAGACATCTTGGTGATATCAGATCAGAATGGAAGAAGAGGGAGCTCGAAGCAAATGCTTCAATTTTTTTCAGTAAAATATGAGACAAAGTTCTTGACTGAGAGGATGTAGGAAGGGGTAACTATGGGAAGTTTGAGGAGGAATAAGAAGGTTTGAAAGACCTACTGTGGTGAATGGGATGATGAGCTAATTGGAGAATTGTAAAAGAATTGCTTAGAAGCAGTGAGAGCCGAATTGAAGTTATATAATATAAATTTGTGATGGTATCAGTCAGCACAGTTACATGATTTCCTTCACCTTTGCTCAGTTGCATGTAATTGGGTCAAAGACAAGGGATAGTGGTGGTGATCCAAGGCTGAGGCTTAGGAGGGCGCAATCAGCAGTGTAATAAGGGGGCAAGAGCAGAGCACTGTAGAGTTGAACTGGTTCACCAAAGGATTAAGATGGGTAGAAGAGATGAGTGTGGCTAGTGTAGGGGTAATGGATTGGGAGAGAACTGAAAGGTGAAGAGATCAGAGGTCATGGTATAGATGAAGAGATAGGTTTGATGTTGGAAGGCATGTGGAAAGCCATTGGATGGTGATAAGAGAAGAGAATTTCAGTGTTTATGAACATGGAAGTAGGATATTATGATAGTACATGTATCAAGGGTATAGTCATCTTCATGTGTGGTTGAGGTAAGGTAGAGTTATGGGAAGTAAGGTTATGGGAAATAAGTAAGTTTGGGAACTTCTGAAATCAGAGTTTTTGGTAGGGAGTCAGTATGTTAAAGGCTTCTACTATGAGGGTAGGAGTTGGGGAAGAGAGAAGATTGTGAGCCAGGTATACTGAAGTTATTGAAGAAGGAAGGAGAGTGTTCAAGAGGTCAGGAGATAACAGCTATCAGTATCTTGATTGGGTGATAAACATTGATTGAATGAACTTCAAGGGAGGGGAAGTTACTGAGTGTTGGTGGTGGAGAGAGAGTCTCGAAGTAGCAGTGAGGAGTGAGGATTTTTCTGACTCCCCCACCATGCCCAGTGATTCAGGGGATATGAGTGAAAGCACGACCAGTTCTGGAAGAGGAGGCCAAGGAAACTGTGTCATCAGGAGAGAGTCAAATCTCAGTGAGAGCCCGACAGTGGAAGGGATGGGAAAAGAAAATATTTTAGATGAAATTAATCTTGTTGCTTATGGAGCAGGTATTCCGGAGGGCACAATAGAAAGGATGGGTAACTTTTGGTTGGGACTTTGGGGTTTGTAGCAGGTCAGGAAGGACTAGGTAGATTAAAGAGAGACTGACCAGGAAAGAGAGGAAATGATGGAGAGTGCAGACTACCAGAATCGGCAAAAGTAGATTGGGATCATGTGGAGCAGGTAGCCTTTGAAAAGATTTGTCGGGTTTTTGCTTTATAAATAATGCTATCATGGACATCTCTTTAGATTTTATCTGGGTTATTTTCCTGGACATAGTCCCACAGTTGGAATTACTGGACTCAACCAAGGCTACACATAGCTTTGTAGTTCTTGTTTTATGTCTCCATGTTCTTCTCTGGCAATGCTGGACCAGTAGTTAACTCTATCCCAATTCCCTGCATGTATGTATGTATTCACAGCCCTGCCAATATAAATTTGTACTATTTTCATTTATTTTGTTTGGTCACTATATAGTGATATCTTAAAGGTGTTTTGATTTTCATTTATTTTACTACTATTAAAGATTTGCAATTTTTTCCATGTTAATTGTCAGATGTAAACATGTAATAGATCATATAGTTCACTCACTCCCTGAAATATGAATTTCTGAAGCATGGTCTCTTGAATGCCCACAAAAACATGCAACTCAGCCAATTCTGTTGTTGGATATTTGTGGTTATTATATTGAGCTGCAATCTACCACTTGTTAATTCTGCCTGTTCTGTCATTTGCCATCTGCGGCCAAGCTGAACAAGTTTAGTTTCTTTCATGTGACAGCCCTATATCTAATTAAAAGATGGTGATTATATCTCCCCTAAATCTAAGATTCTTTAGGTTAAACATTCATTTCTGTCTTATAGTCCTCCTGTGGTATGGTTTTAAGTCTCATTATCATCCTGGTTGATATCCTCATATAAATTCTAGGTCATCAAATATTTCTCTTAAAATGTTTTCAGAACTGAATTCCACTTGTTGTGAGATGTAATTCAGGACATATATAAAATTATTACTTCCCTTGTTCCGGACACTGGATTTGACCATTTGGCTACATAAAAGTGGATAAACATTAACTTTGTTTTTTTTTTTCTCCAATAATTGTCCAGTTTAATAGTTTCTCTTTAAAAAATTCAATGTTATTTTCATAAAGATTGGCATTCTCTCCCCCTCTCATCTGTACCCCCATTGAGAAAGCAAGAAAAACAAAACCTGTTCCAAATATTTATTGTTAAGCAAAAAGAATTCTCATTCTGGCCATGTCAAAAAAAAAAGTCTTAGTCTGTACTGAGCCCATCACCTCTGTCATGAGGTAGGCAGCATATTTCATCATGAGTCTTTTGTAATTGTGGTTGGTCATTGTGTTGATCAGAGTTCCTAAGACTTTCAGAGTTTTCTCAAAATGTTATTATACTTGTATAAATTGTTCTCCTGGTTCTACTCACTTTATTTTGCATCAGTTCGTATGTTTCCATTTCATTATCTTCTTGAATACACTTAAGTCCTCCACTCTTCATGCTTCTTCTAATTTAGTCAGTCACCTAGAATTTATTAAGTATTTACTTTGTGCCAGGCACAAGTGTGTATGCATTCATACACTAAGTGCTGTGGATGCAAAGAAAGACAAAAGATAGTCCCTGTTCTTGGAGCTCACAGTCCAGGAGGGGAGACAACATGCTAGCAACTATATACAAACAAGCTATATAAAGGCCTAAATTGGAGATAATCTCTGAGGGAAGATACATTAAGATTAAGGAAGACTGGGAAAGGCTTCTGGTTTCTTTCAAAACATCTCCACCCTTTCTAATAACCTGGAATCTCCTCTCTCTCACTTTTTATTTATACATACACCTACCTAACTCCTCCCACTCACACTTTTGCCCACATTGCACCTGGCCTGAGACTGACTACACCTGCTTCTGAACCTCTTTCCACACCTAGGTTGTTCCCATTCTCACAAGGGCTAGAGAATTTTGCGTTAGCAGCAGCACATTTTAGTAGTGTCTTTCCTTTTAAAGGTCTACCTATTCAACCAATTTTTCACTCAGTAGAGCTCCTTTTTTAGACTCCTTTAAAAAAATATCTTGGTGTCTTATTTTTCACATTAGTAATTTCCTGGTATACCCCCATTCTGTTGCCTTTCTTTGGAACAAAGAAAAAGTTTTAGAAAGCCAACTGACAAAATGACTGTGACAACATACGAAACATTTCATTCCCTTAGTCCTTCACCTCTTTGTCAAATAAAGGGCAATTTGTTTTGTCATTTGTTTTCCATGAACAAAATTGGTCATTGCAATTGATCTTAGTTCATTTGCCTTTTGTCATTATGTATATTGTTCTCCTGATTTTATTTTATTTTTTTGCTTTGCATCAGTTCACATGCATCTTCCCATGTTTCTCTGAATCAGAGCTCAACTTTCATGGACCATTAGCAAATCATCAAGTACATGGAACTCCTGTGGCCTCCCTCACTGATTAGGCACCACCCTAGTCTTCTCGTCAACACAAATCATTTTGAGTGAGTTTCTTCCTTGGAAGATGTCTGCTGTTCTCTAAACCTATCTGTTCAGTTGATTATTCTCAGCTTTCATTTCAGAAGGTAATACTTTCTGATCTGGTTCCAGAATTCTGGGTGTTTTGAGTCTGCTGCCTCTCATGTACTGTCTCTATATGTGTTATATACAGGAAAGGAGAATTATGTAACCCAGGAGAATTACTTCAGATACAAATGGCACAGGCTTTACCAGTTCTTTCTGTAATATTTGACCATTTAGTCTGTCATAAGGTCAAGAAAAGACATTTTTCCTGAGATAAATCATTATAGATGCCATTGAGTAGAGCAAAAATAAATTATGTTTATTTTATCCTCAATGTTTTTCCCAGGGCAAAACCAGAATAAATTCTTTATTATTTTTTTAATGGAAAGATTGGAGTTTGAAGGACCTGTCTTTAAACTTCTATGCATAACATGTGCTGTATGTGCATATGTGCACACAGACACACACAGATACACACAGACACACACAGAGCTTGTTCCCTTTTCCGTAGAAAATCATTGCACTGAGAAGTTGATTCTTTTCTATTATCTTTCTCTGGCTGTGCTTGATATTTTAGTATTTTCTACAAAACCCCAGGCAGGGGCACCTTTTGTGGCTCCTTTTGCACAGATCTGACCATAAATTCCAGTGACTTCCTATTGCCTCCAGGACAGAGGTTCTTGACCTGCGATCCATCGAATTTTTAAATTTTGATAACTGTTTCAATATAATTGGTTTCCTTTATAATCTTATGTATTTAATTTTTTGCTTTTAAAAACATTCTAGAGAGTCTATAGGCTTGATAAGACTGTAAGTTCTTTGAGAGTAGATATTGTTTCATGTTTTTGCCTTTTTATCTATCCCTAGCTTCTAGCACAGTGCCTCGTACACAGAAGGCACTTAATAAACGTTTGCTGATTGAAAATCAGAACATCCTTTCTTCAGTATTGCTGGGAGCTTGTTTTGATGTTGATATGAGATGGGCTCTGGCTTATGCTCATAGATATATACATGTGTGTGGTGGCCTCTGGTGGTGATCATTGACCTGGCTAGAAGAGAACACATTGTTAAATTATATTTATTGATAGCCTATGGATATGTGACATTGTAACAGGAACTAATCAACAAAGAGAAGACTGTTTCAATTTACGATGAGTTTGTCCTTACCCTTTTGCCATTTAAGTTGCCATCTACTTCTTCCACCCTGTATTTTCCAGTGGCTCCCTGATCAAAATTGGTTAGTTTTTTGGTTTGCATGTTGTAATTCTATTGTCTCAAAAACTGAATTCAAAAGCTCCTTTGTCTCCTATAGTTAAGAAATCTTTTCTTTCTCTTAAGGTAGTTTTCAAATGTTTTCACTTTGTAAATTTCTTTGTTGAACTAACTGCATATCCAATATGTTCCTTTTTATATCTGGAAAAAAAACAATCAAGAAAACTAACCAGAATTAATGGGAAGACTGTTGAAGTGTATGCATATTTCTCTCTTTTTCTATCTTTCTCTGTCTCTGAAACAGCAATGATACAATGCCTTTTTTTGTTATTAATTGAGGAAATTATTCATTCATGAAATCTAAGTATTATCCTATTTGTCAGTAGTTGGGATTTGCACAATTGATAACAAAAGCTGCACCATATTGAATATTCTGGGCTCAAGAGCATCAGTGCTGGTTAGGATATAAATAATCCTATACATTTTCTGATAAAACAACAATCAAGTTATTGTTGAAAAAGTGTTTTGTATATCTCATGACCAAATTTTTGACATAGTTTGTTATTTTAAAGGGTATTTATCAGTTTCTGTTCTAAATAAATATTAATTTTTGTGGGATATCAGCTACTAAGTCAAGCTGGCTTCTGTAAAATTGGCAATTGCTTCAAGATAACAAATTATCTGTGAAATTCTTAATTAAAATCAATTCATTTTAATTTTTAAAGTATATGAATGTGTTGAGAATAGGCTGTTGTAAATAGTCATACATAATGAGGAATTCTTCCAATTCCCAAAAAAGACTGGAACTCAACATTAGTCTAAGAAATTTTAAGCACTTGCTATGATATTAGAAAATTGGATCCCATACCATTGTGTTATTGCACAATGCCAGATGACAAGTAGGACGCCTTTAGAAAAATCTGGGAAGACTTACATGAACTGATACAGAGAGAAATGAGCAGAACCAGGATAATATTGAGCACAGTTAACAACAATACTTTACAATGATCAACTCAGAATGATCTAACTATTCTCAGCAATACAATGATCCAAGATAGTTTTGAAGGACTTATGATAAAAAATACTATCTATCTACAGAGAAAGAACTCATGGAGTATGAAAGCAGATAGAAACATAATTTTTTAACCTTTCTTTATTATTCTTGGGGGGAGGGTTGACTTGTGTTTTCTTTTGCAATATGGCTAACATAGAAATGTTTTGCATGACAGCACGTGTAGAATTTATATCAAATTGCTTACTTTCTCAAGGAAGCAGAGGAGGACAGGAAGGGAGGAGGGAAAGAATTTGGAACTGAAAATGTAAAAGACGAATGTTAAAAATTTTTGTTTACATGTAATTGAGAAAAATAAAATTTGAAAAATTTAGAAAATTAGATCGCAGGATCATAATAATATTTAAAGAAAGAAGGGTGTTATGGCATAGTAGATAGACTGTTAGCCCTGCATTCAGGTGATATTGGTTCAAAGCATACCTTAGATACCTTCTAGCTCTGTAATCATGGGCAAGTCACTTAATTTTTAAAAATCTTAGCTTCCTCACTTCTAGAAAAAGTGAGGATTATAAATATTTGTACCTTATACTTCTCATGTGGTTTTAAGGGACTTTGCAAACCTTAAAGCACTATAAAATGTCAGATATTATTATTAATGCCTGGTTTCAAAAGCATTAGTATGCAGTTTTAAGCTATTTCAAACTTTTGCAAAAACTTGTATTAAAGATTATCTGTCACCCTTCCATCCCCTAAAAATATTATTGATTCCTTTTGTTTTTATATCTCGTTTATTTCCAACTAAACATCATTATCTAGTAAGCCTTTGACGCCATGTGACAAAGAGGAAAAAAAAACTGCTTGAGAAGAATCAACTGACACGTGATCACATCTGTCTGATAGCATTTGCAGTATCCCACATCCATAGGCTGTCACCTTTCTTATGAAAGGAGAGGGATATGTTTTCTCATCTTTTCTTCCAGGTTCAACTTGATCATTATAGTTAACACATTTTCATTTTGTTGTTGTTTCCATTTATCTTGTTGTAGTCATCATGTATATTTAAAAAATATTTTAATATCTTTTGGTTTTTGATCATGTACAGTTCCTAATATATCTCTCTCCCCTTCCTCTTTCAAAGAACGAAAATTGAGGAAGAGGAAAGAAAAAGTTCAGTGAAACTAACCAATACATTGAAAGAGCTAGATATATATTCCCATAGTCCGTCACTCCTGCAAAGAAGCTGTCTTTTCATATTTCTTCTTTGGGGTGAAGCTTAGTCATAAAATCATGGCATTCATTTTTAATTGTTTTGTTGTTTCTTTTGAAACAACAGTTCTACAGTGATGTAATTATTGTGTATATTGCCTTCTTGGTTCTGCTTACTTTGTTTTGTATCAGTGTTTATACGTTTTCCTGTGCTTCTTGCCATGCTTCATATTCATTTTTTCTTATGGTGTAGTCCATTACATTCCTGTGCTACAGTTAATTTGTTTAGTATTCCTTAATAAGTGGGCATATGCTTTGTTTCCACTTTTTGTTACAACAAAAAAACCATTACTATTACTGTTTTTATATGTATATTTTTAATGTATACTTTTGTCTTTGATCTTCTTGGGATATGGTATATATGTCTTATATTAGGATTTCTGGTTTAAAGGATAGGCATGTTTTAGTTATTTTCTTAGCATAATTCCAAATTGCTTTCCAGAATGGTTAGACCAGCACATAGCTTCTGCAGGTATGTCAGTGTGACTGTCTTCCTCCAGCTGCTCCAACACTGACTGTTCCTGTCTTTTAGTGTGACTTGCTCTGTTTTTGGTTGCTGTTTGTTTTTAAAGTTTATTTTATTCTTGCTTTTTGTCTTTACCTCACAGTCATTTCTTATACCTCCTTCAGAGTGAACTCTCCCTTTTGATAAAGAAAAACAAATTTGATAGAGAGCATGTCTAAATAATATATTATACTCTGTCTAGTAGTCCCTCACTTTTCTTCCATGGAGGAGGAGATGGATTTTATTGTTTCTTTTCTGCAGAAACATTGCATTGCTAGCTTTTATTTTTATAGGCAAGTCATTTCTTGATATACTCTTCCCCATTTAACTTTCCCTTGTAATAAAGAAAAACAGTTAAGCAAAACCAAATGGCAAAATGATCATATCTGATAGCATATGCAACATTTTGTTTTCTTTCTTTCCCTCCCCTTTGCCTCCCCCCCACTTTCAGTTGAAAGAAGAAAAATATGTTTCATCATCCTTTCTCTGGAATTGAAATTGGTCATTATAATTAATTTGACTCTAGCCTTTTAGTATTGTTTTAATTGATGCTATTTATTGTAGTTATTGTGTGTATACATACATACATACATACATACATACATACATACATACATACATGTGTTTATATAAATATATATTTTCCCTGGTTCAGCTTCCTTCTGCATCAGTTCTTATAAATATTCCTGGATTTCTCTAAATTCCTCATAGTCAGTGTTTTTATGTCGCAGTTGTACTCAATCACATTCATAGAACTATAGATTTAGAACTGGAAAGGACCTCAGATTCCATCTGTCTCAATCCCCTCATTTTTACAGATGAGGAAATTGAGGCCCAGAGAAGTTAACTGACTTGTCCAGCCAAGGTCACACATATAGTAAGTGGTGAAGCCAGGATTTGAACCCAGATTTTCAGATTCCAGAACCAACATTTTTCCATTGTGCTATACTGTATTAATATGCCATGATTTGTTTAGCCATTCTGAGATTAATGAATCCTCACTTTATTTCCAGCTTTTTGCTGCCAGAAAAGTGTTCCTGTGACTATATATGGGATCATCCTGTCCTTGACTTCCTTGGGAATATATATACTATATACTATATGTGTGTGTATGTGTGTATACACTGTATACTATATGTATGTGTGTGTGTGTGTGTGTGTATGTATATATATATACATACACACACATATACATGCTACTATGTAATAGCAAGATGGCTGGGTCAACAATACGAACAATTAAGTGACTTTTCTCTTATAATTTCCACCGAACTTACAGTGTACTTGTGTTTCTTCATTTCTATAGTCCCTCCAACATTATCTTTTGGTCTTTTTTCATCTCTGCCAGTTTGATATAACCTCCCTCCCATTTTACAGGGAAGATAAAGCTTGATGTAAGTCAGTAAAAACCCACAAATATCATATGTATTTTGTCATACCTCCACTAAGAATCAAGAGAATCTGATAGAGAAGTATTCTTTATTGTAACAATAAATTCAACCAAATATTTGGTTTTTATCAAAATATGTAAGAGTACAGATAAAAATAGTGTGAAGATGACTAAATAAATGAAGAGTTTTTCCTCATCATGACTATGGCAGAGAAATGTAAAAGCATCAATACTTTTCTAACTAATCTTGAGATTTATTGTGATGCCAATCAAAATACTATTAGATTATTTAATAGAATTAGATTAAGCAGTAATAAAATCCATATATTAAAAAGAGAGACAGAATTATTACTATAAAAATGAAAACTGTGATAAGGGGGACCAGCATTACCAGATCTTAAAATGTACTATCAGACTAAAATTATAAAAACTTCTTAGTATTGTTGTGATTGAAATTAAGGTAAACTGAGACATAAAGGTCTGAGCACATTCACTTCATTAGTAAAGTGTAAATTTACCAAAAATAGGATCTCAGATTCCACAGTAAAGCTAAGATCCTAAATGAGGGGGACAGCTCTCTTATAGTTTTGGGGAGTACATAAAATAGGAAACTAGCATCATAGATGAAAGAAAATATGAATGGATGGAAATTGGGAATGAGGGCTAGCAACAGTCACCCCCTTTCCCTCCTGTGACTAAGGAATGTTCATTGTTTGAGTCCAGCTGCATCTGCAAGGACAGAGATAGCAAACTAAACTTATTTGGAATACAAAATAGTCATCCTTGAAGGATAGTTTGGTGGTGCAAAGATACTAGAGACCAGAATCCCTGGTAGCCACTTGCATCCTTTTTTTTTTTTTGAGGGGAGAAGGCAAGGCAATTGGGGTTAAGTGACTTACCCAAGGTCACACATCTAGCTAGTGTGTCAAGTGTCTGAGGCCAGAATCAGGTCCTTAAGACTCCAGGGCCAGTGCTCTATTCACTGTGCCATGTAGCTGCCCTCCCCCTCAGCCCCCGCAGCCAGCATCTTTTAAGGGTAACAGATTTCCTTGACACAAGAATAGAACAATGATTTAACAGAAGAACTGAATTTCTAAACGTAACTCATTACGTGCCACCTGAATTCCTGAATTATGTTCAGAGACAAAGAATCATGACTTAGGCAGTTACAGGACAAAATCAATTTACTGTAAACAGGATCACTTAAAAAAAGACAGAATCAGTTGGATTATTTCAGTACTAAAATAGAATAAAGAAATTAGTCAATGGTACATAAGAATTAGAATCCAGAATGGTTACTCTTTGAAAATCCCATGTTAAAAAATCTTGGGGAATGGAAATCACTATTCAGTAAAAACTATGGTAGACAACTTTGTATGACCTCTCAAACTAAATCCTTGTTTTTTCCCTCTAAACCCATTGTTCTTTTGAATTTTCATATTTTTATTGAGTACATCACTATCTTTCCAATCATCCAGCTCACATCCTTGGCATTATCCTTGATTCTTCACTCTGCACCCCAGATATCTAATTAGTTGCTAAATCTTGTCATTGCTACCTTCATAATATGTCTCACACCTATCCTCTCCTCTCTTCTCACATAGCCACCACACTAATAGAGGTTCTTGTCATTTTTTTGCCTGGACTACTGCATTAACCTGTTTGGTCTCCCTACTTCTTAAGTTCGTCCCTCCCCAATCCATCTTCCACACAGCTGCCGAAGTTATTTTCCTAAAGCATGGGTGTGATCATGTCACTTCCCTTCTCACTAAACTCCAGTGGCTCATTGTTGCATCTAGGATCCAACATAAACCCCTTTGTTTGGCTCTTAAAGTCCTTCCCATCCTGGCCCCAGTTTGCTTTCCAGTTCCATTATCCATAACACCCCTTCCTGCACCCTACAGACTAGCTAAACTGGTCTTGATGATTCTCCTACATGGCATTCCCTGTCCTATCTCTGTGCCTTTGCTGTGCCAGGAGTACACACCTATCTCTCATCTTCTTAAGCTCTCTTATTTCTTTCAAAACTGCTTAGGGGTCAACTTACACAAGATCCCCAGCTCTTGGGCCCTCCTCTCTTCCATAAATTTACTTCTGCTTATTTTGTGCATATTTTTATAGATAGGTATAGATATAGATATTGTCTCACCCATCTCACTAGAAGGGCCTTGAAGGCAGAGACTTTCATTTTTGTCTTTATAACTCCTGTGCTTAGCATAGAGCCTGAGGCTCAGTAGATACTTAATAACTGCTTCTTGATTGATTGAACTGCATGAGAAGGAGAGAAGGAAGGAAAGAATTTCAAACAGATCTGGAAGGGAGCAAAGAATAGAATCATTTTCTTGAATTGTATATTATTTGTTAATTTATTTGGCACTTCCTAAATGCTAGAGGTTTTCTGCACAGTGGTACTTGTTCTTTTTGATTGCTTGTTTTTGTTGCTAATTATCAAATATGTAACAATAAGAAGTTAATAGTCCATAAATCTCTCTTTAATATACACCAGTGAGTTGAAATTTATGGGACTATTGATATTTTTGTCTCCCTTTGACAAGTTTCATAAGGAGTGTATCTGTGGGATGTTGAGCTCTTAAAGGGGACAGGTATGAGTTTATCCCTTTTTTTCTTGTATTTCAAACCAAACCAACTCCTTCTCATTTCTACATTTGAAAAACTCCAAAATGCATTTATTTGGTAGCAGATTATTTGAAAAATAATGGGCAAGTTCCATGTTAAGAAATACTTGCTCAGTCTAATTTCGATCTGTGAGGGTGGATCATTCACCACATTTGTTTCCTTCTCACAGGTAGTGCCTTTCTTAGCGCCATTTTTCTGGCCTTAGCAACGTACCAATCTCTGTATCCAGTCACCTTGTTTGTACCAGGGCTGCTGT
The DNA here is from genome assembly GCA_028646515.1 of Pseudochirops corinnae. NCBI lineage: Eukaryota > Metazoa > Chordata > Mammalia > Diprotodontia > Pseudocheiridae > Pseudochirops > Pseudochirops corinnae. The sequence goes on from CM053585.1 coordinate 265,295,796, forward strand.
ATCTTCTCCAGGTAAACTATTGACTAATTAAAAGCAATAGCTCAATTTAAGTATAATATTGTATGTACTTAAGTCCTTCTGGGACAGGTTGTGCTTACTCCTTATTTCCCCATTGTGACCATATGATATAGCATAGGGCCAGTCTAAGGCAAATCAAATCAGTGAGCATCTATTAAGAGATTCCTATGTGCCAGGCACTGTGCCGAGAGCTGGGAACACAGCCTTTGCTCTCAAGGAGCTCCCAATTTGATGGGGGAGATGACATGCAAACATCTCTGTACATATAAGGTTGAGCAGTAAGGAAGTAGTACCAGGCTGTCAATCTAGAGTCAGAAGACCTGCATTCAAGCCCCTGCTCTATCACTTACTGGGTGGGTTATCTTAGGTGAATCACTTCCTCTCTTTGAACCTTTTTTCCCTTCATAAAACTTGCACTACCTACCATAGAGGATTATGTGAAGAAAGTGCTATATAAACTGAAGAACATATACAATTGTGAACTATTATAACATTATTGTTGGATAACATGTGACGCTTTAGAGCAGGTCTGCACAACATATGGCCTGCAGGCCACTTGCGGCCCACCAAAGCAGTCCACAGGTGGTATGTTGCGCAGGCCTGTTTTACATCCTTTACATTTTTTGTGGGCCGCTGGAAATCTTTTGGTGGGCCACAAGCAGTGCGTGAGCCAAATATTGTGCAGGTCTACTTTAGAGTGTCCAGGAATTAAGGAATGAGCACTTAAACTTGTATAAATGAATTATATTCATAAACAGTAAGTGTGAATATATATAGATATAGATGTCTCTCTCTCTCTCTCTCTCTCTCTCTCTCTCTCTCTACATACATACACACACACACACACACACACACACGCACACATACACTCATATATCTTTACAATGATGATGGTTAAATAATAATTAGCTTTCTAAAATTTGCTCAGTAAAACTTTAATCAATTCACAGTCCCTAGCACTGCTTAGTCTGTCATTTGACTCCTTTTGGCTCGCCCTATCCCTTAAGGTTTGAAACATCTTAGTGTTTCACATATATCTATGTGTGGGAAGACCACTTAGGGATTGAAATGTAAACTTAACCTCTTTTAGGTCTCTACCCAGATCTATACCTTTTTCTTTTCATAATAAGGAAACAGACTATTCCAACTTTGGGGAAAATAGTTTAGTACAGTGAACAGAGAGCTCTAGATTGGGGTTCAAGAGACCTTTGTTCTCCCAGCTCTGTCGCTGATTTGTTTTGTGACCTTGGACAAATCACTTCGCCTTTCAAGGTCTTGCTGTCCGCCTCTGTAAAATGGGGAATAGGGAACATTAACTAGGTTATCATGCCAGACCTTCTTATGTCTAACATTTTTCAGATAGTCAGGCCCAGGGTTAGGAAAAGAGAATGATCCAGTCACACGTCAAAGGACAAATTGGCCTGATAAATGGTGCAGTGAAGGAGAGCAGATTCCTTGTGAAGTGCTGTATAATTGTTAGGTGCTGCTGTTATTATTTTGGTAGCCCCTGCCATTAGTCATAAAGATCATTTGGAGATTTAAGTCTCTTGAATCAAATGACTTTTTCTCATCTGTAATTTGGGGGAAAAGTAGTTCTTTAAAAAATTTTTTTATTAATTTTAAAAAAATTAACAAAATTAATTTTCTTTCTCTTCTACCTTTGTCTCCTCCCTCAACTGCCCTTTTATAAACATTCTCTGTCATTGCTTGGAAAATTAACTGTGCCTAAAAGAGGAAAATCTTCTGGAGAGTCAGCTTCCAAAGCTATGGGGAGAATGGTAGAGAAAGGGTGAAGGAATTAGGGTTGCCCACTGGGTGACCCTAGAATCATAGCAAGTTAGAATTACAAGGTACCTTAGAACCAAGAGTGTCAGGATGTTGAATGTCAGACCTAGAAGGGACCTTAGACACCATCTATTCTAGTTTTCCCCAAGCTGATTTGGCCAAGGAATGCTTCTGACCTGGAATATATATGTCTTACTAGAACCTATAAGTGGAAAGTTTGGAGAAAAAAATAGGAAGTAGCCTTCTTTAATATCAAAACAGATTGCTCTAGAAGAGTGTTTCTTTTTTATTGATACATTTTGTTTTATAGACATTTCCCAAGAAACATCTAAAGAAACTTCCCAATAAAGTGTAAGAATTCACAGCACAAATGTTTAATAGAGTGATTAGGATGTCACATTTCACTTTTATGTTTTATTGATTGTTAACAAAAAGGAAGGATATTGCACGGGCATTTTTTATATATACATGATTATATATTTAACATTTTACAGAAAAAATGTTTCTTAACATTCACATTTTCTCAGGAAAACCTTATTTACTTCATCTGAAAAACTTGTGTCCTTGGATTCACACAGCTTGGGGGGCTGATCTGTTACAACTAAACTTATTGTACTTGTGCAGAAAGTTATGCCCAGAGTGAGGAAATAACTTTCTAGAAAGTCACACAGCTAGTCATCGGCAAAGCCCAGACTAAAAAGATTCCCAATCGAGTGTTCTTTCCCTTTTTGTCTCACTGTGATGATTCAGAGCTGTGAAATCAGAAGGTATCTTGTCTTTGCCTTTTTAAAAAAAATTTTGACTTATTTGCTTGCCAGCCAGGGGTATAGCTTGATGCTAGAATTGAGCCGTTTATTCTGGCTTTGCCTTCACTAATTGTGTCCTTTGTGTTCTCTCCTAGCGGCAGTACCTTCCTGTGAAACTGCAAAGCAAAGCCTTTTGGGTCTTCACAGGACAGTATACTGTGATGTACGTGGGAAGCCTGGTGGTTGTCATCTGCCTCTCATTCTTCCTCCTTAGCTCCTGGGATTTTATTCCTTCTGTTTATGGCTTCATGTAAGTTATTCCAGAATCATTGAGGTGAATTGCATGCTAATTTGGCCTAAGTGGTCCAATAGGAATCCCAGAACACAGCCCATGTGAAGATGCTTAATATATCTTTTATATAGCCATGCTGGAGGGCAAATAGTCTCTTAGGACATTCCTTTAGATCCCTGGACTTCTGATTGGCTTAACTGAGTACTAGTTATCAGTGTTATGCTGAAATCCTACCTAATAACTCAACATTTATATAGCAGTTTATGGTTCCAAAACCCTTTGTAAAATTGTTGCTCATTTTGCTTATCTAATCTTTATTTGCTGATTTGATTTTTGTGGGCTAATAATGTAAATATTATTATTCCCATGTTACATATGGGGAAACTGAGGCTCATAGAGGTCAAGTGACTTGCCTATAGTCACACACAGATACAGAGCCAAGACTATAACCTACGTATTCTGGCTCCAGATCTTGTTCTTTTTCCACTACAGCCTGCTACCTCCCATTTGGTTCAGCTGATTCCTGTATGACATGTCCATCTATACCTGTACCGTTTTGATTGCTCTCTTCTGGAGACACACTAGTTTTCCACTGTCCTCCTTAATATGTGGCACCCAGAACTGAATTTAGCATTCTAGACATAATCAGACCAGGGCTGAGTGCATCTGGATTGCCATCTGGTCACTCATTCTAGGCCTTCTTCCTGTCATAATCGTGTTAGCCTTTTTTTTGGCTGTTGTTACACTTTTAACTTGCATTAAGCTTGTGCTCCACGAAAATCCCCAAACTGTTGAGTGGCTTTTTTTTTAACGAGTTGTAAGACTTCAGATTTATCCTCGATTAAATATCTCCTTTTTCTAGCCCATTGAGATCTTTTTGGGTCACTGATAAAAATATTTAACATCCCAGTTTCCAGGACTCTGAAACACTCCACCAGGATGTTCTTTTTGACCAAATCGAGGCATTTCACGTTACCCTTTGAGTTTCTTCAGCCAGTTCCAAATTCACCAAACTCTCCTGTCATATCGACCATATTTCTCCATCTTGTCCACATCAGTAACATGAGACACTTTTATCTAATGTTTTTCTTGAAATCCAGGTTTACTCTGTATATAGTATTCCCCTCTAGATCTTCAGTCCAGTTACCTTGTTAAAAAAACAAAACAATCAAACTCACTAATAATCAAAAAGATTCATCGTTAAGCAACACAGGGATATTATACCCCAAACCTATCAAAATGACAAAAGTAATCAGAACTAATGAAATCTCATTGGGATGGAGATGTGAAATAGCAGGTACATGTATTCATTGCTAGGAGAACTGTCCATTAGTAGAACATTTTAGAAAAGCACTATAACTGTACATAACAAAAGTTACAAAAATGACTCTGCCCACTACCCAAAATTCTACTGTTAAGAATGTATCATGAGAGTATTTAACATAGGAGCTACATATTTGAATATATTTACAGAAGCACTGAATTTCAATATTGGATCTAGAAGCAGTAGAACAATCTAAATGTCCAGCAACAGGACAATAGCTAAATAAACTTATATACAAATGTAATGTAATGCTACAAGAGCAGTTAAGTCTGACAAGTATAAGAAATATAAAGAAACCTAGAAGAATGATCATGAAATAATGAAAAATTTAAAAAACTAGAATAAAGTATACACTAATTATCACCATATAAATCTTAAATGGAAACTAACAAAGAAAAGTGATGCAGATTGAGAATGACAGTTTATGATATTTTATTCATTAAGTTCGTTTACTTGAATGTAAATAATTGCAAAGCAAGCTTACTTGTTTGAAATAATATTTAGCATTAAGTTTAAAGTTATCATTTTTTAAAAAAATCATGGAAAATGGGAGAAGAGCCCTGGGATAGAGTCAGAAAAATGTTGTCCCAGGGAAGGGAATGAGGGGAAGAGAATGTTATCTCCAAATTGTAAACTGGTGAATCTGACTGACTCCTTTTTTAAACTACATTTATTAAGGGGATGGCTTGTGATTATTTGGAAAAGTCAGTAGTATTTGCAAAGAACTGATCTATATAGCTTCATCTAGAGAAAGCCACACCAAACTCAGTGCATTTCTTAGAGAACAATAGTATTCATTACATTTCTATACCACAACCTCTTCAGCCTTTCTCCAATTGATAGGCATCCCCTCAATTTCCAATTCTTAGCTACCATGAAAAGAGCTGTTATAAATATTTTTGTATATGTGGGTTCGATGATTTCTTTGGGATACGGATTAAAGGGTATGCACAGTTTTATAGCCCTTTGGCAATAGTTCCAAATTGCTCTGAAGAATGGTTGTATCAGTTTACAACTCCAACAACAATGCATTAGTGTTCCAGTTTTCCTACATCTTCTCCAATATTTATCATTTTCCTTTTTTTTTATATTAGCCAATCTGATGGGGTGTGGTGTGGTACCTCAGAGTTGTTTTAATTTGCATGTCTCTTATCAATAGTGATTTAGAGGATTTTTTCATATGACTATAGATGGTTTTAATTTCTTCATCTGAAAACTGCCTGTTCATATCCTTTGACCATTTATTAATTGGGAAATGACTTGTATTCTTAAAAATTTCACTCAGTTTTTCATATATTTGAGAAACGAGGCCTTTATCAGAGATATTTGTTGAAAAATGTTTTCCACAGTTTTCTGCTTTCTTTATAATTTTGGTTGTATTGGTTCTGTTTGTGCAAAAACTTTTAAATTTTATATAATAAAAATTTGTAATGTTCTCTCTATTTTCTTTGGTCCTAAATTCTTCCCTTATCCATAAATCTGACAGATCAACTATTCTGTGTTCTCCTAATGTGCTTATGATATCCCATTTTGACTATCTTCGTATATAGTGTGAGATGTTAGTCTCTACCTGGTTTCTGCCTTAATGGTTTCCCGTTTTCCCAGCAGTTTTTGTCAGATAATGAGTTTCTGTTCTAAAAGATTGGATCTTTGGGTTTATCATATTCTAGATTACTGTGGGCATTTACTATAATGTAATTTGTACCTATTCTATTCCACTGATCTTTCACTCTAATTCTTAGCCAGTATAAGATTTCTTTGATAATTACTGCTTTCCAATACAATTTGAAATCTGATATGCCTAGACCACCTTCCTTTACATTTTTTCCCATGGATTCCCTTGATATCCTTGAGTTTTTGTTCTTCCAGATCAGTGGTTCTCAACCTTCCTAATACTGCGACCCTTTAATACAGTTCCTCATGTTGTGGTGACCCCCAATCATTTTCTTTGCTACTTCATAACTGTAATTTTGCTACTGTTATGAATCTATCTGATATGCAGGATGTATTTTCATTGTTACAAATTGAACATAACCCACAGGTTGAGAACTGCTGTTCCAGATGAACTTTGTTATTTTTTCTAGCTCTATAAAATATTTTTTGATAGTTTGATTGGTATGGCACTATATAAATAGATTAATTTAGGTAAAATTGTCATTTTTATTATGTTGGCTTAGCCTACCCCTGAACAATTAATATTTTTCAAGTTATTTAGATCTGACTTTATTTATTTATATGTGTTTTATAGTTGTATTCATATAGTTCCTGGGTTTCTTAGTAGGTAGACTCCCAAGTAGTTTATATTGTCTACAGTTATTTTAAATGGAATTTCTCTTACTATGTCTTGCTGTTGGACTTTGTTGGTAATATATAGAAATGCTGATGCCCCTATCAATTTTTTTTAAACTTACAGTTTCCTTTAATTTCTGGGAATTTAATCAGCCTTTCTTTTATCTATAACATTCACTTGGATATATACAGAAACACATTTGCTGGTACAAATATAAAGTTATACTGGGTGTCCCAAAAATTTTAGGGCAGCTTTAAGTTTTTTTTTTCCTTTTTTTTGTATTATTTTATTTTTCCCCAGTTACATGTAAAAATAGTTTTTTACATTTGTTTTTAAAACTTTGAGTTCCAAATCCTCCCCCTTCCTTCCTCCCCACCCCCCTTCATTGAGAAGACAAGCAATTCGATATGTTATATATGTGTAATCGTGCCAAACATATCCATAATAGTCATGTTATGAAAGAAAATATAGACAAAATAAAACTCAAGAAAAATAAAGGAAGTAAAAAAAAGTATGCTTCAGTCTGTTTCAGATACCATCAGTTATTTCTCTGAGGATGGATAGAATTTTTCATCATAAGTCCTTCAGGTCTTAGATCATTGTATTGCTGAGAATAGCTAAGTCATTTATAGCTGATTATGTTACAGTATTGCTGTTACTTCATACACAGCACATTTCACTTTGCATCAGCCTGTGTAAGTCTTTCAAGGTTTTTCTGAGAGCATCCTGCTCATCATTTTTTATAGAACAATAGTATTTCATCATAATCACATACCAAAACTTATTCAGCCATTCCCCAGTTGTTGGGTATCCCCTCAATTTCTCATTCTTTACCCTTAGAAAAGAGCTACTATAAATATTTTTGTACATATAGGTCCTTTTCCTTTTCGTTTTTTACCTCTTTTGGGATACAGATCAGATAGTGTTCTTGCTAGGTCAAAGAGTGTGCCTGTTTTTATAGGCATAGCTCCAAATTGCTCTACAGGTCCCTATCAATTTTTTAACAAACTTTTATTTTTATTGACCTCTAGCCACCTCCTCAAAGGCAATTCATCCCTTCTTTAATGTTTCATGACCCCCTGGGCTGAGAGGAACATCTGAACATATTCCTCATATCCCGTTGCCACTTCCAGATTTGTCACTGTTACTCAATATAACTTCTCTTCCTGGTTTAAATACTTTTTGGGATCTTTCAGCCTCTAAATCACTCTCTCTTTTCTTAAGAAGTTCAATACAGGCTCACAGCTTTTCTCTTCAACCCAACCCTTTCTCTCATACCTGCAGACTTAAATATACAAGTTGATGTTGTCTCAAATACCCTAGCCTCCCGGTGCATTGATTGGTCTTCTCAACTCCCATTACCTGTAGTTTCTGCCTACCTCATCTACTTATGGGGATGAACATATCTTAAGTGCTCCAAACCCTCCATCACTGCCAGGCAAAACCTTTTATCTTCTGCAGTTGACTACTTACTCCCCTTGCAAGTTGTTCAAAGCCTTTTCTTCCCTGTTCAAATCCGCAGTGTCTCTCCAACCTGTTCCTGCCTCTAGGAGATGCCTTCATCCCCTGATTTACTGAGAAATTGGAGGCCATCTATATAAGCCTTCTCATTTACCTTACACCATGCCTCAGAAGTCCTCAATGTCTTCACTCATCCTCCTCTCCTTTCTTTCTGTCTCTGAGGAAGAGATGTCCCTTCTTGCCAAGTCTGAGACCTCTATCTGAATCCTTTCTCCCATCTCCTCCTGACCCCTTTCAGGAATTTGTCACAGTATTTATTCCTTCATTCTTATTTTCAATTTCTCCATATTTATTGACTTTTCCCCCTGCTGCTTATAAGGTAGGTATCCCCCATCCTTAAAAAACCTTGACTTCACCCTTCTTCTTCCTCAAGCTATTAATATATTTCTTTCATTTTACTGCCAAACTGTACCATGCTAATAGAGCTTTGTGGAAAAAACACTGAGTTTTTTTAAAAGGACCTGGGTTTAAATCCTAGCTCTGCCATTTTAACCTTGAGCAAATTGCTTAACCTTTTTGGGCCTTTAAAATGAGGAAATAATACTAGTTATCTTCTAATGTGCCGTTAAGCTTTAAATCCATGATCAAAGTAAGAATTGTTTACCTTTGCTACCTTAACTTCATCATCAACTTGCTATTCACTGTCTTGCAGTCTGGCTTCGGACACTATCATTCAATCTGAAACTCTCTCCGAGTTTATCTCTTAAATGCTAATCCTCATTCTCTTTGACATCTCTACTGCTTTTGATACTCCTATTGATGGACCATCCCCTCTTCCTGTATGTTGTCCTGCCCCTTGGCTTTTGGGACACTGATCTCTCTTGGCTTTCTTCCTACCTGTCTGATAGTTACTTCTTAGTTTTCTTTTAGTGACTTATCATCTGCTGTTTCCTTGCTATGGTTATCCTCCAGAGCTCTGCCCTGGGGCCTGTGTATGTTCTCTCTGTGTTCTACCTTAGGGATGTAATTTGTTCCCATGGGTTTAAGTATTAACTTCAGATGACTCCCAAATTGATATTTCTAGTTCTAATTGTTCTCTTGAACTCCAGTTCTGCATCATCAACTACCTGTTTTACATCCCCATCTGTGTATGTTCTTTAGGCTTCTCAAACTCCCTGTTCCCAAAATTAAACCCACAATCTTAACCTCTTTAGACCTGTCCCTCCATCATCTGTCTCTTTTTCTGTCAAGGGCCTCACATCTTCCCAGTCATTTTGTAACTTCAAAGTCATCTTCAGCTCTCTTCTCTGCTTTACCTCCATGGCTGTTTAGATGCCACGGCTCATCAATCTAACTCCAAAGCATCTCTTGCATCTGTTCCTTCTCTCTACTCATATTGGCACCAGTTTAGGCCTTATCATTTCTCTCCTAGACTGTTGTCATAGCCTCATAATTAGTCTCCCTAAATCCACTCTTTTCCAACCATTTTTTACACAACAGCAAAAATAAACCTCCTGACATAAAGAAAGGTCTGACCTTGGTGTTGCTTTATTCAAAAATCTTCAATGACTCTTCATTGCCTAAGAATAAAATATAAAGTTTTTAGAGTTAACATTTCAAGCCCTCCACAATCTGGAGCCCTCTCTCCCTTCTTTCAGCTTTCCAACCTTAATTCATATTCTTTTTTCACTCTTTGTTCCACTCAAATTGGACTATCAGCTATTTCCTGAACTAATCATGGCATCTCTTATTGCGGTGCCTTTTCAAAGACTGCCTGTCTTTCTTAGCATGTGCTCCCTCCTCATCTATCCTTCTCAGGATTCTTGACTTCTCTTAGAGACTTTGCCCCACTTTAATCTGCATTAAGCCTTCCTTGATGAGCTCGGTTGGCAGTGCTCTCTCCCTCCTGCATTTTCCACGTGCTGTGCTTGCTTCTTCACATATTGTATTCCCCAGTAGAGTGTGAGCTTCTTGAGGGCTGGGTCTCTTTTCATTTTGTCTTTGAATCCCCAGGGCCTGCCTAGTACACAGCGCCTTGAATTGAATTGAATTACATCCATTGGCTTCCTGACGGAGTCTAGGATTTCCCTTTTGCCTGCTTAGACTCTTTTTCTTCTTTAATTTCTCTTTGAAGCACTCCTGTCCTTTACAGAAAACTTTTGTTTTTCCTAATTTAAAACATAATTTCTCTAGCACTTTTATTTCCTTTTTTTAATAGAAAGACAATTCTGTACTTGGTATTTGTATGCTTTGAAAAAATAATTTTTTGATATTTTTTGTTCACACATCTGAACATTTATTTATTTATTTCTAGTTTTCAGCGTTCACTTTTATGAGATTTTGAGTTTTACATTTTCTCCTCCTCCTCCCTCTCCCCCATCATGTACCCATTTTGAGCATATGTTGGTATACAGTGTGAGATGTTGTGTGAGAGAGTCTACCAGACTTTCAGTTTTCCCAGCAGTTTTTATCAAATAGTGAGTTCTTAACACAATAACTAGGTATTTTTTTAAATCAAACATTAGGTTACTGTGCTCATTTGGTTCTGCATATTATATAACTAATTTATTCCATTGATTGAACAGTCTATGCTTTATAATATAGTTTGATATCTGGTGCTGTTGGGACTCCATTCTTCACTTTTTTTCATTGATTCCCTTGATATTCCTGACCTTTTGTTGTTCCAAATGAGTTTTATTACTTCCCCCCTCCCCAGATATATAATTTTTGGCAGTTTGATTGATGTGATTTGTTCATACGTTTGTCTAAATTTTCTTGTTTCCAGTTTTTCTTTTCTCTTCCCAGGGAGACATCCCATATAACAAAGAATTTTTTTTTAAAGAAAAAAGTAAATAACTGACTTTTATTAGCACCTTAAAGTTTTAGAAATTAGGTAAAACTATTATCTCATTTGAGTGTTGCAGCAACCCTGGGAGGTATGTCCTGCAGGTATAGCTATCATTACTGATGAAGAATTTGATGCTTAGAGACATCAAGTGACTTGCCCATGGTCATACCAAAGGTAAACATCAGAGGCAAGATTCAGACATGGGTCTTTTCTTATCTAGAAGTCCAGTTTTCCTTCCCCTAGACCATCCTGCTTCTCCTGGCAAAAATACACCATCAAAATCTTAATGATGATAATAATAAATATCTATATTGTGCTTTACATTTTTCAAAATACTTTTATTTCATTTGAACCTTACAACAACGTTTTTAGGAGGAAAGGCAAGTATTATTATTGCCGCTTTTACAGATGTTGAAACTGAAGTCTCATAGAGACTAAGCGATTTGCCAAGTTCATATAGCTAGCAGAAGTCAGAGCTAGGATTTTATCCCAGTTCATCCTGATTCCAAATATTGTATTCTGTCCACTGAGTTAATATCATTGCACTCTTGTGAGCTTTTCTCTCTACCTTATATTTTAAAAGTTTAGGCCCTCTGTCTTTCTCTGACCAAATTATTTTTTCCCTAGCATTTTTGGTAACTTTTATTTGACATTTTTTTCAATTAACAAGCATTTGCTTTCTGTTCTTCCTACTACCCCACCTCCTCCAGAAAAAAAAGAAAAACAAAACCAAAATCCTTCTAACAAATGTGGATAATCAAGCAAAACAGATGCCTTCGTTGGTCACGTCCAGAAAAACTGTGCCTCAGTCTCCACTCTGTCACCTTATTCTCTTTTAGGAGATGGGTAGTACGTTTGAATATTAGTCCTCCAAAATAGTGGTTGGTCATTGCATCGATTCAGGTTCTTAAACGATGCTCAAATTCTATGGGAAAACAAGCTACAGCTGACCACACACATGCATACATACACCCATCTATGCATATACTTATAATGTTTCACTTTTCTTTCTCTTTTAAAAATTACAGACTTTCTGTTCCTGATCTCACTCCAAACATCGGTCTCTTCTGGTACTTCTTTGCAGAAATGTTTGAACACTTCAGCCTCTTCTTTGTCTGCGTGTTTCAGATCAATGTCTTCTTCTACACCATCCCCTTAGCAGTGAAGTTGAAGTAAGTGGTTTGGGATAATTGCCCTGCTGGTCACATAAGTGTTTGGGGTTTCTCTGCTGCTCTGACTGCAAGTTTGATAGTAGCAAGTTGAACTGTGGCTCAATAGTTAGGTTTCTATAAACTTGGCCTGGAGGACCTCTTATTGTAATAGCATTAGAAAAAAAATCTGTCCAGTCTGACAATTTGTTTATTAAACTCCTCCTTTAATAACAAAGATAACAACTCCCATTTTTGTAGAGCTTTACGTTTTATAGAGTGATTTCCCTTCGGCAATACTGCGAAGTAGGTAATTATCGCCATTTTCAGTTAAGGAAACTGAAAATCAGAGAACTGGTGCTTCTTAGAGGAGTTAAGTGATCTGCCATACAAACAAGATTATGACTTGTATCATGTAACCAGTAAGTGACAGAGCCAAGACTCAAACTTCCTGGGCTCCTGATTCTCAGGTCAAACTCTTCCTCCTGCCTTTACTTTGAGTATGTGCAAAGCACCATATATGTAACACAGTGACAGAGAATCCATAACTAGAACAGGTCCTATGTATGAAGGAAATGACTTTTTGAAACATTGACATTTTCCAACAGCTCTCTCTGTCAGGACTGTTGCCTTGACTTGAGCTGGCACTTCTGTTGTCCAGTGACTGTGATGAGAATGAATTTTGGTATCATCCATAATCTATAGGAAACTAGGGGGCATTAGTGGAAAAGCTTGCCATCTGTAGACTGGTTCTGGTCTGACGTTCCCTGCCATAGTGTTTGTGCTTGTGAAATTCCCCGTTGCCCTGTTACTGTGTAAAAGACACGGACCATGACAGTGAAAAGCGATCTTATAGAGAGCAAAATCATCTTTCCATCTGGTTTGGGTCCGATTTTGCCCTAGGTGAAAAAGTTTCTGAGCTTCCATGTGTGCCCGAGGGAGGGGCAAGACTCCTTTTACTTTTGTTTGCCAGTAGTGGTAACATCTCCTCTGTCTGTTAGATTGTGTTACCTCAGGGATCTCCTGGGGACCTAGCCCTTTAAAAATGCTAAAAATACATGATGGGAGTTTCCTATGAAGATTCTTATGAATCTTGCTTCCTAGAAAAGAAGACAGACACAATAAAGTTTCTCTTAGGTCACCCAGTACATCCAGTTGGAATTAAGACTGCCCTCTCAATACCTGGCTCCCTATTCAGACTTCAGTTTTCATTTGGCTGTGCACAGGGTGGGGGGGGTTTCCATTTAGGAAAACAGTTTGTCTAGTGTTTTATATTATTGTGACTTTGGCCCAGGCCCCTGATAATCCCCCTTTATTGCATAGCAAATTAAGGAAAGAAATAGATCCAATCTACTTTCCATCTCCTCAGCCCTTGCTGAAGTCAGACCTGCCTGACTGTGAGCAGCAGTGGGACTTAGGGGACCTTCAGAGAATTGGGTGGGTGGCAGGTATGTTGGCCTTTCTCTCCTCTTTTCATTAGATAATCTGTGTGCTTTCCTGCCTTCTATGTGTGAATGCCTATAAAAATAGCTCCTGGAGAGGTGGTGACACAGTTATCATGTGACATTTCCTTGTCATTGGGGCTCCAGAAGTCACTTAAAATCATTTGGCTTCTCTCAGCATCTTTATTCCCTCATACTGACAATTTCACCCAAGCTTTCTGGTCTGTAAGAAAGAATGGCCTATTTGAAGGCTCCAGGTAGCATACCAGATTTTTCTCTCGAATTTTCTCCCATTTCTTCCAGCATCTTACTCCCAAATTAACTTGTGGCCTGTTTGGTAGCAATTCACATTTGGCAGTGGAGGTCTGAGTAGTAGACTCATTCAAGGTTCAAAACATTTTTTGTGGCTATGGAATTGTTAACTTGTCACCACATATTCACTGGCCTTTCTTTTGAAATGCTTCAGCTGATGAGGGTGTCAGTTGCCTAAAGTAGTGATCTATAGTACATATGCTTTCTTGGTTTTTCATTTCTGAAAACATTGTCTCCCACATGTTATTTCTCACAGACTGTGGATCTGTGTTAATTTATATATTTATTCTACTGTTAGGTCAGTTGAGTTTCAGAGAAAAGCTGATGTGTATTGTGCTTCTTTTGTCCACAGATGTAAGATTTAGACCCACTGAATGAGCTCCCAGTTTGACCTACTTTTCATCACTTTGCTGACAAGGATTCATTATGTCCTACAGAACACTCTTATGAAACAGGTTGCTAGTAGTGCTGTCCTTAACCAAGAAAGGGAAATCAGCCAAGGAAAGTGATTTTCCCCAGGGTGGAACAGAGAACGGAATTCCTTCTCATTGCCTTCACTCACTACTTTGGGCAGCCCCCCAGATTGATCTGTTTGCATCATCTCATGGTGATAGTGCCGAGGTGATGAAATGGGGTTTAAGGAAATTCACAACTTCATATGACTTACAGCCCTCTCTGAGAACAGCTCACATGCATGTACTAATAACTCACATTTCTATAACATGAGATTTGTAGTGTACTTTCCCCAGGGTCACCCTGTGATAAAAGTTTTGGAAACCAGATGAGGTTCAAATAATCTGCCAGTCATACAGATAGTAAATGTTAGTTCACTAGCATTTATTAAGTGCCTTTTATGTGCTAGGCACTGTCCATACAAAGAAAGGCAAGAGATAGTCCCTGCTCTCAAGGAGCTGACAAGAACCAGGAATACTGATTCCAGGACCAGGACTCTTTTCACTCTATCCCTCTGGAACTGAAGGTTCTTCCTTACCCTGTTTACTGCTGTAAGGAAAGGAATTGGCTTTTATAAGCTCTGAATCCATGGGCTCAGCAGCAGGGGACTCTTCCTAGATATCTTGATTGACCTTTTATGGCCAGCAGTAAAAATTGTTGACTTCATTTAGCTTCCTGTCTGTATCCTAGGTGAGAAGGTAAGTTTAGAATCACTGTCTGTGATGACTGTACAAGTTTCTGTGATTGTTTAAAAGGGTTATAGTAACCATCCTTCCTCACTACAGCTAACCTCGGGATGCCTCTTTGATAGTGTTTGCTTTGTATGAAGGCTTTTTGGTTCACCTGGTGCTTTGTGTTTGAACTCCTGGGCTAGGGGCCTTTCCATGCACTGGACATTCTGCTGTCAGAAATTCGTGGTGCAGTTTGTCAGGGTCCTCAGGACTGGTTCCTTGGGGTCCTCCTCATGTTAGATCCTAATTTATCTTCTCTGTTTATTCCCTCTATCCCAGGGATCATCCCATGTTCTTCATGTTCATCCAGATTGCTGTTATCTCGATTTTCAAGTCCTACCCCACAGTGGGGGATGTTGCCCTGTACTTGGCTTTTCTTCCAGTGTGGAGCCATCTCTACAGATGTAAGCACCTTCCTTTTTCCTTTACAGCCTCTTTCTTAAATTCCCCAGTGGCAGATTGATGTTCACTCTATTCTTTGATGACAGGAGAAGGGTAGTGGTTACTGGGTTTAAGCTAGAAACCACCCATGGATGAAAGGCATAAAGAAACTGGAAAGTCTGTCAGTATTTGCTTTGTGCCACATACATTGTGGTGTGCTCTGGGTGAGCAGGATGGGTATTTGTTGTTGTCATTGAGGGCATTTATGTTGTATTGTACTGTTTGTATATGCCTCCGTGTGCCTCAGAGGAACTACAGAGATAAATTTCAGCAACACAGAAAAGAGGCACGAGACAATCCCTGCTCTCAAGGAGCTCACTGTGTTTCCTGCCCTCAGAGGGAATATATAATGACAACTGAGAGCTTGTTAAGGTTTACAGAAGACCTTTCTCACAATTGTACTGTGAGGTCAGTAATGTAAGTATTATGCCCATTTTACAGATGTAGAAACTAAGACCTGTTGTAACATAGATAATAAGTATTAGAGCCAGGGTTCAGACTCAAGCATCCTGATTCCAGTTACAGAACTCTTGCTACAAGACAGCCACTTCCCCTCCTTCCATACTTCCTAAAGGAGCTAAAATGCCATTTCTGGAGACAAGAAAAATTAAGGAGGTGCCTGTAGCCATAGATAGTCCCTCCTGCTCATGAGGAAATGCCATTATGCCCAAAGTACCCATCCACCAGAAGTGTGCTGTTTTCATTTACTAGAAAGAAGGAGGAAGAATGAGCTCAGTCAGGGGGCCCTCCAGCAGTTTAGTGCTAGAGAAGTGAATGGACCTTGGTTCTAGCCCCGGCTCTTCCACTGACTCAGTGTGTGTCCTGAGTAAGTCCCTTTACCTCTCTGACACCAAGTTTCCTCCATCTAGAGCAGCCGTTCTCAACCTGTGGGCCACGACCCCTTTGGGGGTTGAATGACCCTTTCACAGGGGTCATAGGAGTTGCCTAAGACCATCGGAAAACACATATTTCCAATGGTCTTAGGAACCAAGACACCGCTCCTCTATCCATCTCCAGGCAGGTCCGCCCACATGCAGATACGCCCACGTACAAGTATTAAAGGATCCCGGCATTAGGAAGGTTGAGAACCACTGATCTAGAAAATAAGGCATTTGAACTAATTGTTCTGGAGGGGCCTTTCTAACTTTTAACCCATCGTGAGGCCGAAACTTGTTTTAAAAATGAAATGAGGCAGCAGATTTTTGCAGCCTCTGTGTAAAGTTCATTGTAGTGAGTGAAGGCAACTCCTCTGAGGATGTGTCTGTTGTTGTTTCATTCCCCGACCTGCTGGGGCTCTGTGTGCCAAGCAGGAAGTGAAACTGAGGGGCTCTAAACATGAAACTGACTAATGTGACTCTGCCACCCAAACGGCAGGAAGAGCAGTAAGGCGCAGGAAGAGCAGTAAGGCGGTCGTGCGAGTGGGTGCAGCATGTGCTTCCGCAGGGAATTCTCTTCTGACTTACCAAGCTGGATTTATGTCAAGAGCATTTGCTGCCCAGGCAGTTCCTCATCACCTCCCTGCAATTTCCTCATGTTATCTGCAAGACTCATCAAGCAGGTTTGGGACTGACCTGTGGCCCTTTGATAGCCGAGTCATTTGGAGACTGTGGGGATGATTGCAAAGACCAGAGGCTCCACTTGATCCTGCAGAACACATTCTGTGACATGAATGAGGGCATTTGGTCCTTTTCACCCTCCTTTTCTTACTTGCCTCCCCAAACTGGATAAACATGTTGATTGTCTTGTTTAAACAAAAAAGGATATAATAATCATTTTCTTTGCTTTTCTTTTCCACACCTTTGATTTTCATTCTTTTGCTTCCTGACCCTGATCCTCATTCCTCAGTTCATCTTAGTAGTAGTAATAGTCACCCTCATAGTAACAGTAGCAACAAAAATATTTTACATTTATCCTTATAACATGTCTGTGAAACAGGTAATGTATATGTATATTTTCCTCCATTTTACAGATGAGACTCCTGAACCTCAGAGAGGAAAGTGAGTTTTCCAAAGTCACACAAGTTAGTGGTTGCGTTGGGACTCCTGTGTAGGTCTTCAGTCTCTTTCTGTAATATCACACTGCTTTTTGTATACATATGATACATGTATAGTGCCCCATTGTGCAAATTAATGGGAATATGTATATTTCTTCCTTTATAGTGCAAAGTACTGTTGTACCACATGGTATTCCCAAGGACAGGGACAGAAGAGATGTTGGAATAAATACATTTTAAGATCTGAAAACGGATTAAAAACCAGATTCTGCTTTGTAGGGTGATGAGTCACATGAGAGTTGCTGATGGGGTTTCTGGGAGCCCATATGAGGCTAATGACCTGTCTCACTGACTTTCTGAGCTATATTTTGTTTTTGTTTTATTTTGTTTTCATTTGGACTGACAATGACTGTGAGCTTCTCAGCAACAAGGGCTGTGAAGACACTTGCTTGGAATGTTATGTTTGTGACATTACCACATGACCCATTCAGCCAATGGCTTCTTTGTTTTTTTGAGGCATTAGATTTAACCCTCTAGTTTTATGGCTAGAAGTTTCTAGAAGTCTTTAAGCCAGTGGCATACACCTGAAACTGAGGAGTAGTTTTAAATTTTGTTTTTAAAAAACAACCTTTAGTATTTACTTTTTCTTCCTAAGAGTTGGAAGGGTCTTAAGAGATCACCTAGAGCAGTTCCTACTTGAAGCATGAATTCCTTTCATAGCATCCCCTAGAAATGTCTGTCCTGCTGCTGCTTAAACACCTCCAGTAAAGATCTTAGGCAGTTCTTTATGTTCAGCTCAAATTGGTCTCTTTGTAACTTCCGCCCATTTGGTTGAGTTCAAGTTAACTTCATGACAACTCTTAAAATTCTTCAAAAAGGAAAGGCAAGCAGGGCTTGAGAAATTTCTGACAAGTATTGACCCTTTGTAAATGCAGACAGATGACTAAAGCATAAAAAAAGCAATGAAGGGCAGGCTTGCTGCCCTGTCTTGTAATTGGGTGAAAGATTTAGTTGTTGGCAGTGATCAGGGTAGCTGGGTTTTTCAGGATAGATGTGTACAGGTAGAGAAGATGTTTTAAAAATGTCTTTTTTATTCTGACCTTGATGAACACTAAATAAAATGGCTTTTCCATGAAGTAAAACAGAAAGAGGGTTGTGCATGAAACTGTGAATCTTACATACAGCTTGCTTTTCCTTTTAAGTATATAATACATTCACCATGTAATTTAACTATTCATCTTCCCTGTGTTTCCTTCAGACCTACCTCATGTCCTCTTCTATGTAATTTTCTTAATTTTTCAGTGATCTTTCTTTCCTTCCTTCCTTCCTCCTTCCCTCTCTTCCTGTCTTTCTTTCATTTTCCTTCTCTCTTTTTTTTGTAACCCCTCTCTTTTTACCTCCCCCTACCTCCTAACTCTATATCCCATTGGGGAAAAAAAAACAACAAAAAACCTTTGTAATAAGTATGCACAGTCAAGCGCAGCGCGTTCCTTCGTTGGCCGTGTTGGAAGATGTGTGCCTTTCCTGCGTCCTGAGCCCCTGAAGGCTGACTGCCTTTTGCCTGCCTTGTTTTTGCCCAGAAAACTTTGTTGAATTTTCACCCTTTTAGTTTTCATGAGCGCCATCTAGTGTTGGGAATGTGCTGTGCCCTGTACACTCCACTATGAGCTTTTGGCCTGGAGCTCTTGGACTTCTGGTGCTTCTTAATTATCAGGAGATAGAGGGAAATTTTTTTTTAAAGGGAAAAATATCTTCCAGTTAGTTGATCAACTAATTAATACACAACAGCAGTACTTTAGTTGATACTTTTGTAGTGCTTTATAGGTTACAAAGTACTTTCCCTACTATTTATGGGAAATAGGCTCTCTTGGTATTATTATCCCAGATGGAAAAACTTAACCAAAGTAAGGTTAAATGACTTGTCTGTAATTGTACAGCTAGTAACTATTGAGCCAGGACTTGGGCCCTGATCACCTATCTCTTGGTGGCCCACAGAATAAAGTCCAAATGTCTTGGTCTGGCATTTAAGGCCTTTTATGATTTGGCTCCCATCTATCAAGTTCAGTGAACATTTATCTTCCATTATTATGGGCTTAGTTGTATAAAGGACCTTAGATATCATGTAGTTCAACACCTTCATTTAAAAAAAAAAATGCTTTTCATTTAACCCTAAATAAAATGAACATTTCAGTGTACAAATAGAGGAAATAATGAAGATTGTGCCTGAAACTGCAAATCTGTTACAGAGATTTGTATAATAGAAATTTGTGTATAAATTTTTTTCCTTTTCAATGTATAATAAATCTTCTATGTTACTTTTAAAGCTGTCCTGTTAATGTGTTTTCTTCTGAACTTCCTTGTGTTCGTTTCATTCTCTCTTTTCCTCTTCTCCTTCTGACCATCTTCTTCCCTCTCCTTCCTTCTTGCCTCCCTCCTTCCTTTCCTCTTCCATCTTTACCTCCTCCCTCCCCTCTCGCCGTTACTTTTGTAAAGGTGAACAAACACTGATGGCCAGAAGGACAGACGTCTTACTGAGAGCCTCGGCATTGCTTGTTTTGTATTTGATTGATAGTTATGGTTTGTTGGCTCCAAAAGTCTGGAGTGGCTGGTGCCAATATGACCTTCCTGAACCAAACCTATTGCACTTGAGAATCCTTAATTCCCTGTGTCTTTAATGGGGCCTTCCTTTAAGTCCTTTCTTAAAGTTTCTTTTTTTTTTTTTTTTTTCTTTCTTAAAGTTTCAACAGGGCTGAAAGAGATTCTGTGAGGACATTGTATCCCATTTACAAAACACATTCCATCTCCCACTTGGAAACAGTGAGGATATAGCCCCATAAAAATATTGGCAGTGGTCTCCAAACTTCTGGGTCACTGCCACCCAGATCTAACAAGCAATCCCAGGGCTCTTAGCAAGATGCCAACCCTTCTAGTTACCAAGGTGTGCTTACCTTTGCAAGAGAAGTGGCTTCTTTTTGGCACTAGGAACATATAAAGAGAACAGGACATTTCTGGAGTCTTAGAGATGGCCCTGGGCACCTGAGACTATGAAGATGAGTTATTTTAGGCACTTAAGAAGGACAGGCAACGAGCTGTTTGTCAGGAGTTCATCCTTGATGCCCCGTGTAGGCAGGCCCAGAAGGAAGACTAGGCAAAAACAGCAGTCATTTGTTGCTTGTCCATGAAAAGCAGGAGATACAGATCACTCTGCTGAGATTTGGGAATCTGGTGGTCGAGAGAAAAATTCCCCTCAATTCATACCACCTGATATAGGCAGTTAGCCAGGGATTGTGTTTTGCCCCAGGGAGTGCTTCATTCTTTCTCTAGATTTGTTTGGGTGCTGTTTATGAGTCTGGCTGTCCCAGAGGGAAGGTTGGATTACCAGTTAAGAAAGAATAAGAACTTTTTCAGGGGAGGGTGGGCCTGGGTCATAGAATTAATCAATAAAAACTTATTAAGCACTTACTTAGTCTCTGTGCTAAGTTCTGAGGATACAAAGAGGCAAAAGACAATTCCTGCCCTAAAGGGAACTTACCCAGGAAATAGTAGTTTTTTTTTTGGTGGAAGGGGACTGAGACTTTTAGCCCACCAAAACTAGTGAAAGAGAAATTATTCTTGAATTACCACTGGGGAGGAAGTCGAGGAGTCCTTACCGAACATCATGTTTTGGTACGTTCTAGGCCTCAGGAATTATTTTTTTGATATCAAATCATTGTAGGACCTATAAGTCCAAATTTTTGTCTGAAGTTGGATTATTAGATGATGAAATTACCTTTTTTTTAGAACAGCTGTTTTATGTCATTCAGCCTCTGTTTCAGACTCTTTCTAGTAGCAGAGAACTCACTCATCTACAAGGTAACTTATTCTAATTTTGAGCAGTTCTAGGTCTTGCTAAACATTCTCAATCAAATCATTCAATCTTCATTTAACATTCCAGTCCTGCTTGTGATCTTAGACATGCTCCAGCTTATGAATGTCCTTCCTAAGATTTAGACCAATAACTGATAAAATCATCTAGCTGTGGTCTGACCTTCCTTACTCTGGAGAGTAGATTTCTGTTAATTATATGCTGTCCATAGTAACTGCTTTCTCAGCCAGCTGTAGCTTTAGTGACTTGACTCATACCTGAACTTCAATAAATCCACCTATCAGGTTAGAAGATACCAGCTTGGAAAGCTATTGACAAACAATGGTATTTCTGAGGGAGGTTTGTCTTTTATGATATACGAGGTAGCACATGTTAATCCTCTCTTTTTTCCCCTCTTCTACAAAGTATGGATCAATTCTCTGCTTGTGCTAATTTTGGCCTAACAATTAACACCAGGAAAGCACAGGTGCTCCATCAGCCAACACCACACCATCCATATGTGGAACCATCGGTTACAGCCAATGGAGAAGTTTTGAATGCCGTGGATAAGTTCATTTACCTTGGTAGTGTACTTTCCAGGGATGTACGCATTGATAATGAAGTTGATGCATGCATTGCCAGAGCTAGCTCAGTGTTTGGGAGGCTCCGAAGGAAAGTGTGGGAGAGAAGAGGTATTAGACTGACTACCAAGCTGAAGGTCTACAGAGCATTGTGCTGACCCCATTGTTGTATGCTTGTGAAACCTGGACAGTCTACCAGTGCCATGCCAGGAAACTGAATCACTTCCATTTGAAATTGTCTTAGGAAAATTCTGAAGATCATTTGGCAGGATAAGGTACCAGCCACTGAGGTCCTTCCTCGAACTAAACTGCCAAGCATTCAAACTCTCCTTCAGAGAGCTTAACCCCAATGGGCTAGCCATGTTTTTCGAATGCAAAACATATGCTTGCCAGAAAGACTATTTTATGGAGAATTCACACAGGGTACACATTCACATGGTGCTCAGATGAAGCGATATGAGGGCACTCTCAAGGTCTCTCTTAAGAACTTTAGAATTGATTGTGTGACATGGGAGACACTGGCACAGGACTGCTCAGTGTGGCATGCCCTTATCAGAGGAGGTGCTGTGCTCTGTGAGCAAAGCAGAATTGAAGTAGCTCAAATGAAACACAGGATGCGCAAATTTAGAGAATCCACCCCAAATATTTGTTCACATGGACTATTTGTACTTGACCTGTGGTAGAGCATTCCAAGCTCATATTGGTCTGATTGGTCACAGTTGGACACATTGAAACTCGACTCTAGCATGGTGATGTCATTTTGGTCCTCTTCAAAAATGAAGGATAACAACCACCCTCCAAAGAACAGGCAAATTCCGGAAAGCAATTGGAACTATGCCCAAAGGGCTATAAAACCATGTGTAGCTTTGACTAAGCAATATTATTACTAGATCTGTATCCCAAAGGGATAAGAGACAAAAAGGAAAAGGATCTATATGTACAAAAATATTTATAGCAGCTGTTTTTGTGGTGGCTAAGAATTGAAAACTGAAGGGATGCCCGTCAGTTGGGGAACAGCTGAACAAGTTGTTGTATATGATTGTGATGGAATACTATCGTGCTTTAAGAAAAATGATGAGCAGGATGCTCTCAGAAAAACTTGGAAAAGACTTAAATTAGCGGATGCAAAGTGAAGTGAGCAGAACCAGGAGAACATTGTACACAGTAACAGCAATATTGTATAATGATCACCAGTGAATGACTTCGCTATTCTCAACAATACATGATCCAAGATAATTCTGAAGTAGGACTTATGGTGCTGTCCATCTCCAGAGAAAGAACTGGCAGAGCCCAAATGCAAATCAAAGTTACTTTTTCTTTCCTTTTAAAATTTTTCTTGTTTTTTTTGTCTGTTTTTTTCTTCAACAGAATATGACTTACATGGAAATGTATATTTGTATGACTACACATGTATAAACTGTGTCAGATTGCTTGTCTTCTCAATGGGGTGGGGAGGGAGAGGATTTGGAACTCGAAATTGAAAAAAGATGTTAAAATTGTTTTACATGTAATCGGGAAAAATAAAATATTAAATAAGAAGAAAAGAACAAGCAAGAGACTTGTTGCTTGACTCTCAATCTTGGTGTTGTATATTTTTGCAGTCCTTCGGAACATCTTTTTCCTCTCCTGCGTGATGATTGTCTGCTCCCTGCTTTTTCCAGTTTTATGGCATCTTTGGATTTATGCGGGAAGTGCTAACTCCAATTTCTATTATGCCATCACACTGACATTCAATGTTGGGCAGGTGAGTCATGGGTGGGGATAAGGGTGTTGGGGAATAGCATATGGTACACGGTGGTCTTTAACCTATGGGGAAAACCTACACCTTCCGCTCCAAACAGTCCTCTTGCTCTGTTGCTGGACACTTTGGATCGTTAGGGCCTACGTTCATCACATGGAGTTTCCCTCCCCCAGTTTTGTTTTGCATTGCTAGGTCTTCACGATAACCAGTTGGGCTGTTTAAATAGCCACTTATCCTAGTCTAGGCATTTCCTGTGGATTAATGACTGACTACGGGTATGGGTGGCTGGAGTCTCTGACTATGGTCATCAGTCCTTGTAGAAAACACTTGCCTTAAGGGTTCTGTTCTGAAAGAGGAAGAGGGACTAAGGCCTTTTTAGTGAATGGTTGGGATATTTAAATGTTGGTATTTGTGGAGAATTATTGTCTGGTACAAACATTCATCTTAGGACACCAAACACTGGGTCTGCATTTGAGAAGAGGAAGGGCGGCCTCAAACCTGATTTTGTCAGAGCGTGCTCCAGTGTCTTTGCCAAGGAAACACCAAATGGGGTCACAGAGTCAGACGTGACTGAACAACATCAACAAAACATTTCTTTCTTCAGTGTGCTCTTTCTGGGGTGTCAGACACCCCCTCTGCCCCCTTTGCTGTCCCTCCCCAATGAACAGACGTCTGTATTTCCCCTCATTTCTCCTTGGCTATCAGCATTGTACCTCTGCGACTTGGGAACACTAGTTTGGGGGGTTTTACTGCTAGTTTGGTTCTTTCTGAAAGGGGGATACTCTTTTTTGCTGGGAGCCTATTTGCCTGACCTTTTGTTAGCAGTCTCTTGAGGACTTTATTTGGCACTGGCTGGGTCAGTCCGCTGTCTCACCAGTAATCCAGCTGTTTTCTGCAAACTAGCATGGCTCCCAACAGGGAAGTTGAGAGTGCTGTTGAAGTGGGAAATAAGCGAGCGCAGTGGCAGAGGTTGAGAGGGAGATGGGAGAAATAAAGGCTAAGGGAAATGACCCAAACCATTTAGTCAGTGACATTCTTCCTTGCCTTCAAGATTCAGGCCCCCCTTCCTCTGCTTACAGGTTTCCTCCTTTGTAGCATCAATTCAGAATTCCTTCGGAATTTGGCAAGATAGAGTAGTGAACTTTACCTGTGCAGCTATCAGTGATGGTTTAACAGATTCACTCAAACCCTGTCAAGCGTAGTGATTATTTTACTGTTCCCAGGACTCAGTGCTGGGGAATGTGGGTAGTTTAGAGGAACAAGACAAATGTGGGCCCTCCTTAGTCTAGTTAGGAACACCGCCCATAAACACTTGGAAATCTCAATATTAACAGAAATGTAAATGACAGCTTAGGGCAACAGTAGAGGAGCTGCCACAAGACCCTATACAAGTAAGTGCTGTTGGAGTTATGTCATAGAAATGGTTACAGAGAGGCTGGCGTAGGAGGTAAAATGCTGTGTGCTGGCGACCTTGGGAGAGTCTTCCTGGAGGAGGTGGACTTCCCATTTGGCTAATCTGGGCCTCTCTTCCAGATCCGGAACAGAGCTCCTGCTTGCATGGGCTCCAAATGCCTTTGCTTGCAGTTTCTTGCCTGCCCTCCTTGGGAGGAGTTCTTTGCATTCCACAAATCTCAGCTGAGAATCCAGCGAGCAGGGCCCTGGCATGAATAACTAAGACTTTATTTTGTTCACCCTTATTGAGCCTTCAGATTCCCTCATACCCATCAAGGCCAGTTTTCTAGGGCCTCAGGCACATGTATGTGTATTCCTAGTAAAGCAGGCCATTAAGATGTCAGACATGGTCTTGTCCTCCTGATGAATGTCTGTGTAAGCCTAGGGTATGGCTCTGAGGTATTTTGAGCTCACCTCAAGGTCTATGAAGGCATTTTCATGATTCTTGAAATAAGGGCTGGTGAGGAGAAAGGATTGCTCTTTCTGCCTTTTTTTTTGGGAGGGGGGGAAGGCAGGGCAGTTGAGGTTAAGTGATTTGCCCAAGGTCACACGGCTAGTAAGTGTTAAGTGTCTGAGGCTGGATTTGAACTCAGGTCCTCCAGACTGCAGGGCTGGTGCTCCAATCACTGTGCCACCTAGCTGCCCCTAGGGGTTGCTCTTTCTGAAAAGAGGCAGTGGCTGGATCCACTTCTAATTCCTTGAGCCAAAGAAGGACCTTTTCTGTGTAGTCCTCATATGGGTTCATTTTGTCTCCACTTCAGGAGATCCAGCTGCTCTTTGGTCACAGAACCTGTAGAGGCCTTGCTCTGAATGTGACAGGGAATAGGATTTGAAGTCCAGGTGAAAAGAACCAGATCTCTTAGGACAGACGTGCTAGTTTAGTATTTCTTGTATAATCTCATCATCATCGTCATCATCGGCATCATCGGCATCATCATCAGCTATGTGGCAAGCACTGTGCTAAGCCCGACAGATGCAAAAAAAGGCAAAAGACAGTCCCTGCCCTCAAGGAGCTCACACTCTAATGGGGGAGCAAAAAGCAAAGAAATCTCTATAAATGAGCTATTGGCCTATAAATAGGAAACAATTTAGAGAAAGCAGTAAAATTAAGAGGAGTCGAGAAAGGCTTCCTGTTAAGGAACCCAGGGAAGCCAGTGGGTGGAGATGAGGGAGAACATTTAAAGCATAGAGGACAGCAAGAGAAAGTATCTGCAGCCTAAGAAGATGGATTGTCTTGCTTATGGAACAAGGAGACCAGTGTCATGATTGAAGAGTATGTGGTGGGGAGTGAGTTGTGCCTGGGGTGAGGCTAGATCTGGAAGGGCTTTGAACACCAAACAATAGGATTTTGTATTTTATCTTGGAGGTGATAGGGAGCCATTGTAGTTTAATAAGGACCGAGTGTGACGTGGTCAAAGCTGTACTTTAGGAAAATCACTTTGGTGACTGAATGGAGAAGGTGGACTGGAGGGAGAAGAGAAGTAAGGCAGACTGACCTGCCAGCAGGTGGGAGGGGATGAGGGCCTGTACCAGAGTGGTGGCAGTGTCGGAGAAGAGAAGGCCGAGTGTCTGAGAGGTGATGCAAGGCTGAAATCTGCAGGCCTTGGCAACACATGGGATGCAGGGAGGTGAGAGAGAGGCAGGAGCTGAGGATGACAGCAAGGTTGTGAGGCTGGGGCATTAGGAGGATGGCTGCGCCCTCCACAGTAATAGAGAAGTTTGGAAAGCTGAGGATGGAGCGTTCGGGGCAGAGATAATGAGTTAAATTTTGGATGTGTTGAATTTAAGATGCCTACTGAACATTCAGTTCAAGATGTCTGAAATGAAGCTGGAGATACGGGACTAGAGGTCAGCAGAGAGGTCAGGACCAGATATGTAGATGGGAGAACAGTCAGTGCAGAGATAATAATCAAATTCATGGGAACTAATGAAATCATCCATAGCACAGAGGAAGAAGAGTCAGACTGGGGACAGATCCCTGTGGGACACCTGCAGTTACAGGGCTATGGATGGATGAAGATCCAGTGTAGGAGGACGAGCATGATCTGAGAGGTAGAAGAAGAACAAGGAGAGTACTTTATGATTATGAAATAGGAATGATTATTTCTGTCATCTCAGACTCATGTAGCACTTTTTGCACATATACGTTATTTCCTTTGAGTTTCCCAGCAGCTCTGTGAGGCAGGTAGTATAACTGTTATTATTCCTATGGTAACCCTGTGCAGTATTTGCTGTGTGCAGTGTGCAGTGTGGTTAACTGAACAAGCATGCTAATTTCAGCTCTCACTGCTGCTGGCATGTATGGATTTTTCAGGAGTAATTAGAATTCCTGAAATTATCTCTTTGATTGACTTCCCCCTCCCCTTCTTTCCCCAAATCCCTCAGCCTGAACTAAAAATCACCTCTGCCTTTAGGGTTAATTTCCCTTCTCTTAATCCCAAACTGAATACTTGTAAATTTGGAATGCAAATCATTGTAAAAACCCAGAACCTTACAAGCAATTTCCAATGGAATAGGAATGTGAGTAAACATTTAACTGTATAGTTTCTATGTGTGCCTGCTGTGTGTGTGTGTGTGTGTGTGTGTGTGTGTTTTCCCTCCCCACCTCCTCACTCACCCTTTCCTCTTAGTTGGGGGTTAAACAAAAAATAAATTGGTCTGTTTGAGGGGGACCAGGGTTTCTTTCCAGTCAGCACTTGGGGAAACAAAGGGGAAGGCAGGAGTTGTAGACCAGATTTTAGTCATGTTACCAGCTGTTCTGCTTTCTACTGCAGCCAGCTCCTGCCTTCCTGGGTGCTTCTCTCCCTGACTTTGTTCATCCTTTGCTGTTTGCTTTCTTTGCTTTGAGAGGCCAACAGTATTCCCCCTTCTTTGTCTTTCTGATAGTCTTCTCTGAATCTTGGTCTTGTGGCTTCTCAACATGCCCCAGAAAGAACTTCCACTGTCAAAAAGCTTCAGGAATATGATGAACTGTGGATAATACCTGGGACTTAGTATTCTCTCGCACCATTAAGTTTCCCTGGCAGAGGCCCTTGGGATCTTGGCATGAGGGGTTACATACATTTTACAGATGAAAAAATCACAAGGCTTATAAAAAATAAGTGACTTGTCAAAGGTGGCATAGCTAGTCAGTGTTATGGCCAAGACTAGAACCCAATTCTCTTAAGCCCAGATCAGTGTTCTTTCCATTACCCTGTGCGCTGCAGGTTTAACTTTGCTCATTCTCAGAGCTCTGTAAAAGGACAGGGACAAAGCAGAGAATAGAACAAGGGGAGGGCAGGATAGGAAGGAGGGAAATATCATCAGTGTTACACAATATGTCCATTGTGGAGATGTTCTGCATAACTACGCATGTACGGCCTATATTGAATTGCTTGTCTTTCC
>CM053585.1:265324581-265367762 GCA_028646515.1 Pseudochirops corinnae
ATAAGATATACAGGCACTGGGGTAGGGAGATCCATCTTGCTCTACCAGAAAGTCAGAGGGGTGATGGGCGAGGATATAGGAGAGAGCAGATTGGGGGAGGGGGTATATAGTAGGATCGCTGTTTTGAGGGGGTGGGTAGGGGAAAGACGGGGAGAAAATTTGTAACCCAAAATCTCGTGGAAATGAATGATGTGAACTAAAAATAAACAAAAGTTAATTTAAAAAAAACAGTTTAGTAAAACCAACTATCACATCAGCTGAATCTGACAGAATCCACAATATGGAATACATTTTCAAAATATTTTCCCCATATACAGCTGCTATTTTCTCTTAAAATCACTGATCCTTCCTTAGCACTTTCCAAGGCCAAGTCTCACTGCTGCAGGGCTTCCAGCTGATGTGCCACACTTAGACCTTCCTGCTTGTTAGTGACCTTTTAGCTGCTGGTGTTGGGGTTAAGTGACTTGTATTTGAATTCCGTACCACTGGTGCAGTGGTGCTGCTGGCCACCACTAAGCAGGTGGCCTTAGGGACCCACTGGGTGCAGACCCAGAGGGACAGTCAGCCTGTATTAAGCACCTGATATGTGCTGGACACTGCCAAGCACTAGGCATACAAAAGCAAGGCCCAGAATAGTCCCTAGTCTTTCAGCCTTTCTATCCACCTTGGAAAGGAATGGAGATTCTTAATTTGCATCAAGGTGTATAATTACCCCTGCTCCCAAGGAAGAGTTGTTTCAGACCTGTCATTTAGTCTTTAAAAAAATTAAGTTTGATTGATTCTTTTTGTATTTACATCAGTTATTTACAAATATGCCATCTCTCCATTGTAGCAAAAAAAAGTTAAAGAAAATTAACTGCTCAGATAGACTTTTATTCCTGACAGGTTCCCAGGGTCATCAGAATTGTTGTTGAATCACACTTCGGTCCTTGAAGGATCCCTGATCTCATCAGTATGGGTCCTCCCTTTGCTGATGGAGATCAGGATCTCCCTACGCTTTCTCATCCTATAATATTCTTCTTAGGTTTTTCCTGGAATCATCTTTAGAACAGCCACCCATTGCAGTCCTCTGTTGATGGATACCAGCACAGCACTCGAGCTCTCATTTTTATTCTTCCTTCCCACAATATGACTGGCTGAGCTCATTTGCCTGTCAGACACGTTTTTGATGATGGCTTTTGCCCCTTGCCTCCGAGTGCTCTTTGACAGTAGGCTGCTACCTTACATTCAACATGCGTATTTGCATTACCCTTTAGCTCCCTGACATCTCTGATTTTTCTAAAATTGTGGTGGTTCCAGATTGGTAGCTGTATAGTATCACTTGAACAATATTGGTGGTTTTTTTTTTTTTTTTTTTTTTGGCATTTTTGTAGCAGGCAATTGCTTTGGATCCTTAAGTTCAATTTATAGTTTCCTAAGTGAGATGCAGCCTATTTCTTCCTTCTGTTCAATTCTGGATCTGGATGATTGTCCATCTCTAGTGCCTATCCAATAGACCAATGTACAGTGTGTTGCCTGTCCAGCTGTATGCATGCCATAGTCTAGGACCAGGGAGTATGTGCCTTCCATCCATTTGGTTTTTCCCATATGGATAGGTAGGTCACTCTCTTTTGAGTAATCACTGGGAAGACTTTTTAGTGTTCCAAGGTTCTGCAAAATCTAATCTTGAATCAAGAATTCATGTAGTTTTTGGTCTTTATTCAGGATGTCACATCTATGACAGTGTTGGAACACTTCAGTTACATGTCTCCATGTTTGCTGCCTTACTTGACACTGATACTCAGTAGCTTTTTGAACAAAGTCTTTCTGTGATTGTGTCTGCCTTAAAATCTTGTGTGATTTTAGGATTCCATGGTATAAAAGGCACCTGGTTGAAAGAAATTCTTTTTTTTTTTTTGGAGGGGGGAAGGCAAGGCAGTTGGGGTTAAGTGACTTGCCCAAGGTCACCCGGCTAGTAAGGATTAAATGTCTGAGGCTGGATTTGGACTCAGGTCCTCTTGGCTCCAGGGCCAGTGCTCTATACACTGCGCCACCTAGCTGCCCCAGAAATTTTTTTAAGCTGCATTTGGCTGTACTGAATCAAATGCTTGTTTGAAATCCACAAACAATAAACAAAGAAAAAAGTCATGTATCCTCCATCCCTCTCAGTTAATCTGTGTCTTCTGCAGAAAATGGTTTCCAAAAACTTTTTCTTCTCGTATTTTTATTAGTACCCTTACCATACATGTATACTTGTTTTAAAACAAGACCTTTCCAAGGATGGTATATATGTATGTTAAAAGTAAGCATGAGGACCAGTAGATGCTAGTGTTTTTTGTTTGGCATGGGTAGTGTCTGATCTTTTCTGTTTTTTGGAGTCATCTTTGAGATACTTTAGAAAATTGATCCCCGATGACCTTTAAAATGTGTTAGCTCCAGCAAGGAGTTCATCTATGATATGTTTGGTATACTGAATCATTATACAAGGTGGAAATGAATAAACCACCTGAATTAAAGATTTTTTTTAAAAATTGGAGTGCAGCTGAAGTGAATTCTTCTCTAAGAATTCTTTGTGTATTAGGTAGAGCACCATGTGCACGAGTGATTCAGGCGATCCTCAGAAGCATTTTTTAAGCATCTAGCTGCCCTAGCTGCACGTGGTCCTAATTATTTGCTAATTACCACTCTGTAGCAGTGAAGAAGCTTTGCTTCAGAATCTGGTCCAGGAGTAGGACAGGAAAGTAAGGAGGCCCCCCATGGGGGGTACAGCAGCCAGAGAAGGGAGTAGCTCAGCTGGTCAGATGCTTGGCAGACTGTGAAGCCAGGCAGGAACTGTTTCTTAGCTGTAGGAAACCATGTATTTGCCAATCCTGTGGCTGAGGCTGAATGCTTAAGAGTACAGGGCTTATAACATCATTTATAAATTCACTTGTGAAACAGGAACAGCTTCCCCTGTAATTCCAGAGAATAGTTCTCAAGAGAAAATATGACCTTTCTATGTCAGAGTGGGAATTTTTTTTTTTCTCTTGAGAGTCATTGACCCATCAGGGATAAAAACTCATCAAGGAATACATATAAGTAGAAAGCAGCTTAATTTAACTTTGATGAAAGAAGTAGGAAACATTCAAATCATCTACTTTATAAACCTTTTTTATTATAAATTTAGTAATTGTCAGCAACAAATCAAACACCCAGGACGAGGGGCAAAATCTTAGCCACGTCCCTAATCTACTAAGGCAGAAACAAGAGAATTAATGAATAACAGACAAACAGATGAGATGCTTTTGTTCTGTGTCCTCTTTTAGACCTTTCTGAAATTCTGCCATCTTTGATCTAGCTTTCCTTCTTTTTCCAAAATGTATTGGGAGTTAGTATGCATACAGCTCTGGTTCTCCTGATTTTACTCTGGCATCCTATAGGTCTTTCCATATTTCCTTCCGTTTTTTGCCATGATGATATTCTGTTACAATATATTGAATGTTTTACTTAGGCATTTTGTTTTTTACATCCCCATCCCTACCTATTCCTTCCCTAGAGCGTCCTCTTATAACAAACACATACTCACACTCATACAACATAACCTCTAAAATACATTTAAGCAAAATTGTCTAGTGTAGCAAATGCCTTTAACAAAGTATGTAACATTCCACGGCACTACATTTTTACCAAGAAGGAAAAATAGATTTTCCATTATTAGTCATCTGGAACCAATATTTGTCATTTCATTAGACCTTAGTTTCTGTCTTTTGGTATTGTCTGCATTAACATTATTGTAGTCATGAGTGTATTATTTTTCCTAGATCTGATTTCTTCATTCTGCATTAGGCCATTTAAATCTCATGTGACTGAATTTCTCGTATTCATAGTTCCTTCTAGTAAATAATATTCATTGCATTTATGCTCTCCATTTGTTTAGCTGTTCCCCAGGCAATGGGCTCTTGCTTCACTTCTAGTCTTTTACTGACACAATTCTGCTATAATTATTTTTGTTGTATATAAGACCTTGCCCCCTCCTTGGGGTATATGCATAGTAGTGAGATTGATGGGTCAAAGAAAATGAATGTTGGTAACTTTTTTAGTATTCGAGATTGATTTTCAGAACGGTGCTGCCAGTACTGTCTTGGTGTGCCTGTCTTCCGGAAGCCCATGTAATAATCAATTTGATTCACTTCATGTAGTATTTTTGTGCTTCATCATCCTTTCCCATTTGGTGGGTGTGAGGTTGTACCTCAGAGGTTTTAATTTTGCGTTTCCTTTATTAGCTACATGGGGGAAACTTGTCACATTTGTTGATGGATTCCATTTTTTCTCTTGAAAACTTGTTCAAATCCTTTGACTGGGAAGCTATCACATTAATATCACATGATGTATTCAGCTTTTTTTTGTTATATATTCCCTTTTTTTCTGTTACTAATAGAGCAGCTTTGAATATTTTTATACAGATGGATCCTTTTTTCCTTTTTCATTATGTTTTTTGGAGTAGAGTCAGCAATGGAGACGTGGGTCACAAGGTCAAATAGATTTTGTGACTCATAGCTTGTCAATCTGCTCTCAAATTTATGTTCTTTTAAATAAAAAAAAGGAATACAAAACTTTAATCCATTAATACAACAAATGCTAAAGCATATTCAGTTTATTTTTATAGCCAAAAAATTGTTACCATAAGTGTGGTGGCAAACAAATGAAAGTAACTGGCAGTTGGTTAGATCTAGCCAGGGATTTCTCAACCCTTCTTCATGTGTTGACAACTTCTCTTTAGTACTGTCAGCTTCATGAGATCAGGAATTGTGTCTTATTTATCTCTTTATTTCCACCAGTGCCAAGCACAGTGCTGGGTGCATAGCTTTGCTTTTTTCCTTTAGTCCCACCTGCTAGTCAGAGATGTCTCCTAAGGAAGCCACTGTGGAGACCAAAGTGTGGCTTCCCGTGGAGGAAGGAGCTGTTCCTCTCTCCCTGTCCCCCCTCCCTCCCCCTCTCTCTCTGTCTCTCCCTCTCTCTCTCTCTCTCTGTCCCTCTCTGTCTGTCTCTCAGTAGGATCCTTGGGCTGGCCATACTTTTCATCCTGTTGCTTTGTCCAGTTATATCCCCTGTCCAGTGCCGCTGCCTGAAGGAAAGATATCAGTGGCCATTTATTTTCCATCTCATATCCTTTCAAAGTAACAAGCTGCCAGTTATTGGTGTCAGGTCACAGCTGGGACAGATCTGCTTTCTCAGAAACTAAAGAATCAGCTTCCTTCTGACCTCTTTAGGACAAAGGGGCCAAGGGCTGCTTGGTAAAGGGTGTGGGGAAAACAGTAGGGAAAACAGGAAATAGTAGATTGTCAGGGGCAGATTTAGTTCTTCTGGAGAGGCTGCCAGGGCCTTCTCTGCCACACCACTGTGGCCCTTCCACCACCTCCCTTGGCCCACTCTGTCTTCCCATATCCTGTGTAGAACACCAGAAGGCCTGAGAAACTGCATTTGTGCTTGGGTACACATTTTATCCTAAAGGCTGAGATTCCTGAGTCCCCCCAAGCATAATGTCAGTCTCTATCTTCTTCCACCACCTACTTTTACTGTTTTTACGGTGCTCATAGCTTTTCTCTGTTCCTACAAGATGGTCAGTCTGGAGGAGTCCTGAGGAGTCTCAGGCTGAGTAAGAATCCAGCTGTAGTAGCATGTACACAGGCAGGCAGGTGTTCTCTGTGCAGTGAGGTGGGTAGTAATGAATTTGAAACACAATGAAGCATTGCAGTGGGAAGGGCACTATGCTGGGAAGCCAGGATATTTGAGTTCTAGTCATGACTTTACTACTTATTGGGAAAATTTCCCTGGAAGAACTTCCTCTGATTGGTTGGCCAAGGGGCAGCCATCTCCTGTCCTTGGATCTGGGAGTTGGCTTGAAGCTATTGCCGTTAAGCAGTTAGATGGAGGGACCAGTGAAGAGTGGTGGCAGAGGTTGGGATGAAGGGGGGGGTGTCAGAGCCTCATATCCATTAGGACAGGACCAGGCCTGTCTTACTTGCCTTCTACTTATCTTTCCCTTCTGGGAAAGGGAATGGCAGGCTGTCCATGGAATGGGTCAAGATGTCTCAGCATGGTCTCTAAGAGAAATATTACCCCTTCTTTTTCTGTCCCCCATCACTGCTTTCTTTTTGGTTTCTGCCTTGACAGCCTTCCCTGGGTGAGGTAACCTTTCTTTCTAGTTAGCTGTGGTCCAAAAAAGATAATGGTCTTGGAGTCAGGATAAATAAGTTTAGGACCTAGTGCTGCCATGGAAGTTACTTCTCACTGAGCTTCTGTTTCTTTATCCATAAAATGGGGCTAATAATACAGCTGTGGTGAGGAAGACTTTGCAAACCTTAACAGTGTAGAAATGAGAACTGTTTCCTCTGTTCCAAGCCTCGTGTAAAACTCCTTCAAGAAAGTTGCTTAATAAACGTTCGTATTCCTATTACTCTATTCTTCCTAGCTCTCCAGCCCCTAACAGGCTATGATTTGGGGTATATTTTAGTAGAAGCCCTGGAGGTGGGAGGCCACACCATGATGAGAGGCATCAGAAAGGGTGGGGTCTGTGAAGTGTGTGAATCTTCTCATTGCCCTTTCTACTCCCCCAGATCCTGTTCATCTCAGATTACTTCTACGCCTTCCTGCGGCGGGAGTACTACCTCACTCACGGCCTCCACCTAAAGCGCCAGGATGGCACTGAGGCCATGCTGGTGCTCAAGTAGTGAGGGGCCAGCTGACCCTGCTGGAGATGGACTCCTCTGAGACCAAGTTGGGAGAGCTGGGGGTGGGCTGGGCTGCTGCGCCCCATCCCCTTCCCTTCATCTTGGCCCTACTTTGGGGAGGGCTTGGTTTAGAGGTCAGGGGGGAGCTCATGATGCCTTCACAGACCTGGATCCTTGGAACTCAAAACAAAGAGAACAGCTATCAAACAAAGGCCCCTTTGGTAAGTAAAACCTTCAGCAATGGAGGATGAAGAGTAGTCCCCGATTGGGAAATGGCTGGGTCTGCCTTGGGCCCCTCCTCCTTGTGGAGCAGTGGAGGGCCTTGGGCGAGTTCTGTCTCTTCCCCCTGGAACTCATGGTTTCAGCAGGTCCTTCCTCCATCAACCCCTCAAATCCTAAACCCTGTTTTGTCTCCATGCTTTACATAAATTATTCCTTGTCCACCTCAGCAAGGTACAAGTTACCCGTGGTCTTTATTCTCCCAGGCCAAAGTATTCCTTCCTGTGCCCTTTATTCTCCCAGGCCAAAATCTGTTCCTACATACCCTTCCCTTGCCCTTCAGCCTGAACAGCCCCTTTCCCTATGAACCTAAAAGTCAGGCAGAGCCTTGGTGTGTTGTTGATGCTGAATAAATGTCTTTTTCGTAGTGACTACTAGTTCTCTTGTGGAAATGAAAAAGGGGTGGGGAAAGCCAAGCTGGGAAGCAGGGACTGAAGTGAGGGTGTTCCCAAGTGAAATACAGATCTGGGCTCTGATGCCGCTACTCCAAGGGTTTATCTGCCCTTCATCTGGAATGGAGGCCCTTTTGTTACATCATTAATTGTAGGCCCCAACCCCTTATCTACTCCTGGGCTGTTGTGCTAGAGGCCCATGACCTCAGGGCTGAGTTCACAGGAAAGATACCAGAGGCTCTGAACCTGGAACAATGGCTAGAAAAGGTTCTTTCAGTCATTTTGCCGCTGTGGAGCAGTAACCAGGACCTGGACTCCTTCTGAAGGACACCTATTTGAACATTGGAAATGGTCCTTCATTTGTCAAAAAAAAAAAAATTAAGTTTCCTGACTTTAGCAGAAGAGACACAAGGATACCAACCTGAGGGATGCTGGAGATCTCAAGAGGTCAGGTGAAATTTACTGTCTCAAGCCAGGAAGACAGCTGGGTCAGTCACTTACTGCTCTGGGGAGGGGAAGGGGCCCAGCATCTTATCTGCATTTAGTGCATTTAGGCTGTGCTGCTGCTGGGAGGCAGAGAGGGTACACTGGGCCAGATCTGGGTAGGACTTGAATTTCTCTTTATTTATTCAGAGTAAGGGTAGCTCAAATAGGCTGGTGCTCCAGGACATTGTGGTGCATGTGGAAGGAACAGCAGGCAGGGTTGTAGTTGCAAGGGGAAAGCTCGGTCCGTGGAGTGGCTGCCAGCACAGGACGGGTCCAAACTGCATGCAATAAAGACGGGAGGGACAGGTGCCTAAAAAAAAACAGACCAGAGCCAAGGGCAGGGCCAAGGCCACAGGTGCCCACCCCCTCTCCCCCACCCCCACCCCCCACTTTCAACAGGGACCACCTTCAGAACTGGGAAGAGGCAGCCATATATAGCTGTATTATCTACATTCTCATCCCCCCCCTACAGACACACAGACAGACAGAGCAGCCCCCGAGGCTCTAGCATTGGAGTAGCACCGAAAGTTGGTATGTGTACAGAGTTGGGATAGGTGAAAATTCCTTGCTGACACAGGATATCTTCTGTTCTGCTCCAGCCCTGGGTAGGCAAAGTCCTTAGTTTGGCATTGATCTAAGCCAACCACTCCTGCTTTGGGTCCTGGGGAAGGGGCCCAGAGAGGGGGTAGAGGCAGCTTTATAGTTCTGGAGTAGGGGGCTGGGCTGCCCCCCTCCCCAGCTGCTATCTTCCCAGGGCCAGGATACTCCCTGCCCCTTTTTGCTCAGTAGCCAAAGGTCTCCTGGGAGGCATAAACCATGTAGAGGAAGCCATCTTCATCCTTCTCCTGCTCATAGATCTCTGAGATGGGTGTGGAGACGCTCACCATGCTGTGCTGGTTCACCAGCAGGAAGAAGGCCTGAGTGGGGTTAAGCTGGAGTCTTCGGCTGCATAGAAGAGAGGGAGATGAGGGGAGTCCATTGGAAGGGCAACAAGACCACCTCCCCCCCCCAACTCCCAGCTTTGGGCCCTGACTCCTGAGTTGGAAGGAATCTCTGAGCTCTCTAGTCCATCCCCTTTCCCCACATATGGATCTTCTTGACAGCATCTCTAAAAAAGAGCCATCCATCCACCTGCCCTGTTTGAGGGCAGAGCCGCCCTGCCTCTTACTGGATGGTCTGGGGTTTTAAAAAGTTTCTGCTGCTCCAGCCTCTTGTCTCCTCTGCTTTCTTCCACCTCCTCACTCCAACCTTCTGTCTCCCACCCTCGGTGGCCCAGGCCTAGTCCCTCTTCCACTGGTGCAGTTCTTCAAATACTTGAAGATAAGTTATCATGTCTTCCCTAACTTCTACAGGCAAAAACAAAGTCATTTCCTTTTAAGTAATCCTCATAATTCCTTTCCATCCTAGACACTAACCTGTGGATGTGAGTTTGTCAATGACCCTCCTTAAAAATGTCCCAGAATTGAATGAATGCTGTATTCTAGAGGTCAGCTGACCAGGCCAGAGAACAACCTTCCCCCCATCCCGGACACTGAGGCCTGGAATGGCACTAGCTTTCCTGGCTGGACTGTCCTACATCAGCCCTAGCCTGAGATCAGTCTCCTTCGGCACCGCCCAGAGAACTAGGCTCTTTCCAGCCCAGGCCAATGGGAGGTGGGTGGATGGCGGGTGTGGGAGCAAGGGTGTGCCTCACTCACCGGATGATCTTCACTAATTCACTCATGTTGACATGGTCAGGAACAAGGAACTTGGTCTTGTCCAGGACGGGCAGCTGTTTTTCCCCTTTGTACCGTTCGATGATCACCTACGCGAAGAAGGATGAGTAAGAGGAAGCAGGTGCAGGGCAGGAGCCACAGGCATTGGGAGGCGGCCTAGACCCTGGCACTCACCGGGATCTTACTGGGGTGCTGCTCGCGGATCTGCTGCACTTCTTTGCATCTGTCGGCTGAAAAGATAAGGGAGGCGGCAGTGAGGCTACGGCCTGTGTGACTCGAAGCCAGGGGCGGGGGAGACCCTCCCTCACTAATGCAGCAGCAACAGCAGCAGCAGCTTCAGGGCTCCCTGGAAGCTGGGAGCCACGGAGTGTAAACAAGGAGGCGGCGGCTTCCGGGGTGACCCGTCCTCCCACCCTCACGTCCACCCCGCCCCGCCCCCGCTTTAGGCTTCGCTCTCCCGACCTGGACTCAGCCCCGTGGAGCCCCTCTGACTACGAGCACCCCGCCCCCGCCCCCGCCCCCCAAAGCAGACACTCGTATGCACACATCCGCCTGGATACGCACTCCGAACCGAGAGCCTCACGCTACCAAGAGACCTTTGCCCCACCCACCCAAATCCCAGGCACAGACTCAGACGATCCAGGCAGGGGTCCAGGGCTCCTCGCCTGGGTGGGAGAGGCAGCTTCTGAAGGCTGGGCTGAGGTGGGGCGGAGGCGCCCAGAGACCCTCAGCCACAGGCCAGGTTCTCCCCTGGCGCTGAGCCAGCCCTCTCCCCCGCCCGGGACACTCGGGGGTAAACACGCCAGGGCTGCGGGGGAGGGGCCTGGTCTGTCTCCTCCCCCCACGCCCCTTAAAGGGCAAACCTGGGATGGGGGAGGGAGGACGGGTCTGGGAGGTGGCTCTCCCCCCTCCCGCCCAACCCTGGAGCTCTCGCAGTGGAGGTGGGGGCGATCCCGGAATTGCCCTCCAGAACCCGGACCCTGTAGGTGTCTGCGTGACACCACGCGTGCCCATGACATCACTGGCCGTCGGCTTCCCACCCCGGCAGGTCCCGGGACGCCCTGCGGGGTCCGATCGGATCCTTCCAGACCCCCACCCCTACCCCGCCCTGGCCTCACCAAAGCTTCGCCGCTGCTTGAAAGGCCGGTCGGAGGGCATCGCGCCGGGGTCCTGGGACGGGCAGGGGTGGGGTGGGGTGGGAAGTTCGGGGTCAGGGATCCGGGTGTCGTCGCTGCTGCTCCGGATTCTCTGTCGCGCGCGCTCGGGCTCGTTCTGGTTCTCAAACCCGAGCAGCTGCTGCCCGGAGGAGGTGGTAACTCGGCTCGGTGACGTCACTTCACAACATTCCTTAAAGGAGAGGCTGGCCTTGCCCTGCTATTGGGCCGACGAAAAAGCTACACCATCCGCCCACTGACCCCGTGACGCATGGGCAGCTCCGGCCAGGAATGGACAACTGAGGAGGCGGGGCTCCCAAGGAGACGACGCCTTCCTGGTCGCTGCCATGACAACAGATAGCCGCAGACCTCGGCTCTAGCCCGCGACGTCACATACCCTGCCCCGCCCCTCGGGTTGTAACTCTGAGTCCGTATTGCCAGGCTGGGAGTCGCGGAGTGCGTGCGGCGCTTCGGCCCCTGGCCTGGCCCGGCCTCGTGCAGGCGGACTCTGCAAGCTGAGCCCCCGCGCCTCTCAGAAGACACAGTTCTGGTTACGATAAAAAAGGACCCTACGCGCAGGGAATCGGCCGGGACGTCCGGGTCTCTCCAGTGAGCCCATCTAGTCCAGGGGAGGAAGCGGGTGCCGAGGTGCCAGGGCCCTGCCCCGGGGCACTCGGTGACTTCCAGTGCCAAAGCACGGCCCAGAAAACACGTCTTCCGGCTCTTTCGAATATATCTCAGACCCAGTTAACGTTAAGTCCCAAGACTTTTCTGGGTCTCAGTTTCCCCACCCCAGGGAGCTGGACCAGGTGATCCTGCACGGTCCCTTCGAGCTTGTTGGCATGTTGTTCGGCCCAGTTTCACCAGCGCGAGGTTCGGAAGTCCGAGTCAGCCACGCTCCTGCCTCCTCCAAGTGCTCACCGCTCCTGTTTGCAGAACGACCTCTCACATGCACTTCACAGACGCCTCCCCCTTCTCTTTAAATTAAAAAGCATTTCTTTAATACTTAATAAAAGCAAATACATGGCTCGAACCCTTGGCAGTGTTTGTGACAGGAAATGGGGAGGGAGCGAATGAGATGATTTTTCAGATGCTGATGTTTGATAGGAAAATGTTTTAAATATAAAATTCACGATTAGGGCTTGCTTGTTTAAATGCCATATGGTTTCAGGAGAAAGACTACCAAGCAGTTTTTGTGTCCCGGAAAAGCTGAGGGAGTGAGGAGGGAAGTGTGAAGAAAGGAGGGAGAGAAGCTGCTGACAGAAAGGCCTAACGATTAACTCTTCCCATCACCCCTGCCAGTGGCTACTTCTTTAACTCTCCTCTTAAAAAACTAGGCAGTTTTAGATTTGTAAAGAAAACTATGTTCTTGGTCTTCCTCTCAAAACGCTGAAAGAAGGTATGGTTACGAGACAAACAATATACTGGTCAGTGGCTTTACACAGCAGAATAGTGCAGGAAGCCTGGGTCCCAGTCCTGGTCCTGCCTCTAAGGGGTGGTAAAAGCAGCTTTTCAGATTCTAGGATTCTACAGAGTTGCTTCCTTATGGCAGGGATGTCAGTCCTGGCTTCTACTCAGTGCCACATAGTGTTCTGCAGAAAATACGGGCCTAACAAAATTCTGCTTCTAGTGACTTGGAGAGAATTATTGAAGTGTTTGCAAAGAACACACAAGGATGGCATTAATAACCAACTTTGAAAGAAGCAATTTAAACTGAGGCTCTCTCACTGATACACGAAGGCCTACTGGGTCGCTTAACTTGAGACCCTGGGATGAGAAAGTTTCTCCAGCAGGCCCATACTGTGACACTTCTAGCAGTCCCAGGGTGTGACTTGGGCACCCAGGGAGCTTGGCCTCATTTCCAGTATGGAACTCAAAAAAGTGGCTGGGGATACTTTTCAGTAGAGAATGGAAGAGAGTCTGGTACCTGGTGTCCAGGAGGTGTCAAGGGCATCTCTCCTATGTTCAGGCTACAGCTGAGCAACAAGATGGAACAAGATGCCCTGCTGGGGGAGGCATAGGATTGAGGGAGATGGCAGGAGTGGACTCAAGGGGCCACCACAAAGCCCTACCCTACCCACAGCCACGGGGTACAGGCCCATATCCTTCTATAAAGGCAAGAAATCACCCAGTGTATGCCAGGCCTCAAGGCTGCCTGACACTCACTAGCCTCTACACCTGATGCATAGCACTTACATGCCAGGCACTAGTCAAAGGTGGTGTTTGCAGCCTCATGTCACACAAACACCTTATTTCACGTGACCTTTCTGAGAAAGGGAAAATAGGCTGTTCCAGAAAAAGTAATTCTCTGGTCAACGTGTTAACCCCAAAACCTCTTTTAATAGTAAAGCCTTGAGAATAGAAATAGAAAATAGAAAAGTCTTGATAAAATGTCTAAAACCACTTCCTCTACAAAACAGCCTCTTATGTGGTCCCCTGAGCTGGTCTCTTCCCACCCAACCCTCAGAGCCTATCCCTCCTTCCCCTGCTGAAAAGCCTTCAACAGTTCCTTTTGGCTCCCAGAACATAGGACATCATCCTCGGCCTGCCTGGAATTTAGGGGCCCCTATTCTCTGAGTGTCAACCTCCTCTACCACCTGAAATTTTCTTCAAGGTTCAACCTCACCCATAAGGCCTTAAGTGAGCCTCACACACCACTCTACTCCTCTCAGCTACTTTTCTGCACTGAGCAATCTTGATTGCTGAGTTCCGTGAGTCTTCATTGTCTTGGTGCCCCCAGAGTGCTCTGCCCCTGTGACTTTACAAAGTGTAGGTAGCTCCTGATAAGGAATAAATAATTAGCATCTCTGTAACATTCAGTCTGTGAGAGGTTCAGTGATCTGCCAAGGGTGGAGTATGTATGAGGCAGGACCTGAATCCAGGTTTTCCTCACGGGTTACTCTGCATGATATACCACCAGCTTCCACACAGTAAATACTTAATGAATGACCCTTTCATTGGTCAATAGCATCTCATGGACTCAAAGGAATCCTTCTTTGTAGGTAATCACCCCGGGCCTCATGACATCGGTTAATTTTCTCCTTCATCTCTTTTTCCTGAACGTGGAAAGTACAGCTGAAATGCTCATAGAAAGGTCTCTCCTAAGCTGGGACAGAGCTGATCACACTTCTTCCATAGGATTCCCCTCCTGGTCCTTGGGCCATCTCTTCGGACTCCCCTGTCTTTCTGGGACAGCTCCCAAGTCCTTTTGTAGGTCCTTCCTCTGCTCTCTGGTCAGCCTCTGTGTCAGAACAAGAACAGTACCCAATTGGGCCCTAAATCCCCCCAGACCCATTGTGTGGCTGCAAGATAGAGACGGATGGTTTCATTCACACCAGGACCTGTCCACTGGATGGGTCCCTTTCAGATCCCTTGGAGAGGCCACACTCTCAGCCCCATCCCACCACCAGCTGCTATTTAATTCACAGGCTGGCTCCTCTACCTGGTCATAGATTTGAAGATGAAGGACCCCAGACCAACTTTCTCATTTTACAGAAGAAATGGAGGTCAAATGAAAGGAAATGACTTGGCCAATACCACAAAGAAGTCAGTTCCTCTGACCCCAATGTACTTCCCACTACATCCCCTGCTGCCTGCCTTGTCTTCAAAGATACAGGTTCTAGACCCCCCTTCACCTCCACCCCATATAACTCCAGGAGACCTTCCCACCAGGGCATTCAAAGATACAACAGAAGAATAATCGTTACAGTTATTTTTAGTTCCTTTCAAAATAGCAACAAAATTAAAACCAGAAGCCCAGAGCCTGGATTGGGAGGAGGGAGGGCACGCCTTGGGGGTGGGCACCAGCCCAGGCCATTAAGCTTGTCTCAAAGGGCTTTCTTCCTGAGGGCTATAGGCTCCAGTTGCAACCTCAGAAGATGTAAGGCGGATAAAAGGTTAAGAAAATCAATTGGGGGCCCCGCCCTGGGTCACATGATCTCTGCAAATCCAGTCTGACATCATTATGTTTTCCACAAACCATTCAGTGGTGAGGGGGAATGGACAGGAATGTTTTCTTTCAGGGAGACTACTAAATTAAAGAAAAAAAATATGGCACCTCTAATATGGCATATTATTCTGTTGGATTTTGGATCACAATCAGGAAATAATCTTTATCTGCAAAAAGAAGAAAAGATACATGTCACAGAAAGATTCCTGACTCCATGTCCAAGTTCTGCCAAATTTGTTGTATGACCTTGGACAACTACTTTCCTTTCCCTAAGCCTCAGTATCACTGGAGTGATGGAATTAGAAAATCTGAAAGGGAAGGAACCTCAGGGCTTATCCAGGCCAACACACACCTGAAAAATCATTCCTGCTACAGCATATCCAACAAGCCAATTTGGCCTTTCCTCAAAACCTCCAGGAAGGGGAAAACCACTACCTTCTAAGGCAACCCATTGCCCAGTTCCTCTCCACCGAGGAGGGATGGTTCCAGAGTGATGGCAGGGCTTTTGCTGCTTTATTCCTGAATGTGAGCCCTCTCTTTTATTCTGACAAACACTGCCTTGGCCTTCTTGGATACCATATCATCCTACGGACTCATATACTGAGCTTGTGGTCCACTAAAAGCCATAGATCTTTTTCAGATGAAACACTATCTAACCAAGTCCCCTGCATTTTGTACTTGTGAGGATAATTTTTAAAATCCAAGTGTCAG
Source organism: Pseudochirops corinnae (assembly GCA_028646515.1). Taxonomy (NCBI): domain Eukaryota; kingdom Metazoa; phylum Chordata; class Mammalia; order Diprotodontia; family Pseudocheiridae; genus Pseudochirops; species Pseudochirops corinnae. The sequence goes on from CM053585.1 coordinate 265,339,957, forward strand.
ACCTCACAGTCATCCCTATTAAAATTCTTATTATTCAATTCAGCTCAACAACTTAGCGCACTGATTATCTTTAAAATCCTGTTTCTGTCATCCAATATATTAGCTATCGATCCCCTACCCCAGATTTGTGTCATCGGCAAATTTGAATAAGGATACAATTTTGCCCTTATCTAAGATTAAATAAGGGGAGATTCAAAATCAAATTCTGAAGCATCTTGGACTCCAAAGTTCTTGCAAAGCAAAGGTCAGGGTCTTATTCATCTCTGTCTGAATTTCCAGTGCTTAACCCAGGGACTCTCATATAGTAAATCTCTACTAAAAGTTTATTGAAATCAAGAAAGCATGTAATGGCATTTCAAGCTTACAAAACTTGGCCTCTTCACCCAAATTACAGCAAAGGGACAAGTTTAATCTGATCAAGGTTGGCTCTCCTGTCCTTGAATTTATCTTTTGTATTTGTTTGGAACACATCTCCGGTGGACTTCCTGGGGGCCATGTTGTTTCTGTATTGGTGTCCCTAGCACCTGTTACAGGGTAGAATACACAACTGATGCATAATAAATTCATGCTGATTGATTGAAATATAGTTCTTGTTCCTGTTTCTCTACTTATAAAAGAAATGATGATTGATAACCAATGATTTGGGGAGAGTCCGAGTTTCCCTCTGGATTCCCACCTAGATTTAGGTGATGAGTCTCTTACCTGGAGCAACCATGATCTCATTTTTCTTGGAGCGAATGCGGAGGAATGTGAGATCATTCTGGGGGTCAATGTCTCGCACAGTACCCCGAGCCTTCAAGATGAAGCTGTGCATCAGGTTGGCATACTGCACGGTGGTGGAGTTGTCCATGGTGCTTTTGATTGGAATGCCTGGGTCAAGAACAGATGAAGTGAGAAAAATTGATGCATTCCCATTCCCATGATTTACAGAAATGGCCATTTGTGCTTGTGTCATATAATAAAATGAGAGATTAGTCTTTATAATCTTGAGTTTTATGGTATAAACAAGGTCACCCATCTCAAAGTCAACTCTAATTTAGAGTCCAATAAAGATTACCTTTTAAATGAACCTTTTTTGTGGAAGGGGTCATCTGTCCCAGTTTCAGAGGCAAAAAGCTCTCTGAAGTAAGTCACCTCAAAAAACTTGAAACCAACTACACATTAAATGATTAGAGCCTGGCTCAACAAACTGTAGTACCAGATGAACAACAGAGTCTGATGGCATAAGTAGAAAGGTCACAAGAGAGATGGGAAGAATCCCATAAAGTGAAAAGGAGCCAAATATGCACACTGAACTATGAAGACCCCAGAAAACAGCAGCATCAGCAAAATGTGAAAAGAACGCTAAGAGTTCAAAAGAAGCCAGAGAACCAACAGATTATCTATGCTTTCACGTATCATCGTATTTATTCCTGACTGTGGAATCAAGCAATTATTTGTGTTGAGGGCGCCTGAGCTTAGAATAATAAAGAAAAACCAGCTTCCTCCTCCTGATTACTGTACCTGCCATCCCATGCCACCTTCTATGGTACTTCTGAGAGGCAAACATCTGCCTTATCTTATTAGGATCCCAAGTCACTTCCCAGCATGCTTGATCACAAGCCTTTTCTACTCAAGACAGTCATCTCCACCTGTGGCCCTTGGCCCCGACAGGGGAACTTCTGCCTCATCTTTCTGGCAGTGGGAGGAGGTCTAGGATTCTACCCACCCCCCACCTCCAGCCAGTGCTGTCTCCTCCCTTGGGCAGACACTGTCTCGCTTGTCTGCATTTGCATCCGTAGTGTTTAGTACAGTGCCTGGCATCCAGTAAGTGCTCAGTCAATTCTTTCTCTTTGTCTTGGAGCTAGGTTGGGAGTGACTCGGAAAGAGCACTGAGTTAGAAAATATGTGACTGAATTCTAGTCCTAACAACTACTTGGCTATGTGACCTTGGGGAAAACATAACTCTTCAGGTTTCAATCTCTTCATCTGTAAAAGGATAGTTCCTACCCTACCTCCATTAGCAGGGCTTTTGTGATGATCACATATGAAATAACACCGAAAGGGCTTGGAAAACTGCCAGAAGGAGGACACATCTACTATTGTTTTTATTTTCACCATAAGGCAGAGAACAAATTAAATCTGATTGCTCTGTCTTTTTATTTTTATTTATTTTTTGGAGGGGGGAAGGCAGGGCAATTGGGGTAAAGTGACTTGCCCAGGGTCACACTGTTGGTAAGTGTGTCAAATGTCTGAGGCCAGATTTGAACTCAGGTCCTCCTGACTCCAGGGCCAGCGCCCTTCTCACTGCACCGCCCAGCCGCCCGTCCTCTATCTGTTTAGAGGGCGTAAGGAAATGATGTCACTCAAAGAGCCCGCGCTTTCAGCAGTACTTTCTGGGAATGCTTCACGGCTCCATCCAAAGCAGGTCAGACAGAGACCTGAGAAACAAGCAGTTTCCTAACTAAGAGGGTGGCCTTGGGCAGCTGGAAGTTCCTGCCGTGAGAGGGCAGGTTCAGAAGCAAAACCACCTGGCTGGTGTGATGCCCCAGCAGGATTTTCATGCAGCTTCTAAAAGGGCTTATTCACAGGCTCCACCTCAGCAATCCTCTCTCCTCCTCATCCCGCAAGAACTCAGACCACAGCAAGGTCACGGGCTCAGATGCCGCATCAGCACCGTTTCTTCATAATCACAAGCTGTGGGACATGCCCAAAAGGGCCTTGGACTTAGTCAGGAGACGTGAGTCTCGCTCTATGACCAGGGGCGAGTCACTCCTTCTCTGGGCCTTCACTTCACCTTCTAGACAATGAGGGACTGGACTAAACAATATTAAACAAGAATCCTTACTGCTCAAGCATTCACTGTCTATCCCTGCCCGGCACGGCACCGTGCTTGATGCGAGGGGTGGCACAGGTGATGCCCGGAGCTCAGGACCACAGCTCAAGGTTTCCATGGAATGAGCTCTGTTAGGACGGTGTTTTCCACCTGTTTCCCTTGGTGTTGGAGGTCTCTCTACACAAAGATGAGAGAGGACACTGACTCTTTTCATCAAAGAGTTTGCAATGTAATATTCTATAATTCTATAAGACTCAGGGTATAGGTGAATTTTCAATGTTCAGAGAAGTTACTTTTTATCTATGCATCAGAATAGACCCTCATTACTGCTCCTGAAACGCAGTACTCAATGTTACATGATGTCCAGTTGGTTACATTTTTAGATCTAAAGTAAGATACTTGGTGACATTAAATTCATCTTCTTGCCTCCTCATTGGATTCAGCAGAGATAAGCCCTTGCTGAAACAACAGCTGTATCTGAGCCACCTGGGGTCTAGCTAAGGTTTCTAAAGAAGCTTGAATGCCACGATATCTAGTGACAATTTCCTCTTTATATTTCTGCCTTCTCCCTCTTTCCTGGAAATTCCTTCAAGAACCTTGAGCTCAAGGGTTTTTTAACTGGCTTGGGAAAATCCTGGCACACAGAATAAATAAAGAACACTAGAATGCCAGAGCCAGAAGGGACATCAAAGATCATCTGGTCCAATTCCATCATTTAATAGATAGGGTAACATTTCCCAGGAGTGGAGGTAACTTGCCCTTGATCACACAACTAGAGAATGGCGGACTCAAGACTAGAACTCAGGTTCAGGGCTCTATTTACTATACTCTGCCGCCTTTGAGCCTCAGTTTCTTGTTCTGTAAAAGAGAGTTAGGAAGTCATGCCCCATCCCTTAGCAGGGCTGTCTTAAGGATGAAAGATCATAAGTATGAAAGTGTATCAATAACTGTAAGAAATGGCAGATCTCTGAGACCAGTGGTTCTCAACCTGTGGGTCACCCCAAGACCACTGGAAAACACATATTTCCAATGGTCTTAGGAACCAGGACACCGCTCCTCTATCATCTCCAGGTGAGTCTGCCTACATGCAGATACGCCCACATACGAGTATTAAAGGGTCACAGCATTAGGAAGGTTGAGAACCACTGTCTTAGATGGTCAGAGAGAGGGGACTAAGTACCTTCTGCATTGACAACAATGATCCCTTGCACTCCCTTCTGGCTCTGGATTCGTTTTAGGGTTTCTTCTACCTCGGCCTGGCAAATGAAAAAAAAAGGAGAGGAAAGAACAAGAAGATTAGGAATAGTTCCCAAGATCACTTGGACACCAACTTCCCCAAGGTTACACCCAGTTCCCCAACTCCTCCTTAAATTTCTCCAAGAATTGTTGCCCCTGGGGTCCAACAGTTCCTTGGATCCTATTAGCCTCCACTTCAGTCCATCCCTCCTAGCACAACCACAGGACTTTGTTATGGTAGAGTCTGTTCAAACCTAATACAAACCAGGCCACAATCATCATCACAGAATCTTAGTGCATCTCAATCATCCTGAAGCCGGCTGTTTCACGCTAGTGGGAACACTTAATGTACTTGACAAGGGTTTGAAGGCTAATGATGCGATTTCTTCCAGTCCTTACTCTTCTCTCCAAATATCTTTTGCCCGTGTGTGAGGAATACTTAATGTCCCCGAGGTTTGGATACTTAAGTTATAAACTTCCCATAAATAGGAACAACTTTCTTGGGCTCCTATTCAGGTTCAGAGTCTACCTCCTCACCAAAGATCAGTGAGAAACAACAGATTCTCTATCCTGCCATAGTGCCAGTGGAAATACCCTGCAATATTCTCTGCTGTCCAGGCACCCCCTTTAACTCCACCTTTAATTGCTTCCAAAGGTGGGGAACCTGTGGCCTTCTAGGTCCTTGGTGTGGCCTTTTGACTAAGTCCAGGTTTTACAGAACAAATCCTTTTATTAAGGGGATTTGTTCTGTGAAGTTTGGAGTCAGTCAAAGGGCTGCACTTAAAGACCTAGAGGGCCACATGGGGGCTAAGGCCTCAGGTTCCCCACTCCTGGCTTAGACACAAAGCAAAAGGAAGAGTGCCTAAACTCACTGCTTGAGAAAGATATTTCTTTTTTTTTCTTTAGAATATCCTTTCTCATATTCAATTTCCCCTATTTCAATTTAAAAAGCATGTATGTACCTACTGTGGAAACCATGAGCACTTGACCTAGAATCGAGAAGGCTTGTGTTCAAATCTGACCTTAGACACTTACTATCTTTGTGACCAACCCTTAACTTCTTTCCGCTTCAATTTCCTCAATTGTAAAATCGAGATCATAGTAACACCTACTTCCCAGGGTTGTTGTGAGGATCAAACGAGATAATCGTTGTTAAGGTTTCAGTACAGGGCCTGGCACTTAGGAGGTGCCTAATAAATATTGATTCCCTTCTCTTTCCTTTCCTACTATGTGATAGGCACTGGGTTAGGTTCTGGGATACAAAGAGAAAATGAAGAATAGGCTCTAACCTTGAGAAGCTTACATTCTATTGGGAAAAAAAAGTTATAAAAAGTGTTGGGTCCTCCAGTATTACTGGTGTTATGTTCAGCTATATTATGGACCAATAACAGGAATATAATTAATATTTACATCATTGATTCTATGGAATAATAAGTTCCAAACTTATATCTACTAATTTATTTCTAAGTTGAGGATGATTTGTTTTCTTTCTACCTTTTCTGTGTTTGCCCCCAAAAGCCTAATAAAGTAGCTTAATTTGTATGTTACAGACCATGTGACTCAATATGCATATAAGTAAAGCCGTGTCTTATCAAAGGGTCCTGAATTTTGAGTCAGAAAAGTTTGGTTTGAGCTCTGCCTCCTCTACTCCTAGTTGTAGGACATTGGGAAGTCCAGGTTTTACAGAAAAGCTTTTCTTTTCTCATCTGTAAAATGGGCTGAAAATACCAACTCTACCTAATTTCAAAGAGGGATGTTGTAAAGATAAAACAGGTTCATACCTGTGAAGTTTTTTGTAAAGACTCAAGTAAATATAACAGTAATATGTTATATCTGTTGGAATGGGGGCAGGGGGCGGTATGTGTCCTCCATTCAAGTCTCTTAGTTAGGAGAACTAAAAGAAAAACAACAGGACCATCTAACAAGTGGAGACCTCAGAGTCTGGTGTCCAAACAAAAAATTCAAAACATCTTCAAGGAAGCAAATCTCCATTAAGGGAAGGGAGGACAGACTCAGAGACTTAATGTACTTAATTAACTGTCACCTGAAGATCTGACACATCACAAAAAGTTCTATGCAAGAAATGTGTGACAAGGACTCTGAATATTCTGTGGTAATGGTAAACACTTAGGAATTTATAAACAAGATACAGAAGAGAGGTCAAACTTAAATCCATTTACAGAGGTAAAGTCAACTTTACTTCAGAGGACTTACTCCAAAGAAAAACCTTTTGATCCCAAGCATTCCTTTCTTTTTGTGAGGTTGGACTTTGGCTTTCATGGAGAAGCACTTTCTTCCTAGGGGTTAGTGCTGGGAAAGTAGTTCATAATCTAGTTACTTCCCTGTGGGTATTAGACCCATGACCCAATAAATCCAAGATGAGAAATCTCCCCTAAAGGTAAGAGGATAAGGAAGTTGGAAGAGCCAAATTATGCAAATGCAAAAAGACATGGCAATATGCAGAAAATGGGTGAACATTTGGGTCAGGGAAGCAGACTTAGGAATATCTGTAAATCCAGATACAAATATCAAAGTATTATATAAGTATCAAAAAAGCAAGTAGGTGAACATAATCTAGAACCAGGTGGAGGCAAAAGAGGCAAGAAGAAAAACAAGCACAAATAATGTGTTGGTCCATGGTTTCCTCCTGTATGTAAAGTGTCTTTACTTGGGTTCAAAAAAATCAATTGTACAATTGTAGAAAGGGGAAGATATGACTATGTGAGAAAAGCTTAGGGACTAGAAATCTGAATGGGCCGATGGTGTGACAAGGCAACTGAAAAAGCTAAGGTGATCTAATGCAGCCGGTCTACCTTAGGAGAGGTAAAATGTCCAGTATAAGAGAGGTGACAGTCCTCCTGTTCTAAGCGCTAATCTGGCCATCTGTAGTGTTTGGGCATCAAATTTTAGGAAGGACAGTGACAATGTGGAGAATGTCCATAAGAGCTTAAGGAGAGGACCATGCCAAAGGAATCCACTGCCTATTAAAGGTCTGTCTACCTGGAGAAAACTCAGACAGGGAACATAATTGCATTCAAGTAACTGAAGGTGTGTCACGTGGTTGAGGGATTTGATTTATTCTACCAAAAGGGTACAAATAGGAAGGAGACAGATTCCATTCTGCCCAGTGTCGAGAAGCACTTTTAACAAGCATAACTTTCCAACGACAGAATTCGAGGTAGCGAGTTTCCTGTCCCTGAGGTAATTTCAATTTAACAATGAGACAGGCATTTATTAAGCACCTGCTAATGGCAGCGAAGGCCCAGTGACCACCCTTCAGGAATGTTAGGGAAGGACTTGTGGGGCCGGGGGTCGCTGGAGGTCCCTCGGACGCTGGACGCTCGCTGCACCATGACCTCCGCGAGCCTTCCTGGGATTGTACGGCTGCACCCTTGAGAGGCTTCGCTGCTATTCGGGGCGGGGGGGGAGGGGATGAAGTTAAAGAAGAGTCCCCGAGGAGGGGGAGCCGGGAGGGTTCTCCGTTGCTACCCGGCAAAGCGCCCTTCGCAGGCCTGAGCATCACAGCGCCGTTCTCATCCCGTACGGTCCAGAGCCGGGGCGGGGCAGCCACTTCCGGTCCCCCGGCATTCGGGGCCCAGCACTTCAGTTCCCACCCTCCGCCTCCCTGTCAGACCAAGTCTCCAGGCCCAATCGACTGCTACGGAATGCCTGAACGGAGAGGGGCTTTGGCGTGAGGCAACAGGCCATGACAGAACCTGGGGCTGGAGCTGGGGTTGCCTCCCGCCAGGGTCTGGCACTTACCATCCTTCGGACAGAAACGACAACACAGCGGCTACAGAGGCGAGGGCGCCCAACCCACTGCAGAGACGGTTCCCTTCGGCGCCTGCGCAACTCCACCCCGTAAACAGGGAGACGCTGATGATTGTCATCTCTTCTAGCCAGTGGTGTGCCAGAGTTCCCTTAGAACATCGGTGATTGGCACAGCGCGGGCAGGAAGCGCAGCCCGGACGCGAGCTCAGCGGCGTGACGCTACAGGCGCGTACTCACTCTACGGGCTTGGGCGTCCCTCCATCCTCGGTTGTTACTGCGGGCTGTGAGGGGCGTCCTGGGAGAGCAAAGGGACCGGGGACGGTGGTGAAGGAACGGGGCCGGCCCCGCGCCCATCGGGGCAACCTTGGGAATATCCGCCGGTTTCCCCGTCGGTGTCAGGCCTTCCATCTCTCAAGGCCTTCGGGGTTATGGGAAGATGGGGAGAAGCCGGCCGCCTTGGTGACCTCGGGTTGGGGAGGGGCTGCCTGTATTTCTCTCGCATCCAGACTTGGAGCCGGGATCCCCTCCCGACTCGGGCGAGTGGCAGGCCCGACTTCGGTGTTCTCCAGAGTGGGGCTTTAGGCTGCTAATGTGGTACCGGGCGCCAGAGTGGATGAGGAAGCGTCTTGTGACGTCAGAGGCAGACGGGCCAGGGGTGCGGGGATCCGGGATCGAGCTCCTTGAAACGCACCCCTGGGAACATCCCGATTTTAGGTCCGGGAATCTTTCTCTTTGTGTAACTGTTTCCGCTGTGCCCCAGCCTTCAGGCCGAAGCTGCTTTTGCTTTCCCTTAATTCTGGAGATCGGGTACTCCTCACCCTACAAGAGGGATCCCCTATAAATAGAGCAGGATCTGCTTTGCCTTGCCACCCCACGATGGCAGCACTGTAGGGTGGAGTACTGGACTGGATCTCAGGAGACAAAGATATGAGTGATGGCCAGGCACGTGACTGAGGCAAAATTAACTTCGCCTCTTGATCCCTTTCCTCATCTGTAATATGTGGATAATACTTGCACCATCCACTTCACGGGTTTGTGGCGAAGGTGCTTTGTATACTTTGATTGTTGACATCTTAAATTATTTTTACAACGCCCTGGGGTAGTGAGTGATTAATTATATCCCATTTTACAGAAGAGGCAACCTGAGGCACAGAGAGGAAATGACCTATGTAAAGTCATTACTGAGTAGCAGAGCTGGGATTTGAGCCTAGATTCCTGATTTCCAAGACCGGGGCTCTGCATTTTTATCTGTCTCTTATTGGGCTTTTTAATAGCCTTGTCCTATATAGGACAGAAGCACAAAACTTGGATACTTGCTATGTGATCCTGGGTAAGTCACTTACCCCAGTTTGCTTGTTTCCTCATTTTGAGCTCAGTCATTATTAAATTTTTGCCTTTATGTCCTAAGTGTGTTTAGCAGCGAGCTAGGCACATAAACATTTGATAAATGCTTGTTGAATCTTCAGTGTGCACTAAGAGCATTGATTTTTCACGTGACTTTGTGTGAAACTGCCTATATTGGGACTAGGTGAAATGTCAAAGGTGCTTTGTCATCAGGTAACCAAAGCCATTACAGAGCACAGAAGAAGCAGTTTATTGTAGTGGAAAGAGCACTGGTCTTGGAGCCTTTCATTCTACTAATCAACAAGGATTTAAGTGCCAACCTACGTGCCAGGCCCATGACACAGTCCCTGCCTTCAAGTAATTTCCATTCTATTGGTGAGACACATGTTCACAGATAAGTAAATAAAACATGAAAAATATATATAGTAATGAAGGAAGGGTATTAAGTGGTGGAAATTAAGGAAAGCCCCTTGAAGGATGTGGCATTAGAGCTGAGCCTTGAAAGAAGCTTATACTCTAGGAAGCAGAGGTGAAAGATCATTTGAAGCAGGAAGTGGAATGTGTAGGGAGGGAGAACAGCAAGTAGACCAGTTTGGCTGGGGCACAGAGAACATGGGGGGAGGCAATGTAATGTCTGATAATCCTACAAAGATATGCTGGGGCCACATTGTAAAGGGCTTGAAACACTAAAGGAATTTATATTTTATCCTAAAGGCAAGAGGAAGCCACTGAGCCTTCTTGAACTCATAGTCAAAAGATGAGTCCTCTCAAATTCCAGCATGCCTTTCTATAGGCAAGCCACAACCAGTATGTTTCATCATCTATAAAATGAGGATCCATGCATCATACTTCAGCTTAATAAACAAATAGTTGTGGTATTGCACAAAGATACCTGTGACACACATACCCCTTTCAGAAAACTTGCAACTGACGGGGGTGGCAGGGTGAGGAAGAAAGGAACAGAATTAACTGACAGGAAAGAAGGAGGTGAGTCAGGGTCTAGGCAAAGACCACTTCTACCTTGGAGATGGTGGGAAAGTTAAGGGAAGGTTTTATTAAGCGGTTTTGCCTGAGTTGGGCAAGAAGGGAGGGATTTCAACTGTGTGCAGTTCCGTTCCAGTTGAAAGCAAGATAGGAGAAATATAAAAACAAGACACTGTCTTGTCTTCTGTGGTTTGAAAGGAAAGATGAGTAAAATTGGAGAGGTAGAGTGGGGGCACATTGTAGAGTAGGGGTGTGGTGAAGGCAAGTTGGACCCATCTCACTGACTGGTGTTATTATCTAGTCTTAAGAAAGTGATGGAAAAAATGTTCATTGAAATTAAACCTAGAAAAAAGTACATTTTTCCCCCTGGAGAGTTGCCTATTCAGTCCTACCCCTGTTGTAGAGACCTTATATGCCAGGCTTAGGACTTGATATATAGATAGGCAATGGTGAGTCATTACGGATAAATCTGAGCAGAGGAATGACATAAACTAAGTCATTTATGTGTTAGTGTAAAACTACTTGGATTCCTGGAACATGAGAAAAGCATGTTGTAAACTACTTAAAAATGCTAAAGCATTCACTGTCTTATGGCAGCAGTCTGGAGTTTATGGTGATGGCAGGATTAGAGAATTTTATTTTTGGGACAGTACCCAGTGTGGCCGTGAGGAACTTGGTACAGTGAAGAACAAGTAACTGCCTGTTCTGCCTCCAGAATCCAAAGTCCCATGCTAGGTAGCAGTCTTTGGAAGGACATTGGTCCCAGAAAGATGTGGACTAGACGAATTCCCAGGTTAGGTTCCGCATCCATTGCTATGATGGGCGAGGGGTGGGGATTGTTTAAGGTAAGCAACATTCAACAAACCTCTGCCAGTTAGCTTTGCATTTGATTGGATACAGCTGTCCTACAGATCCGGACAGACGTGAGTGGTTTTAGGGGACGTTAAAGGTCAAGAATTAAAACTAAAATATCAAATGGAGTGGGAGCAGCTATCTTCTTTCTCCCTATAGAGGTAGGTATAATAGAGCACTGCATTTAGAGTCCAATGAACAGAGTTCTAGTTCTACTTATTGCCTGTGTGTTTTCCTGGACACATCACCTAACCTCTCAACCATATTTTCCTCATCTATAAAATTATAATATTAGACTAGGTGGCCTTTAAGGTACCTTCTAGCTCTGAGATCCTATGATCCCTATCACATTTGGAATAACAAGGCTGGGAAGGATAGCCATTAAATATGAAGACAGAATTGGGACTTCCCACCAATATAAGTTCAATTTAGTCATATCAAAATCCTAGACTTGGATTCAAAAAAGTAATTGAGAAAGGTAGTAGAGATGTAGCTGGGCAAATTCATGGGGAGAATAATGTGAAGAGTTTTAGTGAATTACAAGCTTAATGAGCTAGTAAGTGATGGCAGCTAAAAGAGGGTACTAGAATTGTGGTACCATATTAATAAAAGGGGCAGCTAGGTGTCACAGTGGATAGAGTGCTGGGCCTGGAGTCAGGAAGACTCATCTTGCTCAGTTAAAATCTGGCCTCAGATACTTACTGTGTGACTCTGGGTAAGTCACCCCAGTTTGCTTCAGTTTCCTCTTCTGTAAAATGAGCTGGAGAAGGAAGTGGCAAAGCACTCCAGTATCTTTGTCAAGAAAACCCCAAATGGGTTATGAAGAGTCGGACACAACGGAAAAGACTGGACAGCAATAATACTGATAAAAGTAGTGTCCAAAACAAAATATTGAAGTTTTCTTGTTTTCTACCCCGATTAGCCCACACCCAGTCTATCACGTTGAGCTTTTTTGTGTATTATTTTAGGGATGGCAACGACGACGACAATGACAAATTAGAGTATATAGGAGAGGGTGACCAAGACAGTGAAACACGAAGAGAGTGTTAAAGGAACTGGGGCTGAGCAGAGAAGGCTGGCCTGGAGAACATGACTGCTGCTTCCCAGCACCTGCAGTGCAGAGATAGATGGCAAAATCGAGAGTCACAAGTGGAAGCCAAAGAGGCAGATTATCAGCTCAATAGAAGGAAAACCTCACTGGAGTGATGGGTGTCCTCACACAGTTCATTAATTCCCCATCCCTGGAAGTTTTCAAGCACTGGCTGGATGATCACTTTATTAGGGGTGATTTGAGAAGAGATCGGGGTCTGTCAGAGATTCTGTTTGTTAAATGGGAATTGTGAGCCCTGGTTCTGCTTACTTGCCACCTGTGTGATTTTGGGCAGGTCCTTTCACCTCTATGAGCTTTAGTTTCCTCATCTTTAAAATAAGGAGTCTGGCATAAATGACCTCTGAGTTGTCCTGTTGCTTTAGATCTATAATCCAGATTTTTGGAATATACAAAGCACTGTTAGGCACTATGTACAATAAAGCAGTACGGTCTGCTGTCAAGGTGTTTACATTCCACTTGTTCCCTTCCACATAAAGGCCAACCTCGCTCGAAGGCATCCATCCATCCATCGTGCACCATCCTACCTTTTTTTTTTTTTTTTTTTGCTTTTTGGAGGGGGGAATGCAGGGCGATTGGGATTAAGTGACTTGTCCAAGGTCCCACGCCTAGTGTCAAGTGTCTGAGGCTAGATTTGAACTCAGGTCAGGAGGACTGGTGCTCTATCCACTATGCCACCTAGCCACCCCAATCCTGCCTTTCTAGACTTCCCTTGTGCCTGAAGTGCTATTTCCCCACTTCTGTTATCTTGAGACAACACAGGACCACAGGTTCAGAGCTGAAGGGGCTACTGCTATAGTCCAGCCCCTTCACTTTACAGATGAGAAAACTAAGGCTCTGAGAGGCAAGATGATTTCCCCATTATTATCAGGTAAGTCATTATTAAGAATTGGATTTCACAGTCAGGTCACGTGACTACAAACCTAGCCATTTTTGTATCACATCTGGCTGCCTCCTTTCCATTGATATCCATGTGAAATGCTGTCTCCTCCAGAAAATCTTTCCTGATGTTTCCAATACTAATCTTTTTGCCAAGGACCACACAGAGCTCTTTGAGATGACGTGAGGCAGCTAGGTCACTCAGTGGATAGAATACTAGACTTTAGTCTGGACCAGAGTTTAAATCCTGCCTCAGACGCTCCCTAGCTCTGGGATTCTGGATGAGTCACTTGATTGTGATCTGCCTCAATTGTAGCACTGAAAATATACAGCATTTTGCAAACCTGAAAAAGTGCTATTATATAAATGCTATTACTGTGTTGTTTGCATTTATGATCCACACTCATTTTATAGTGATTTGTGTAACTACCCTCCCAGTTTCTTTAAGGATTGTCTTTTTTTGTTAGCTCCCCTAATGTCCAGTAAATTGTTCTGCATATAGTAGATACTTACTAAACGTTAGTCAAATGTAAGTGGAAGTCTCTTTACTCACTGAGCCAGACTGAATTTTAGAGTCCCTTGCAGGAGATGGTATTTCACTGAAGCAGCTATGGAAAGGGTGGGTTTGGTAGAGATTAATTGCTGACCCACTTATTAGGCCGTGAAAAGACACAGATACCATCACTTTTTTGGACTGACTTGTCCTAACTCCTATATCCTCAAAGACACTATTAAAACTGAGAAACTTTAACATTTAGTCTCCTAACTCAAGAGAAAGAACTAACTCCTGAACAAATCAGCTCCAGGCTGAAAGGTGGTCATTCTGTATGCCATCTTATGTTGGTGGTCATGTTTCACTGAAGCATTCCTGTATTGAATGGACTTCTAAGTTGAAAGCCCTATGTTGAAGTCTGAGCTCTGCCACTAAAAATGGGGCACATTACCTATGTAAGTCTTCATCTCCTCATCTGTCAAATGGGGATAATTATCTTTGAATTATCTACCACCTTAGTGATAATGCTTTGTAAACTGTGATGGGCTATGGAAATGTTAATAATGATTTGAGGAAAATAATGGAAAAAGCCAGCACAAACCCCTCTCATTAGTAGCTCTTGATGCTCTTACCCTTAACTTTTTGAAACAGAAGCCATCTTGTTCTATGGAATGATACACAGTAATGCTATTAGGGGAGACAAATGTTTTCTTCCTTCTGTGTGTCTATCATGAACAGGCAAAACCAGATCATCAGTGTGGTCATAAAACTACCTAAGGGACCTGATCCTGCAGAAGGTGAGCATTGACCCTTTACTTATGACTAACAAAAAAATTTCAAGTGAAGGACCAAAAGACCAAAAAGTTTAATTACAAATTTGAACTTAAGACTTTGTAAAAAAACAAAAACAAGTGAGCCAGCTCTTTAAGGAATTTTACAAAAGTACTTGACTTGTTAAGGATATTTTTACAGTGACCGGAGTATTTGAAATTACAGTCCAAGGAAAATTCAACAATGAAATTCCAATACATTATTGTACAATCCAGTGCTGCTGTTCCCTGATTAGTTAGTGAAAACATATATACAAACTAGAATTTTGGAAAAAAACAAAAAACCCTCCTAAAATAAAATCCCCCCAAAGGGGCTGGAGATGCCAATATTTGCAAAAGAGGTGACATTAATATAAGAGGTATCAGAAAGAAAAGGGAAAATATATCAAAATTGAGATAGGATTAAGAAAGAAAAGTATTATCTCCTTGATTCACTAGAAATGAATAAAAGCATATGATAGTATTTCCAATTATTAACTAAGTATAAAAGGATATAAATTTGTTTGACCAAAATGCACATACTAGCACTTCCACATGACTCCCCTGGGGGCAGAGTCTTGGTATTCTGACACAAAATCATATTAGGAAAGAACAGTAGTGTATTTATTTGGCTTACCTGATGTTTTAAAAGCACTATATTTTAATTAATTTCTACTAAAAATTTCCCTGACCAGACCCTTTTTTGCTTGTCAATGATAAGACTGTGAGTGTTGTGCTCCCCAGCTTCCCATACAGAGTGGAAGAATGCACCAACTGCTTATTTTACTTCCTTTTTATTTCAATATAACATGCGGTAAAAAATTAACAGGATTTGTTAGCATTTACAATGCTTACAAAGAAAATGGACTTTCTAAAAGCATTTTTTAGTTAAGATTTAAGAAATCTCTCTAATTTAATTAAACACAACAAATCTATTTTCAAATGTTTAGTTTGGACCCAAATGTAAGGTTTCATTTGGTAGGCATTTGTATTTCCTGTATATCTCTGCAGTATTTTCACAACCTCTGGTTCTTGGGATGTCCAGCCCCCAGTTCCCTAGTACAGCAGGAAAGACATATACATGTGGCCACTTAAATTAAAGGAAGAAATGGAATAAGGGAGACCCCCAGGCTGCAAAAATATATACAAGCATTTACCTTTTCTGGAACTAAACATTTCATTCATAAAAATATTTAACAACCAAACCCTATAGAACTAGGGCTATGGCTATTTCAAATATAACTATTCTGTATCTTAAAAATATAGGGCAGAAAGCCTCTTGGGTGATATTTATACATTTTAACACAATATTTCTATGTCTGTAGATGACTCATGATGCATTATGTAGAACAAAAAAAGTCTACTTTCTTACATTATCTCACTTAATTTTGTAAATCTCTCTTATAAGTCTCTTAGGTAACTAAATTTCATTATAATAATTCACCTCACCAGGAAATCTTTATAAGGCTTTGTCTCCTACAGAGCCCATCACTTATCACAAAAATTTGATTATAGTTGGGTAGTTGGTAATTATTTACTCAGTAAGACTGTCTCATATCCTCCCAACAGGAAAAAATGAAGACGTCTCTGCTTTAAAATAAGCTATGGCTTTATGAAATCAAAAAGCATTTCTCGGGGTATATGCAAAGGATATGTAAAAATAAGATAAAATCAAACAGGATTGGGAGAGCCTCTTTTCCTTTTCATACTGACAGGGCAGACAAGGCAGCCCATTCACTCAAATGAAATCTCTATTTTAAGATTCTAGTCTCTTAGAGCCAAAGTACACTTAATAACTTTACAGTTTTTTGTTTGTTGTTTGCTCTGAGATTCAACTGTGGGGGAAACAAAAATGTTTTCTTTCAGGTGGAACTGGATTCTCTTTCTGAGATCCACCACTCAGACCTTAGGCTCCATCCCAGTCTCCATGGATTAAAACCCATGACTGAAATCCATCCCTAGACAGACTCTGTGGGGGCAGGATGAGGAAAGACAATATACATATAAAAGACCCAAAGTGCAATCATTAACAAAAAATCAAGTCTAATCTTAAATATTAACGGAAAATAGAAATTAAAACTGCTTAATTTTAAAATGAAAATAGTAATTCAACTAAGCTCAGGCACAACAAAGAACCTAAATGACTACCTTAACATATGATGGGGAAATGATCAGTCTGAATCCAGAGAGAGAACATTTCACAGGTAACTGAGTTAACACACAGATGGGCTTTCTTTCAAGCAATTCTTTTTTAAAAAACCAAAAACCTCAAGTTTCCCCCAAAATGAAAATATATTTTCTGGAGATGTTTTACATTTAAGTAGTTTGGATTAGAAGGTAAACAACACATAAAGTGGCTTGTTCAAACACCACTTAAATATTTCCAAAAAAAAAAAAAAGGAAATTATCTGAATATGACACAAATTGCAAAGGTCAAGCCTAACTTCCATCTGTTCTTTTCCACCATCAACATGAATCTATAAAAATACTGGACATATGGAACCCAACTGATTTCAATTCCCGGTGAACTTTTGCAAACAGTATACAACCATGGTGTTTATGGAGGGATTTTGTTTGGTTACCTAGCACCATTCTGGATGCTCCTTCCCTCTGTTTGCTCTGTCCTCAATTAAACTGCTTGTGGTCAAGCTTACCAGACCTGTCTCAGTACACAGCCAATGTGAACAATTCATCTCGTTCCCCAGTCACTTTCCTACAGTGTTAGCAATGCCAGGGCAGTTGAGCATTTGCACTAAGTTGAAAATCCCAATGAGGAGACAAACTTAATAGTGTCATGTGCAGGCTGGGATTTAGTTCTGTCTAAATTATTTTTGAAGTGGCACTGAGTGGCAAAAGGTATTTGTGAACAGATGTGAGAGTTCTGAATCACTTCTAGAGGTAACATCAAAATGATGCAAAATGGAAAACAGGCCAAGCTGCAGTGAGAATAGGCACATGAGCTGGACGCTTGCTCCTGGTACCTGGGAGCTGGCTTAAGCTTGAATTGAAAATCCCTCTTTACCAAGAGGCTAAAGATGAATAACCTGCACAATGCAGCTATAAAGGGACTTCTGCAGCTTCCTCAAAGAAAAACCTACCTCCAAAGGAAAGACTTGACCAAATAAAAGGTTAAAGAAATATTCTTGTTGAGTAAAACAAGGCAGGTGTCATTGCTATGTTAAATCTCAAGTTAAGTCAGGTTTCATCTGTAGCCATTGTCACTTGAAGATCTTATTTCTGGAAGGGCTCTGTAGAAATCCAGAATTACTGGGGCATCAATCGCAATGATAACATTAATTTACTTACACACAAATAACTCTTTAAACAATCAGAGTCCAATTTACAAGATGTGCAACAAGCAGAAGAGGTGAAGGACAAACATTGCAAATGAATTCATGTCCTTCAAGGGTGCAAATTCTCAGAAGTTACTCTTGTCCAAATCCTTCTGTTTCCTCAATAGCAAATAACAGTTTTTCCTTCAGTTGTTCGTAGCTCTTGTAGGGTGGTAGATCCAAGCGGTTAAAACTAAAAGTAAGAATGATCAGTATGAGAGAAACAAACTCATAAGAAAACAACAAAGCAGCTGACAAAATATTTTACCTTTGGGGTTTAGTTGTTGCCAGAGAAAGAAGGCTCTTATGCAAAGTTTTACAAGATCCCTCCCGATTTTAGTCGTTTCTCCCTCCTCAGATTACTCTGTATTCACTTATCAGAGTACATGTATCCCTCCAGTAAAATATAAGCTCCCTCAAAGACTGTTAGCATGGGGGATAAATGTGCCTGGCATAGAGGTAGTAATCAATAAACAAGCATTTATCAAGGGCTACCATGTATAAGGCACTTCTTTCTCTAAAGGCTGAGATCACAAAGGAAAAGCAAAAACACTGCTTGCCCTCAAGGAATTGCCATTCTAATATGGGAGATAATGTAATATGAAGATACAGACAACAGAACACACGGAGTAGATACAATGTAATAGAGGGGAGCAGACTAGCAGTCTTGCTGAATTGCACATCTTGATTATAAATTCTCTTGGCTACCACATGGAACTCTGTCAGGAATTGCAACTGATGTAATTAACAATGGCATTTGCATCTGGATACTTCATCTGAACATGGTGCTTTGGTCCTAGGAAGCAACTCCATCAATTCCTTAATTAATTAAACTCATATGAAAATAGCAGTGTAACCCTGGGCAAGTCTCTCCCCATCTCAGTGCTCTCAGTTTCAGAATCAACAAAATGAGGGACCTGGATTGTACTCTAAGAAACTTTCCCAGCTTTAAAAATTTATGATAATAGAGGGAAGAGAGGAAGGAGGAGAGATGATGTGTATGGTAATACTACATATTCTGTCTGACACCATCAATGTGTTTTGCTGACCTGATTTGGTTTCTCTTCCTTTTAAAATTTTTATTATGAGGGATGGGTCACTGGCTAGAGGAGAGAGGAGGAACAGATGTGGAAACAAATGTGATGCAAGAACAAAAAGACATCAGAAAAAATAAGATTTTTTAAAAAAATCTGATACTATGAACAAAGACCAAGCATTTTCCTATAACCAACATGAAATAGTAAAAAAGGCAAGCTGAAAACTCACTAATCTTGGAAATAAGTTTTAAAATTTGCTTTTGGTAGCTCCAGATGAAAGTGCCAAGGAGGTAGTGTAATTTTAAAAAGAGAAAAAAAAAAATCAGAAATGCTGTTCGAATTAATGTTCTTATTCTTTTATCCATATTGCAGAAGTAGCTTTGGAATCTTGCTGAAGCCTAGAAATCAGTAAACTAAAGTTTGCTTATTTTCACTGGGCTGTTTTCTGTCATTATAAAATAATAGGTTTTTTTTTTTTAAACATAAACAGTAAAACATGGCCAGCCCTGGAGTGAGGAGGACCTGAATTCAAATTTGGCCTCAGACACTTGACACAATTACTAGCCATGTGATTTTGGGCAAGTCACTTAACCCCAATTGCCCTCCAAAAAGTAAAAAAAAAAAAAAAAAGAGTAAAACATTAGTAAACAAAATGTCTTTTCCCAAGTAGGGCTAAGAGGTGAGTTATCTAAACGTGGCAAAGTGATAATAAAAGATAAAGAAAATTCTAACCACATAAAATCAAGAGTTGTTAGCACAAACAAGATCAATGGACCTAGAAGAAAAACTGCAGAGTTGGGAAAAATTTTTGTATTAAAAATCTCTGGAAAAAAAGTCTGATTTCCAAGATCTATAAGGAATTTATACAAATATGTAAGACTTCAAAGGCAGCCTTTCTGTAAAGTTTTAAAACAAAGTCTCAAAATTTCAGAAGCCACACCAATCTCTGAATCACTATAAGAGAAGTAGAAATTAAAATAGTTCTGAGGTCTCAAGTTCTATCTCATGATCAAAACGATGGAAATGGTCAGTGAGAGAGGGAGCAGATGAAGAAAAAAAAAAAACACTGTTGGTACATCTGTGAATTGGTCTAACAATTGTTGAAGACAATTTGAAATTATGTGAAAAAAGTCACTAAATGGTTGATAATCTTCTGACCCATTGCTGGGCATAAAGCCCAAAGGACACAGATGTGCTAAAATATTCATAGCAATACTTTTTGTGGTATCAAAAATATTAGAAACAAAGTGAGGGCCCATCAATTAGGGAAAGGTTATGGACAGTTTTGGAATATGCATGTATATATAATCCACCATATGAAGGATTCTGGGAAGTGCTGACATAAATTGAGTATATGAACAGGAAGACAACATTCACAATGACCATAATAGCATAAAAAAGCATAGAGGAAAATTCTATGAAAAGAAGAATCATAGTGAAAGGTGAACAATACTAGGTTCAACAGCCAATCCTAGCCTAAGAAAACGCATCATGAAATAGCCTCTCTCCTCACTGTAAGAGGGAGTGAACACTATTGGAAGACTGAACTGACTGAGGGGCAAACTGGTTTTGCTGGACTGTTCTCTTTGTTATAAGGGAGGGTGTTTGGGGGAAGGGTGTCTATCAGGAAATGATTGTGGTGTAAAAATAAAAGGCATCATAGAGTAGATAGGGAGGAAAGAGTCAGCCAGTGTACATGACTTTCTGGAATTTAGTCAGTGAAAGTTATAGACAGAGAACATAAGAGCAAGATCTGAATATATTTGTAGGCAGTGAGGAAGATGTCAGTAGATAAGGAGAGGAAAAGATGTGAATGGAGCAAACTCCTGAAAGAGATTGGAAGGAACAAGACACAAGGACAGAAATTAGCCTTAACTAGGAAAAGGGCTCTTCTACAGAAACTGAAACAAGAGACAGGCTGGGTAAAGAGGTAATAGGGAGTTCTGAGCTATGGGGACGGGGAGAGGACTCTTGAAATGGCATAAAGCAGGAGATGAAATCATCTGCTAAGAGGGAGCAGGCTGCCCACAGGAGGGAGGCATCAGAAAATGGGCAAGTTTTGAATAGCTTAGACAGTGTTACAATGTGACAGAATCAGTAAAGAGAAGAATAAAAAGGTTTTCTGTGCAACTGTCAGGGGTCAACTGAGACTAAATAATGAATCTGCAATGGAACCAGTTGAACTTAATGCAAGTATTAAGCAGCAGTGGGGGAATATGGTATCAGGTTTTCCAACTCTTCAGTTTCTTTCCATGATACCATATAATGGGATTATTGCCTTACAGAATAAAGCATTATGAAAAACAAGACTTCATACTTCAAAGTTAGTCCAGATGATTGCTAAGGTCCTTTCCAATTATGCTCTGGCAACTTGTATCATTCAGCTATTTTTCTTCCTCAAAGAAAAACACTATTCCCCTCCCCCTCCCCCCAGTATCATATCTAGCCCCTCCCTTTTCTCAGCTTGATTTAGTGCCTTGCTTTAATGGTCATTAGCTGACAATTCAGCACATAATTAACTGATGCTTTCTTCTTGAAATCACCTTTCACTTCTCAGGGACTAGGATCCCCACTGGAAATGTCCCTTGCAGAAAATAATAAATATTGGAGAGAATGTGGGAAAACTGGGACACTAATGCATTGTTGGCAGAATAGTAAACTGATCCAATCATTCTGGAGAGCAATTTGGAACTATGCCCAAAGGGCAATCAAATTGTGCATGCCCTTTGATCCAGCAATACTACTGCTAGGTCTATATCCCAAAGAGATCCAACAAAAGGGAAAAGGACTTATTTGTACAAAAATAATTATGACAGCTCTTTTTATGGTGGCAAAGAACTGGAAATTTAAGAGAATACATATCAACTGGGGAATGGCTGAACAAGTTGTGGAATATGATTATGATGGAATATTATTGTGCTGTAAGAAATAAGCAGGATGATTTCAGAAAGACTTACATGAACTGATGCAAAGAACAGAACCAAGAGAAGCAGAACCAAGAGAACGTTGTACACAGTAATAGCAAAATGTGGTATGATGAAAAACTGAATGATTTGGCTATTCCCAGCAATAAAATGATCTAAAGACAATCCCAAAGGACTTATGATGAAAAATGCTATCCACCTCCAGAGAAGGAACTGATGTTGTCTAAATACAGACTGAAGCATACTGTTTTTGTCTTCCTTCCTTTCTTTTTTTTTTGATTGAGTCTTCTCGTACAAAATGACTAATATGGAAATGTTTTACAAAATTGCATGCGTAGAAACTATATGAAATTGCTAGTCATCACAGGGACTATCCTCCCTCAGTGAAAGGGGGAGACTGGAACAGAATTTGGAAGTAAAAATATTTTTATTTTAACATGTAATTGAGGAAAAATTAAAATAGCAAATAAAAAGAAATATCCCTTGCTGAAATATAATTAAATAAAACAAACAAACATGTTAGCATGTCTGATAATGTATGCCTCATTCTGATAGTTCCTCTCTTCCCAGAAGAGGGAGGCATGTATCACCATCAGTCCTCAGGAGTCAAGTATTAATCACTGAACATATGATATCTTTCAATCTTTACTCTGCTGAGATCTATATTTTTTTGTGACAATTATTATGCATCCTCTAAAATTCTACATACTGAGAAATACTTCAGTAGGTGTAATTTCTTCATTTATGAGCCAGATTGCTAGAAAGTTTTTTCCTTAGTCTGAATGATTTTACTCACCAGGTATGACTTCTAGGTAACCAATTTTCTTTCCCAACTTTTTCAATGCAAAACTTTTGTGGTCCATTGCTCCCTATGACAAAATTTAAAAATATATATTGATTTTTGGTGTGTCTGCCCTTGACAGAAAATGAAGCTTTATGCAGCATTCTACATCTGGGATAACAAAATGGTAACAGGAAATACAGGAGTGTGATATATATGAAAAACTCAAGTATTAATGTTGAAGGAAAACTGAGAAAATAACACAATCAATTTCTGGTAACCTACTAACCTACTGTGATCAAAACTTGGTTTAGATTCAGGTTTATTCAACTTTCCTAAGAAGACTCAGAGAACAAGGCCAAAATTGCTTTGGAAATTGAAAAGCATTATCTAGGTAAGCTCAATACTAACCCCACCTTCTTATGGAAGAAGAACATCCATTATGCTCTGACGGACACACACATTACTATCAGACTCCTGAGGGGCACATTACCATGTTCAATTCAATATTCAATTCAACCTATGATATGCAAGACACCTGCTAAATGTTGGAGAAATAAGGATGAAAAATGACACAAGTTTGTGACTTGAAAGAGCTAATAATTTTAGCCCAGAGCCTGGCATTCAATGGGCATTTAATAAGTGCTTGTTGACTTTCAATCTCTCCCCATCTATAGCCCTTTCCCACGTGCCTTTAAAACATGGACAACTTTCCCTTGCAAATCTCAAAGCAAATGAATTATTTTAAAAACTACTTGCTTGACCCTGCTACTCCTTCCAGCTTCTGTCCTATTTCTCTTTCCTGTTCCCATCATATCACTACAGAGAGTGATCGGTGTTCATCATCTTCCTTTTCTCATCATCTATTTTCTCCTTAATCCCCAGTAATCTTGTTTTACCTCCTCCCCAAACCCCAGGAAACTATTTTCTCAAGGTCATCTTTTCAACAGATCCAGTGGTCTTTCCAACATTCTCCTTCTTGCCTCTCTGTGGCATCTAAGCCCTCTTTTTAGCACTGTCTCCCTTCATAGCTCCTGTCCCACTGTACTATCCTGGCTCTTTTCCTTTTCTTTGGGCCAGTTTTCTATCTCCTTCACATATCCTTCATTCTTAATCTTCTGGTCAATGCTGCAGATCTGTTCTTGTACTTTCAACTGTCATCTCTATGTGAATAAGACTCCAAAATCTAGCCCTGGGTGGAGAAGCAGCACCTAATATGGAATTAAGAGAATCTGGGTTCAAATATGAGCTCTGCTATTTTATTTCCTGTGTGACCTTGGACAAGTCACTGAACCTTTCTAAAGTGGAGTTTCCTTATCTATAAAATGAAGGTTGGACTTGGTCATCTCTAGGGTCCCATTCAACCCTAATGTTTATGATCTTATGATCTAAAGGATCTTCCACTTGCAAGTCTTATGATTTTTTTTTCAAACTCAGCATGCTCCCAAATTCTCCACTTTGCTTGTTTCCCTAAAAAATAAGTGAGCTTCTTGAGAATAAAAAAACACATGCAAGGGCTAAAACAATGTAAATCCACTCAATGTTGAGAGGTGATAAAACTCCAGTCAAACTAAAACTAAGGGATTCATCCTCCTTTTTGTTACAACTACTAAATAGTTTTTGTAGAAGCGTCACTTGTAGAGGATTTTTGGGGTGCATTCAATGGGAATTGTGTCAAAACAAAACATATTACTTTTTTTTTTTAGCAGTGCTATGATAGGGGAAAAAAAACAAGCTCTCCTCCTCATTTTCTTCCTCAGCTCCTGTCAAGGCTACTGCCATGCAAAGCTACTGCCTTGCACTCTACCTCAGAGCCTCAAGGCTGCCACCGATGCCCCCCTTCCTCTCTTCTCAACTAGGCACTGACTTGTACTATTAGGGCATTGCTTGTATGTGTGTTTTTTCTCTTTAAGTCCTCTTTATTTCCCCAATGACTTCTCTCACTAGCAACACCAAGGTACAAGGTTCACCCCACCACAGACACTTAATTTTTCTAGAGATTAGAGCTGTGGCAGTCCTTAGCATCGTTTCAGTAGTCAGTTTTCAAAAGATGTGTTACCACATTCATCCACTGATGTGAAATACTGGGTTTAATGTCTACAATGAAATAAATGTGACAGTTTGATATCATAAGGTAACAACGTGCACAGAAAGGGTGACTTTATACAAACCCAAATTAATCCTAATTACCCAAGGGAATTACTGCTTTATATCTGATTTGGCTAGTTCATGCATACACACACAAAGATATGTAACTGTATATAAAAAGGGCTGCCTGCTTAACCAATTTCTGTATTGGAAATATTTGCATACCCATGAGATCAGCAAATCCCCCAACTGGCAACCTGCACGTCCCAGTAACAAACTGCAACAGCCTCATTCTCTTCTCATTGTCAATTTCTTTCACAAACTGTTAAAAGGGAAAAAGCACTTTTATTTTGAAGCAACAAAAAATAATATCAAGCACATAAAAATAGCAACATGTAAAGTAAAATCATCATGAAGAATCTCCTTTAATACTAACAGTGACAGGACTGACCACTTCCTACCTTGCCCATGTCTGTCATAAAACATATTTATCAGGTATTTTACTTCTCTTACCTCGATATTCTCAGCTATGAGATGTTTTAAGAACTGTTTTTAGGGAGCACAGAAATTCCCTTAGCCCTAGATGCATTCAAGGACAGACTAGATGATCCCTCATCAAGATGATTTAGAGAGGATTTTTGCTTCAAGTGTGGGTTGGACTAAATGACCTTTAAGGACCCTTTCAACTCAGATTCTATAAAGGCCTCTTCTGCCACTGTGAATGGTAAACAGAGAAAGGGGCTGCATTTTGACACTGAACTGCTGTGCCAAATGTGCTCCTACTATTTTAGGATCAATGTCTTAGGTAAAGCACTCCTGACCCTATTCAATATTCCACCCTCCAACCCCCAATTCCCTGACACAGGGGAAATGCAGAAAAAAGAATGGAGAAGTACCCTCTACATATGCACAGCAAACTTGTTCAGTATAGATTTTGTTTTACGAAAAAACTGTTGTTTAGAGAACCCTGATCCAGAAGGGTTTATTCTATTGTCACACAGTTCCCTGTATATCTAAAGGGAGTATATCTGGGATGCCTAGAGATAGCTACTGAAACATGCCACAGAAAAGTTGGTTGGCAGATACTCTGTCTCTTTCTTCTCCTGCTACCTCTGGGACAGAAACATGGCACAGTTTATTCAGCAATCCTGAGAACTACAAGCCAACCAGAATCTACACTATGCAAGTTTTGCAGTTCTTGATAAAATTTTCAATTTGAAATGATACACACACACACACACACACAGAAAAACTATTCTTGTTTCAGAAACAAAAACCCTATTTTGTTTTACCATTTATTTTGTAGAATGATTCCAAAGCCTTCATAAACTTTCTTAATAATGAAAAGCTTTAGCATGACAAACAGCAAACAATGCTTTAGCTCTACAATAGCTCAAAACACAAGTAAGTATCACAGTATGGGAGAATGTGGTGTATTATAATTATAGTTCTACCTTATACCTTGTAAAAAGGGGTTAAATTACTAAAAGTCCTTTACGGACCTAGTTATAAGATGCCATCCCAAATGAATGGATCCAAAGGTCTGCAGTATAAGCACAGTGTAGTATATTTTGTTTTGTGACTTGTATGATGTAGTTATTTTATAATAAATTATAAAATGTTGACGAAAATAAAAGTGAAGAAATCAGCTACAAACCTGCCAAAACCACATGATTTGTTTGCTTGTTCTAGTATAATGTCGGTAGATAGCATGTCTTTGCCAGTCATTTAAATCAATCTCTTGCATTCCACACAAAAGTACCTTTGGTGACAGAAAATACATGGTTTATTCAAGGATTTTAGAGAGACTTTATTATAAGCATACTTTGACTAGGTCCCATCAATAATAAAAGTATGAAAAGAAATCAGTAGCTCAACATGATAGCTTAATACTGTTTAACAGGGGGTATTTAGGTGGTGCAGTGAACAGAGCACTGGCCCTGGAGTCAGAAGGACCTGAGTTCAAATCCAGCTTCAGACACTCAACACGTATTAACTGTGTGACCTTGGGCAAGTCACTTAACCCCAATTGCCCTGCCTTCCCCCCTCCAAAAAGCAAAAAAAAAAAAATACTGTTTAACAATGACTAGGTTTTTATTTTTATTTTTTTTCCAAGTCACAGCTCTTTATTTTTTTTTGCATACACTGGCGATCATTATTTTTATTTTTTTATATTTTTTTAATTACTAATTTTTAAAGCACCAAATCTATTCCGGATTTCAGTTTTAAAATCTGACACCAAAAACTATTATCTACCTGTGATATAAAATAAGTTTCAATGCTGTGGTATCCACAGAGGAAAATGCCACTCATTGCAGACTTTACACTAAAACTTAACTTTTACTTAAAGACCTAGTCGAGTAATACTAATTCATTTGAACGAACATTTATTAAGCATCTAAAAGGAACAATATACTAAGGGTTGGTCAACAATGTCAAATGCCACAACAGGGACAAAGAGTAACAGAATTGAGTAAAAAGATACTGGATTGGGTTAAGTTCAATAGGAGACTATTAACCCCAATCCCCTCAATTGAAAAAAAAAAAGATCAATAGGAGAAAGAAGTGATTTTATCACTGGAGAACATTACAGACCACTTGTATATTAAAAGAGGAAATAGATGAGGAATAGTAGTGTTGGGGGCCTTTTAATTATCCGGACAGCTATAAAAACTCTCTCTGTCTAAAAGACAGCAGCCAATAACTTCCTGACTTGCCTTTATAATAACTTCATCTTTCAAATGTCAGATGAACCAACAAAGGGAAATTCTATTCTGGGTGATTCTTACTGACAGGAAGGACTTGGCTATTGGGATGGAAATGAGGAAAGTGACCCTGTCTGCTTAGAATTTGTGATAGAGGAAGAAAGAATCTCTGGACATCATGGGATGCATCCTAGATTTGGGGAAAGTATATTGCAAAGAGTTCAGATGAAAGATACATAGGATTCCCATGACTAAAATTCTGCAGGGACAATCAGCCTAGATAAAGCGAATGGAAGATGCTCAAAAATGAAATTCTGAGGACATGAAGGGAAATAATTCCATGGAAGAGGAAAGAACAAAAGTTATGTGAAGATGGTAACAGGGATGCAGAGAGAATTCACTAAACAAACTGAATTTTAAAAGAAATGAACAAAAGATAGAAGCAAGGGCAAGTCAGAGCGGATGAACCAAACTGCGTGGCACAGTCCTGTAAAAATGGTCAGGAGTGGGGGGCGGAGCCAAGATGGCAGCGTAGCAGCAGCAACATATCGCAGCTCTCACATAGCCACCCCAAAATACCCATAAAATAGGACTCTAAACCAATCCTAGAACTCCAAAATGCACACAAAGATACTTCCCACTAAAGTC
>CM053585.1:265368262-265392459 GCA_028646515.1 Pseudochirops corinnae
CATATAGAAGAGGCAAGGGATAACTGTTACAATGGAGGGGAAGAACAGGAAGGCGAAAGGCGATGGATCAACCTTACTCATTGAATTTGTCTTAGGAAAGGAATGACATACACTCTAAATTGGGTATCTTGCCCTACAGGAGAGTAGGGGGGAAGGGGATGAGAGGGGGACTGATGGCAGGGAGGGTAGGTTGGGGGGGAGGGTTGTTAGAAGCACACACTTCTGTAAAAGGACAGGGACAAAGTAGAGAATAGAGCAAGTGGAAGTCAGGATAGGAAAGAGGGAATTATAATCAGTCTTTCACAGTATGTCCATTGTGGAGATGTTCTGCATAACTACACATGTATGGCCTGTATTGAATTGTTTGTCTTTCCAGTGGGAGTGGGTGATGAGGGAGGAAGGGAAAGAATCTAGAATTTAAAGTTCTAAAATCAAATGTTTATGTGTGTGTGTGTGTGTATAATAATTATTATTATTTACATGCAACTGGGAAATAAGATATATAGGCACTGCGGTAGGGAGATCTATCTTGCCCTACCGGAAAGTCAGAGGGGTAATGGGGGAGGATACAGGACAGAGCAGATTGGGGGAGGGGGTATACAGTGGGATTGCTGTTTTGGGGTGGTGGGTAGGAGAAAGACAGGGAGAAAATTTGTAACTCAAAATCTCATGGAAATGAATGATGTAAACTAAAAATAAACGAAAGTTAACAACACACACACACAAAAGAAACAAAGGGCGGCTGGATGGCACAGTGAATAGAGCACTAGCCCTGGAGTCAGGAGGACCTGAGTTCAAATGTGGCCTCAGACACTTAACACTTACTAGCTGTGTGACCTTGGGCAAGTTACTTAACGTCAATTACCCTGCCTTCCCCCCTCTAAAAAGAAAAAAAAAATTTATATAAAAGTTCAGAAGGAAAGAATAGAGAGGAGAATAAATAACTTAGAAGAGAAAGTGGTAAGCCTTACCCAAGTCAGACTTGCTGAAAACTTGAAAAGACCACAAAGAAACTGATGAATCCATGAGACAGCAAGAAATATTTGAATAAATAGAAAAATTAGAAGAAAATGTAAGGTGTCTGCTGTCAGAAACAGCTCACCTAGAGAATATATCAAGGAGAGATAATTTATCATATATAGAACTATTGGACATCCTCAAAACCCTGATTAAAAAAAAACAACAAAGTTGGGACACCGTATTTGAAGAAAACTACCAAGATGTATTAGAACCAGAGGGCAAAATGAAGGACTGTGCCAAAAAAAACAATCATTTCCTGAAAGAAACTTCAGAAAGGAAAAGTTTCAGGAATGTCACAACCAGAATCCAGAACTCCCACATCAAAGAAAAAGGATTTTGAGCATCCAGAAAGAAGCATTTCAAGTACTGAGGAGTCACAGTCAGGATTAAACAGGAACAAGCAGCTTCTGAGATAAACAAGAGGCAATCTTTTAATTCCTCAAAGCAAAAGATAAAGGCTTACAACTATGCATAACTTATCCTGAAAGTTGACAGTAATCCTCCCAAGGGAAAATGGATCTTTAATGAAATAGAGGACTTTCGAATGTTCCTGCACAGGACCAGAGCTGAGCAGGAACTTTCAAATGTAAATACTAGAGCCATGGAAAACCAAGAAAGAATAGATTTATTTGAGTAATTGGAAGGAAATGTGTGATAAATGTGTAACATTACAACAGGAAGAAACAAAATTCTTTAGTATCTTAATGTTTTCAAAGGCTGTTGAGGAGTTAATAAGAAATAATGAGAACAACAGAGATCCTGGGAGAATGGGGAGTAGATTGGCTCTATTCTGACAGTTTTTATTGAGGGGGAAAAAAGGGACATTTGAAGGAATTACCCTTAATGTAGAAAGCAAGAAAGAAAGGGATAGAACTTGCTATTTCTCATAATTTGTGTGAGTGACAAGAAAAATACAAATATGGAGGTGTGTGAGAGAGATGAAAACTTAGCAGACTTTACCCTAAAAATGAAGAAAGTGCTCTTAACTCAAGTCAGGCTTTGGCTGCAGCTAGGCCCAGGGTGTTTTGCAAGCTAACCCCTTCCCTGCTTTCACCCACTACCAGATAAGATATCAAATGCTTTCATTGGTTTTCATTGGCTAAAGGTTGTTTGCTTGCTCTTTGTATCTGGGTTGATTCCCAAACTAGATTGTGAGGCTGAGCTCTCAACCAGTGATGGCAGGGTTATTGTGTTAGGCTATATAACCACATTTTTGCTTTCTGTAAACCGGCCTCCCTCCAGTGGTTGGCGCTGGTGAAGGTGACACTCCCTTTCTTGGAAGAATGAATAAATCCTTTCCATTCCTACCTAGAGAAGCCCCTGAGTTTTTTATTAAATTTTTGGAGTAGGGAGACTAGGAACAAGGTGAACCTCACTCATATCTAAAACGCGCCACGTGTGTACACACATACACACACAGGAGGAGGGGGAATTTGGAATTTAGGAAAACAAGACGGCGTTTGTTATCTCTTCTATTGTGTAATTAGAAATTTTTCCCTGTGAACAAATTTTTTGTTGTGTGATTTTACATTTAGGTAATTTAGTTGTTTGGAATTTATTGTGGCATATGGTGTAAGATAGTGATCTAAACATTTTTTTCTCCAGTTGCTTTCCAGTTTTTTTAGAAGTTGTCACTCAATAAGGAGTCCTTTCCTTTGTAATTCATGTTTTTGAGTTGATCTGATACTGTTATACATTTGTTTCTAGGACTTGTTTGTTTTACTGATGTGTTTTTCTATATTTTGATCCAGTACTGGATAACTTTTATAAATACTGCTTTCTAGAATTGTTTGAAATCCAGTAACACAAAACCCCATTCCTTAGAATCTTTCTTCATCATCTCTTGATATTTTTGCCTTTTATTCCTTGAAATACATGTAGTTACTGTTTTGTCTAAGTCTATAAAATGTCCCTTTAATATAGTGCTAAATCTATAGAGCAATTCAGATAAATTCATTTTTATGACATTGATTGGGCACAGCTATGGACGTGGTCTGTTAATTTATTGCCTGAAATAAAAAAAGTCCAAGTCAAAAAACTTCTGAATATAATGATTTATTTGCAAGGCTAGTAGTTGCCAAGAAAGCAGATCTACTGACTCCTCAGTAGTCAGAGACAAATGACAGGTTTATAGAGCTCATTTTTATAATAGAAAAAGAGGAATTATAAGTCACAGAAATCTTGAGAAACTTATTCTGAACATAATTGAATTGGACAGGACAGGTCACTTGTGGTTAACTTAGGTACCTTCTGAAACAAAGTGAGTGTAATTTTGGTAGTATTGTCAACATTTGGAGTATGGTCATGTCAGGAATGTAATGGGGAGTTTCTAGGGTGTGACAACTATTAAATTTAGTATTGGATTGGATTAGGACCAAGTCTGTTATCCTGCCTGTCAAAGTGAGATGCTTTAGAAATCTTGTTTTGTAACTGGACATTTGTGGTTAGGAGTGCTGCTTTTATGACACGTGGATTAATACTTTCTGCACCTATTGGAAAGAGGGACTTCAGGGAGCTAAAGAAAAGCAGAACTTACCCACTTAAACTTTAAAAAAGAGGGGGGGGGACCTTAGCCTTTAGAAAAAGCATTATAGTAGTATTTAGCTTAATGCAGTGAATATTTATTCCTACAAAAATATATGTATATTCTAAATTATCCACTAGCAAGTAATAATTACTGATAAAACCTTATTAATCTTAATTTCTTCACCTCTCCTATATTAATGTGTTTTTAAAATTATTTTCAGGTATTTTTATGTATTTTCCCTTTGTTTTGGTTAAGTTCTTTCTCTGATATTTAATGCTTTCCAAGTTATCTCTGTTGGAATTTTTCTTCAAATCTATTCTTCCTGTATTTTGTTAGTAATATGCAGAAAGGCTAATGAATTTAATTTAATTTAATAGATTTTTTTGTGTACTGTTTTAATGGTTTTGTTAATGTTCTTTATTAAAATTTTTCATCAATTCTTTGGAATTCCTTAAATGATTATATTATCTTCAAATAGGAAGTAATTTTGCCTCTTCCTTAATTTCTTCTTCTTGTGTTGTTGCTACTATTTTTAGCACTAATTAGAATAACGATGCAAGCTTTTTATCTATGCCCCTAGGATCAATATCCATTGTTGTCATTTTTATTTAATTAATATTATTTGGAACATTAAAGTGGGCATTCTTGCTGCATTTCCTGTGTTGTTGCAAAAGGCTTCTAATGCTTCTCTCTTACAAATTAAGCCAGCTCTTGGTTTTAGCTAGATTCTTTGATTCAGTAAGGAAGGTTCTTTCTTTTACTCCTTTCCTTTTAACACAGATTAGTATGCTTAATTTTGTTAAAGTTTGGTTTGTTAGCATCATCATGCATAAATGGTGCCATAGATTTGGAATCAGAAGCTCTGGGTTCAAATCCCATCTCTGCTACTTAGTACTCTAAATAGTAATATAATTTATAATATTTATAGTTTTCTTAATGTTGAATTAATCTTGAAAGGCAATGTATTACTGGTATTACTGGTATAAAGAATATCATCTCTGGAGTCACAGAATAAGGGTTTAAATACCACCTTTAATATATACTACTTGAGTCAGAGATAATGAGGACTATTTTAATGATGTTGGTCCACAGTTTCTTCCTTTGCTTTATCTTTTTCTGGTTTACATTTCAGTACTATTGATAATTTGTTTTGAACATAGTAAATTAAATAGGTGCAGATAAATAGATATATTGATGTCATATACATGTAGCTTGATTTTCCTTGTATAATCAGTTTATAACAATTGCCAAGCAATTAAATGCATGATCTCTTTGATTTGTCTATCTGTACTGTATTAACATTATGGCAATGTAGTATAAGATTCTGAGGACACTTATTTCTAGATAAGTCATCTTACCTTCTAACATTTACATTCAGAAAAATACATTTTAATTAACCTAGTCCCAGTTTTAACTGTAGTATGTGTTTATAAGCATTTGAAACAAAGTATATTAAATTTACCTCTATGACATAAACGTTGAGAAGTGAATACAATAGACTAAATAAATCATTATAGCCTTTTCTGTGTATTATTTTAGGGGGAAATATATGGCTATTCTAAAATAGTTTCTATTTTGTTTTATTTTAGAGAAGAGAACAGACAACAATGGCAGAGTATATTTTGTCAATCACAACACACGTATTACACAGTGGGAAGATCCCAGAAGTCAGGGGTAAGAGCTTTCAATTACTGATTTCACTTTTATTTATGTGCCTCAGTTGAATAAAGTTTTAAATTCTTTCTCTGTAAGAATTTTGAAGATCTACTAAGGTATGTACCATAAGGGATGAGGAATAAATAAGCATTCGTTAAGTGCTTGCTATTTGCTAGGCACTGTGCTAAATGCTTTATAAAAATGACCGTACTTGCTCCTCAGAACAGTTCAGAGGGGCAGGTGCTATTATTAGCATCCCCATCAAGTTAAGTGATTTGCCCAGATTCACACAGATAGTGTCTGTGGTCAAATTTTAATTCAGATCTTCTTGACTACAGATTTTGGGCTCTTTATCCATGGCATCACTTATCTGTCTAGATATAAATCATAACTAGCTGGTCCCCTTAAGCCTTGGAGTATTGTTTTCTAAATTGTTCAACTTGAACTGGAATTCATAACAACATGTGGTCAAGTCTGATGGCACATACCTGGTATTTCAACTGCCAGGAAGACTGATACAGTGGGCTAAGCAGAACCTATGTCTGCAGTCAATCCTCCATTATGTATGGTGAGCCCCAAGTAGTGGCAGGGTGATGGGGGGTGGATGGGATGGGGTAGAGGTGAAGATGGGTACAGGACCATGTACTTCATTGTCTAAGGAGAGATAAATTGAACCACATTGGGAAAAGAGGAGTTCAGAGCTCTGTGGTCACCCAGAGTGAGATTGGTCTCAGATTCTGGCCTGGGCAAGGTAGGAAGGCCCAGCACCCACACTTTGTAAGAAACAGACAGCAATATGAAGTACAGCAAAATATTTCAAGCCCAGCATGCTTTGTGGCCAAATTATTTTGTGAAGTCTTGGCTTACAGACAAAATTCACTGAAACATTTTAGATTGAGATATTATGTAAATAATATACTGATAACATTTCGTTGTGGACATTTTTCTGTGGACAGGTAGGAGAGAAAGAAAAAACTTAAGCTGTAGTCAATGAAAACATTCAAATATACATTTTTAAATTTCATAGTTTTAAATTGAGATTTCATTATTCGTTATTGAGGTGTGCTTCAAATCTGAATTCTGTTTCCTAGATACAGAGAAATTACAACTTTATTGTAAAGTGCAATTCAGTTGAACAGATGTTAAGTCTCTATTATGTGCAGACACTATACAAAGACAAAAAGAAAACAGTCCCTGCCCTCCTAGAACTTAAATCCTACTGGGGAGAGGAAATACAACTTGTATACAGAGAAACATAATATAGGTTAGGGTGTAGTGCTGTATCCAAAGGAGAGATCCAGAGTTCTCTGACAATATTTGAGGAGAGACAGAACATTTAGTGGGAAAGGATGCATAGAGTAAGTAACATGAGTTGAGCTTTGAAAGAAGGAAAAGGAGAAAGGACTATGTTTTAGTCTGGAGACACTGATTGCCTATGTGAATATATGTAGTTGGTAGCTAGAATGTTAAGTTCAGGGAGCACATCATTTAGTTCGTCCATAACATAGGCTGTGTTAAAGAGAATCACAAAATAAAGCAAATAAGATAGATGGGAAGTAGATTATTGAGAACCTTGAGTGCCAAGCTGCAGAATTTGTATTTTATCTTAAATACAGTAGATAACCTCTAAATTTTTTGAGCAAAGAGAGTGATAACATGTCAGAACTTTGCCTCGTGAAGGTTATTTTGGAAGCCATGTCAATGATGGCATGGAAAAGGAGGTATTTGGAGGTGGAAAGAGCAGTAAAGTAGCTTTTATAGTACAAGTGAGAGGTAATGAAGGCCCTGAATCTTTAGGGTGGTGGTTTTGAGGGTTGAGAATGGGACAGATGTGAGAGATGGTGTGGAAGCAGAATCAACATAATTTGGCAACTGATAGAATATGGTTGTGGGGTAGAGTTTAAGAGAGAAAATAGTCAAAAATTCTGAGGTTCAAACATGAGTCATTGGGGAAATTGGGTATCCTCAACAGAATTTTAAGGGAAAGGTAGGGTGGGGAACATGTTGTCAAAGGAGGAAAAGCATGTTAATACTATATTGTAGGCTTAAACCTCCCAGAAATAGTTTTTATTGCTTTATCATTATTCTAAATCCAATCACTGTTTTGCTTTAGAGAAAAATATTCAAATTGACATACTTCCAACACAGAAGAATTTGAAGATAATATAAGAGCCTTGAAGAAAGAAACCTTAATTTTTAAAAAAATGTATTTAATATTTTATTTTTTCCCCAATTACATTTAAATTTTTGACTTTTCACTTTTAAAAATTTTAAGTTCCAAATTCTCTTCCTCCCCGCCCTTTTTCCCCCTCTAATTGAGAATGCAAGCAGTTTTATATAGGTTATGCAAAACAGATTTCCATGCTAGTCATGTAAAAAAAAAAAAAACCCAGACTAAAAAAGGGGGAAAAACACAAGAAAAATAAGGTTTAAAAAAAGTATGCTTTAATCTACATTCAGACTCTTTTATCAGTTCTTTCTCTGGAAATGGATATTTTTCACTGTTAAGTCCTTTGGAATCTTCTTGGATCATTGTATTGCTGAGAATAGCTAAGTCATTCACAATTGATCATCATACAATATTGCTATTACTCAGTACAGTGTTCTCCTGGTTCTGTTCCTTTCATTTTGCATTAGTGTTAGTTCATATAGGTCTTATTAGATTTTTCTGAGGACGTCCTGCTTATTATTTCTTATAGTACAATATTATTCTATCACAATCATATATCACAACTTGTTTAGCCATTCCCCAATTGATGAGCATCCCTTCAATTTGCAATTCTCTGCCACCATAAAAAGAGCTACTATAAATATTTTTGTGCATATGGTCCTTTCCTTTTTTGTTTTTTATCTCTTTGGGATACAGGCTTTGGGGGGATTTGAAGGCCTTCCCTGCTTTGAAAGTAAACTCTGCCCCCTAATAAGCTGAATGTAGGCACATGGAACCTGTGATGGGAAGAGTTTGCTGAAGGGTAGAGCAGAGCCCACAGAAGAAGCTGGCTTTGAGGGAGGCTTGTTTTTCAGAAAGACACAACTTCTGTTAGTCAAGTGGGTCATTAGGGTTGTGTGATATTCTCTGACCCTGGAGGAGGCTATCTATATATACCTCTGAAGCAAGGTTTTGCTTTGGGGCTCACTTATTGGAAGAGTTGTGTGATTTGACCAGATGAGACTCTGGGCAGCTGTTGAGTTCTTCTCTCCCCCCCACCTTGGAAACCCAGATGTTGGTGCTTCTCTGTCTGGTAACTAACTAGGTATGGATGTGATGGTCAGACAGCTAGAAGCCCTGTTTGCTGAACTGTGTTATTTTCTCTGTCTGTATTTTTGTCTGCTTATAACTTCTGTTTGTATTTTCTGAAGTTCAGGGTGCTTTTCCCCCTGAACTAGATAAATGATGTATGTTTGTTTGATTAAAATAAGATTGTTAACCCTTTCTGAGTTGCTTTCCTGTAAAAAAGCAGATCAAAAAACCTATGCTAGCAGCCATCCTGGGTATACTGGGGTGCTTGCTGCTACAGGTGGTACATCACATCCATGTCCTCTGCCTTAATGAGGAATTTCTTAGGAGTTAAAAATATCATATTCCCATGTAGGAATTTAAACAGTTTAACCTTACTAAATTCTTTATGATTTCCCTTTCCTATTTGCCTTTTTATGCTGCTCTTGAGTCTTGTAATTGAAAATCGCATCTTCTATTTAGCCCTAGTCTTTTCATCAGAAATATTTAAAAGTCCTCTATATCATTAAATTTCCATTTTCCCCTTGAAGGATTATACTCAGTGTTGTTGGTAAGTGATTCTTGGTTGTAATCCTAGTTCCTTTGCCCTTCAGAATAACATATTCCAAACTCTCTGATCCTTTAACATAGAAACTTCTAGTCCTGACTGTGACTCCATGATATTTGAATTGTTTCTGTCTGACTGCTGGCAATATTTTCTCCTTGATTATGGCTTTCAGGTAGTCCAGTAATTTTAAAATTATCTCTCCTTGATCCATTTTCCCTGTCAGTTGTTTTTTCCAATGAGAATTGTTCATGTTTTCTTTTTTTTTCATTCTTTTGATTTTGTTTTATTATTTCTTGATGTCTTGTGGAGTCATTAGCTTCTGCTTTCCCAATTCTAACTTTTAAAGGAATTATTTTCTTCAATGAGCTTTTGTACTTTTTTTCCATTTGGTCAGTTCAATTTTTAAGGAGTTCATTTTTTCAGTGAATTTTTGTGCATCTTTTTCCTTGTCACCAGTTCTGCTTTTAAGTACCTCAAGGTAATCCAAGGAGAGTTGAAAATGGAACACATCAAAACTCTCTTGCCAACCAGAGTGTGATTAGGTGCATATAGCCCCTGTGCTTCCAGACTCAGCACAAAAGGGAGATCTAGTCTTTTTTTTTTTAAGGTTCAGTGGCCTCTTTAGTACGGGAGTGGGATAAGTATCAATAGTTCCCTCTCTCTTCCTCCTCAAACCTGCCCCCCAATTAAAAACCAAGAGCTCTTCTTCCCTCTAAAAAAACCCTCTTGTAAAAAAGAAGCACATAATCATAGTCAAACAAAAAGAATCCTTTGATAAATGGAGGTTGAAAGTCATATTTCAAAGTACTCCAAAGAGTGTAAAGATGTGGAGGCACCAAGTATATCAGACTCTTTCAAGGATTTTAGGTGAGAAAGGAAGGAGCGATATAGGATGACACCTAGTGGGAGGTAGCAGAGACTTGAACATATTTGTGGGCAGTAGGGAACTTCAGTAGATAGAGGTTAAAAATTAAAGAGAGAGTGGGGATTATAGTTGGGGCAGTTTGTTGGAAAAGATAGAAAGGGATGGGATCAAGGGTACGTGGAAAGGGAAGGGTTGGCCTTGACAAGGAGATGAACCCACCTCATCATTAGAGACTGAAGTAAAGGAGATTAGAGGATGATGTCAGAGAAAGGTGGAATAAAGAGAAGGGTATATGATACTTCTCACCAGGTAACCTGCTTGAGATACAAAGAGACGTTTTGAATATCCCCTTTGCTCAGAGAATTCTTTGGTCCGGGGCAGGGGTTCTTAACTTGTGTCATGGAACCTTTGGCAATCTAGTGAAACCTATGGACACCCCTTCCCAGAATATAGTTTTTAAATGTATTAAATAAAATCCTTAGATTACAAAAGAAATCAATTGCATTGAGATACAATTATCATAAAACTAAGAAAAGTAGTTTTCAGACACTTAAGAACCCCTGATCAAGGTGCAACCTTCCTTAATTTTTCCAAGTAAAATCCTACTTTGTACAATGAATGTTTTCCAGCCCCCTTTAAATGCTAGTGTATTTCCCCTCTTGATTATCTTCAACTTATCCAGTATGTATCCTGTTTGCACATAGTTGTTTTCATGTTGATTCTCCCCCTTAAGCTATGAGCTCCTTGAGAGCAGACTGTTTTTTACTTTTCTTTGTATATCCCCAGTATTTAACACAGTACTTTGTACATAATAGAGCATAATAAATACTTGTTGATTGATTTGACATTAGGAGTTGTGTTTCCAATAAGAGTAATCAATTTGCATTTATATATATCCTTACTCTTCAACCCAGCCCTAAATCAAAGAGAAGGCTTGATGAAACAGATGTCTAAAGCTGAACAATATATGAAAGGAATTGAGAATGTTTAACTAGAAATTTTTCAAGGGCCAGGGAGGAAGGAAATGTGTCATGTGAAATAGGAATTATTGTAATAGTTTTATTTTGCTTGACCCCAAAGGACATAAATTGTGAAAAAGTTATAGAAAAGTATATTTCAGCTCCATAAATGGAAACACTTCGGTCATGATCAGAGCTGTCCAGAAATAGACTATGGGTGTGGCTAGGTAACACAGTGAATAGAGCACCGGCCCTGCAGTCAGGAGGACCCAAGTTCAAATGTGACCTCAGACACTTAACACTTACTAGCTGTGTGACTCTGGGCAAATCACTTAACCCCAATTGGCCTGCCTCCCCCCTCCAAAATAAAAAAAAAAAAAGGACTATGTTGCCATCTGTGGGTCATGAGTTCCTTGTCACTGGAAGTTGTCAAGGAGAAGTTGGATGACTTTTTATTAGTGATACATAAGAGCATTTTCCTGTTAATGTTGGATTAGATGATCTTAAGTTTTCTTCCAGCTTTGAGATAGTAAGATTCTAGCTAGGAATAAAATCTGTGCAGTACAACAGAGAAAACTGTATTAGCCCCTGAAAAATCACTCCTGTGATAGTAAGAGCATTAGTAAAATGCTCTATTTGCCTAAAGACAAAACAATAAACATTACTAGAAAGAGTTACATAATTCCATATTTATTACATAATATGCTTGTAAAAGTTCAAATGCTTAAATTCGTTGGATAAATTTGTT
Organism: Pseudochirops corinnae; assembly: GCA_028646515.1. NCBI lineage: Eukaryota > Metazoa > Chordata > Mammalia > Diprotodontia > Pseudocheiridae > Pseudochirops > Pseudochirops corinnae. The sequence continues at coordinate 265,379,823 of CM053585.1, forward strand.
GGTATTATCAGAGGAGTTTTCCATAGAATATAAATGAAGCCAGTGATAGAAATGCTACAATTTAGAGGCAGCATTCTAGAAGGTTTTTTTCTCATATTTGTCCTTGTTTCTAGTTTCTGTACTTGGCAACCACACAGTGTTAATATTGCCTAACTGGTTTTGCATTTTCATATTTTTCAGTCAGTTAAATGAGAAGCCTTTACCAGAAGGCTGGGAAATGAGATTTACAGTGGATGGGGTTCCATATTTTGTGGATCATAATAGAAGAACAACAACATATATAGATCCCCGAACTGGAAAATCTGCCCTGTAAGCATTCTAAAAATTTCAAATTAACATTAAGCTCTTTGAGTTACATGTTGCAGTATAAAAAAAGTTTTGCTCATTTATTTTTTGTTTCACAATCCCTGAGGCACAGGGATGGGAGTTTTATTTTCTTACATAAACTACATCCCAGCATTTCTCTTTCTACTAAGTATTTGGTATTTTTATCTGCTTTTACTAGATACTGTATCCTGAAGTCTTTACTTACTGGCCACCATCTGCCAGACAAAGCATTGCATGTTGTTAAGCTATAGAAATCACTATCATATTACTACTCAACAGATGAGTCCAGATTCTCTGATTTCTGTTCTTTTCCAGTATCTTTTGATTTTTAGTTTATTCATTACTTTCTTTACCTGTTGCATGCTAAAAAGTGTTCATGTTTTAGGATGTAAGTAAGCTTTTGGAATTGTTACAAAAGCTGTTATGGAGAAGGATGGGTTAGAGATGGAATTAAATTTCACATGGAATAATATTTGTGATTTTCTTAGTCTTGCGTGTCCAATTTGGACACTAGCTCATGTGGCTGTACACTTCAGTTATTTTTGCAGCTACTAAATAAATTTTGTTTCATTTGTGTCAGAAGAAACAAGTATACCAATAACAGGAGTGATATGTTCTCATTTCCTTTTCTTTCTGTTCTCAGAGACAATGGACCCCAAATAGCCTACGTTAGGGACTTCAAAGCAAAAGTTCACTATTTCCGTTTCTGGTGTCAGGTCAGTATCATAAAATGTTTCTTTATAGCTGTTTTTAAGCTACTTATAAATAGGCAATTATATAATAGCTATCACGTAAGAAGATGGGAAAATAAGGGTTTTTTTTAGAAAATAGAATCTTTTTCTTTCCTCTTGATTTATTCGATACCCTTTTTCATCCTTTTTTTAAAAAGCAAAATGGTTTCTAAGATACTATATGGGTAAATGGGTACATAAGCATTTTTTCATATTACCAGGTCAGCCTTTTGAAAATCCATTCCCCCAAATCTTCAGAAACATTCACCATTGTCATCACTAGCATTTTAAGGCCTATAAAGCATTTGTTTTACCAGCTCGTTTCATATTTGCCATTATTTGTTTAGAGCACAAGATGTATCATCATGTCAGTGATTGTCAGGAGCCTAAAGAAATCTAGTACCAGAAGTGAACATGCTATTCTCTTCTAATTAGAAAGTTAACTTTCCTACGGTATCAGCTTGTCAGTAAATAGGTATTTATGGAGTTCTAATAATATATTTGTGCTTAATGTTATTGGGTACAAAAGAAATTGGCTATAGCTACCACCCACCACGGAACTTATAGTCTTGCTGGAGAGACAAAGTATGCTGTTAATAGCGGACAAGACAGTGTTATGTTCAACAACAATATTCATATAATAAATTGAGTACTGCACAAATTAGCATATTATAACTAGTGTTAATAGCGAACATGTTTTTATTATGTAAGTGCTCACTTAGAACATTTCAATAATTTGTTATATATAGAGTAGTAATTTTTATTAGAGAATAATGATAGATATGCATTCTGCACAATGTACTTATTATGCAGAACAGATAACTGCAAAATTAATTGAAGAGGAGAAGTAGACTGATTTATTTTTTCCTACCTTATATAGATCTGCTAAGTATTTCCTCATGTGATTATAGAGATCCTTTTTCTGATCTGTTGGTAGAGAATTTGGTCTGATTAGGTTTGGGAGATTTCATGACTTTACACATTTACAGAAGAATCTAAAGCCATCAATGATGATCAAGTACATTTTCTCAGGCCTTTGGTCCATAACTGACTGATAGTTGATTATTAATCGTTTCCAGAAGTGATCAGAATGATAATGTGTTTACTTTTAATGACTTTTGTAGGTCCATTTTTACATGTAGTTAAATTGATCAGTTACCTTTTGTCTAAACTAAATTCCTTAACTAAAATTATTGTCTTAAATGAATTAATGTTGGGTGGTTTTTTTTGCATCAAATTTGGTGTTTATTTCAATTGATTACCTTTTTTTAGTAAGATAAATTTAGTAGTCAACATTTTACTATGATAACCACTACTTTAGATTAGTAATTGTTTAGCTTCTTATGACTTAAAGGAGAATTAATCAAAGAAAAAGTTAACTACTAGAAATATAAATTATCTGAAATAGCATCTAGTACATAAAATTAGGCAATATATTATTGCAAAAGCACCTGTAACTTTTGAGTTTTACTTGCTTATGTTTCGTGCACATGTGCTTGTTGATACTCTTACATAGCCAGATGTAAAAAAGATAAATTCAGATTCACACAGTAATCACTTTTTTATTCATAGTGTTAAATGTAAATTTTACCTTCATTATTTGATAATTGACTTTAATGTTTTACTTGAATCACTTATATTTCAGCAATTATCTATGCCACAGCACATCAAGATTACAGTGACAAGAAAAACTTTGTTTGAAGATTCATTTCAGCAGGTATCGCGGTGCGTCGTCAAATGCCTGGAGACAGGATTCATGCTTAAGAACAGCTTCTCTTTTTCTTTGCAGTTAGAATTATGACTTAAGGACTTGTCATTGAAGTGACCTCAATGAAGGCAGCTGCTTATCCTGAATCTCCCAAGTTTATGATGAACCTTGGGCCTTCCAAGGAGCAAGAGATTTTCCTTAAATCCGGTGAACTCATTGTCAGGCACAGCAATATTTCATTTTCCCCTATAACTGCTTAAGTTTATGCTTCCTGTCATCTGGATAATCAGCTTCTGTTGACCAGCTTATTTGTAGTTATGTTTCTTGAAAACTTTGAAAATCAGTAGAAGCAACAGAGGACAAAAGGAAAATAAGAAAATATTGCTATATATTTTTAAGAAAATCTTAGGGAGGAACTAATAATCATTATCAAATTATCGTTCATTAAGAATGCAAAGGTGACAAATTTGGCTTGAAAATTAGCATCAAAACTCTTTGGTAGCAGGATAAATGATGGCCTGGATGAAGTAAGTTTTATTTTATTACTGTATTATATCTACCTGATGAAAGAAACTATGAGGAGAGCATATTTGTGAATTTCTTAAAGATATTAGCTATGTTAGTGAGGAATACTATGGCTTAGCCCTCTTTTTAATACTCAACACATCTTTCATATTTTTTATTGCCTTTTTCCATTGACCCTTTCCTAAAACTGTGTTTAGTACTTATTTTATCTTAAACTCAGCTTTTCTGATTGTTCTTAGCACGTAGTTTTCTTATTTGATTTTTATATGGATCTGTATTTGAAAATTGTTTTTCCTCTGGCCTATCAGAGTTTGGAAATAGGTTTGTTTGTTTTTAGAAATCTACTCTGATTTTTAAAATTATATTTTTAGTACTTAAGCTGTAGACACATTAGCCTACAATCTCAGTTCTTGATATACCTTTTTCTAAGAAAAAATGAGATTTGATTTACATTTAAGAATTTTTGGAATTAAGAATTTTACAAACCAAATTTGAAGCAGGAAGTAGTAACCCACTTTTTATAGATGGAAAAACTACAGCACAGAGGTTGATACTGTGCTCATTGTGACATAATAATGATGTGTTATACTTTTTGTTCAAAGAATTATTGATCCTAGATAAGATATGTATCATCAGGGTTATTTTGTAATTCTGATAGGGTAAGTCTCCATATCCTGGGACTGTGAGCACACACGAAAAATAATCTATTTTCAGGGATATACTCTGTGGCCATGGAACTGATTATCTCTCACTGCTTCTTGTAGGGAATTGAGCCCATGATCTTGGTTAAACTGGCATCATGTATTGATCAAGTAAACCAGCTAGCCACATTAAACTCTAGTAGATTCACAAAAAAGCGAATTTGTGTACTCACAGAGAGTGAGAGAGAGAGAGAGAGTGAGCACACACATACATATATATACTACTCTTATCTGTCCTTAAAGTCATTAGGATTTAGAAGGAAGATAAACTTCCTATAAATGATATTTACATAATGCTTTAAGAGGATTTAATAACAAATTGTTCTTTTTTTTTCTCTAGATAATGAGTTTCAATCCCCAGGATCTTCGAAGACGTTTGTGGGTGATTTTTCCAGGAGAAGAAGGTTTAGATTATGGCGGTGTGGCAAGGTAGTGATAATCTGGTTACTTAGAATTTAGTTCCTTTTCTGCAACAGAGTTAGTACATTTTTTATGTTAAGATATTCTTCCCATCTTTGATATGGGAAAATTGAGAAATAAGAATTAAGAAATCTAAATTTGAATTTCCTGCTCTCTTTATTAGCATCTGATCAAAAGTGTATAGGAAGTTTTAGATAAAAAAACTACTTGTTTCATTCTAAACTCAGTTGAAAACTGCTTCATTGACGTTACTGTTCTTCTACTGTTATATCATATGACCTTTTCTCAAAAAGTCTACATCCTCCTTAGTCTCTGCCGCTGCTTTGGTGTCACTGTTCTTTCTTGGTTCATTCCCTGTCTGTCTAGGCAGCTAGGTGGCGTCACTGCATACTAGGCCTGGGGTCAGGGACAACTGAGTTCAAGACACTTAGACACTTACTAGCTGTGTGACCTTGTGTTAACCTCCATCTACTTCAGTTTCTTCAGCTGTAAATGGAATAATAGCAGCAACTACCCTCTTTTAAGCATGTCATACTCCAATATGTTACTAATTGTCTTCACTCCCAAACCCACCTCTGTAAAATTTCCTAGTGCTCTGAAGGGTGCCAGCATTCTCCCATTCACCCAGATTTTCAGCCTCAATATTATCCTTGATTCTTCACTTTTTTCCCCTTCCACATCTAGTCATTTGCCAAATTTTGTTAATTCTACCTCTACATCATCTCTTACATCCATCCTCTTCTCTCTTTTCTCATGGATGCCACCCTGATGTAGTTCTACTTTCTAAATGGTATTCTTACCTCCAGTCTCCTGAATTGTAGGCTTGACCCTCTTGCTTATATGCTCAAGAATCTATAGTCACTCCCTCTTGCTTTTTGAATAAATGCAAACTCCTCAGCATGGCATTGAAAGCCCTGTAAATTCTGGCCCTCAACTGTGTTTCTAGACTTAGACTGCTCCTCTTCACATATGCTGTTTTCTTACTAAGCTGGCCTTCCTATTGCCCTTTGAACTTGGGGTTCCATATTGACCATTTCAATACTTCTCTGAGTTAGTAAGGTCAGACTTATCTTAGAGAAACTAGGAATAAGAATTTGGAAATCACCAAGAAACTTATCAGAAGACCATGACTGAGTTAAGGCTAGTAAGACTCATGTGCCTATCCACAGTCATTTGTTATTCATTGAGCATTTATTAAGTGCCTTTTGTGTATAGAGCATTATTATTGGGTGCTAGAGAGATGTAGCAATAAGTAAAATGTAGGTCCCTGCCTTCAAGGAGCCATCTGGTAGAAAAGATGGACAAGGAGAGAGTAATAATACAAAGTAAAGTATAATAATTGCATAAGGAGAAATGTACAAACAAAATGTTGTGAAAGTACAGAGGAAGAAGTGATCACAGAGAGAGGACTCTTAAGGTCATGGAAGAGGTGCTGATTGAGTGGAGCCTTTAAGGATGAATATGAAGACAGGTAAAGAAAGTAGGTTGGTAGAAGAGAAGGGCAAATTTGTATTCCACCATATTGAATGGCATAAGGTGAGATGACACAGGACACACTTCAACAATGTGAGAGCTTTAAATATTTTTTTTTGAAACTTCTAAGTTTATATATGCAGTAATAAGGTGGTAAAACCTTGGCTAGGTCTACATACATATGCACATATATGCACACATAAATAATTGAAATCTCGTTGGAAACCTGCAAAGTCAACTTTTGTTGGAGGCATGGAATAGAGAATGCTAACAACTAAGCAGTTTGTTCTAGGACTATACTTTGATTTGTAAATGGGCAATTTTCAAGGTTTTTACTGTAATTTTTCTTTTAATTTCAGAGAATGGTTCTTTCTTTTATCACATGAAGTGCTGAACCCAATGTATTGCCTGTTTGAATATGCAGGGAAGGATAATTACTGCTTGCAGATAAACCCAGCTTCTTACATCAATCCAGATCATCTGAAATACTTCCGTTTTATTGGCAGGTTTATTGCCATGGTAAGTGCAAGCTGAGAGCATAGTATATCTACAGGGCATGTTTTCTAACTCTCTTATTTGAAAATTTCCCAGAAAGCAGTAAAATTATTACTATATGCTCCTAACGTAGGGCTTAAGAGCTTATTTTCCAGAATTTTGTAGTTATTCACAAAATCTTTGATTTGGAAAGGATGTCTGAGTTTATATATTCAAACCCAAAACTAGAGCATGGACCTCCTCTGCAGTCCTACCATCCTCAAAAAATGGTTGTCTACACTCTCCTTAAAAACTGCCAGTAAGAAGGCACTGGATGCTGATGAAGTGGATAAAATAGCAGAATGGAGTCACAAGACTAGATTTGAGGCCCATCTGTGACACTTAATTACCTGTGTGACCAAGATAAATTATTCAACTTCTCTGAGCCTCAGTTTATTCATTTGTAAACTAAAAATAAGATGTAACTACTTATTTCATAAGATTAGTAGGACTAATTATTGTTCTGACAGTCTACTTCACTTTTGGACAGCTCTTGTTAAATTTTTCTCCAAAGTGGCTTCTCTGTACTTTGACCATTGGTGCAAGAGTAAAACAAGTTTGATCTAGTTTTTGTGATATTATTGTGGTTGTTTTTAAATATTTTGAATGCTGAATTCATATTATAAGAATTCTGTAAATTAAATCTTTTTCTTACTCTTTAGGCATTATTCCATGGGAAATTCATAGATACAGGCTTTTCTTTGCCATTCTATAAACGTATCTTGAATAAACCAGTTGGACTCAAGGACTTGGAATCTATTGATCCAGAATTTTACAATTCTCTCATCTGGGTTAAGTAAGTTTCTGATTAGTTTACTTTGTGGAATTACAGTCCAGGTGCCTTAATTTTTCATTTCCTAATTCCCACCAAAATCTTTGAAGTATAATTTATTTTTTGAATTAAACCTACTCTACACTAACCTCTTTGTACTGTACAATAAACTGACTGATGTTATTAAGGACTTGTAGATTTGGACGAAGGGGTAATGACTAAAGAACGTAATTTCCTTATTTTATTCTTTTGATTTGTTAATTTGATCTCATTACCATTTCATAGTTAGAAATTCAGTTACTCGAAAATGTAATTGAGTTGAGTTGTTCAGGGAATAAATAATGGATTCTATGTTATGCTAATTTTTTAACAGAGAAAACAATATCGAAGAATGTGGTTTAGAGATGTACTTCTCAGTTGACAAAGAAATTCTTGGTGAAATTAAGAGTCATGAACTGAAGCCTAATGGCAGCAATATTCTAGTAACAGAAGAAAATAAAGAAGAATACATTAGGTGAGAGAAAATGTACTCTTTATATTATTCTTATCATCTTGGCTCCTTTTTTGGGAAAAAAAATGCACACACACTGATGACTGATTATTTTTTAAATATTCGTAAAAGGGGCCAGGTTACCACAGATGATCAAACTGAGTGTTGAAAAAGATTGTTAATATGTCTGCTCTGTCCACCTAAATCTAACAATTTTAAGATGTGGATTAAAATTTTAATTTAGGGTAGACTTTGATATTTCAAAGTCTTAATTATTAAAAATGAAGAGTTTTTGGTTTGATTTCTGAGCAAAGGCTTTCTTGTTAACTATACATAGGTATTATTTTCAAATTAAATTTAATTTTTTTCAATAAATAGGTTTTTATTTTCTGTTTCCCAACCCTCTGAATTTAAAAAAAAAACAAAAGCAAAACTCTTGTAACAAATAGAGTTTTCTCCTGTTTCTGCCCTCTCCAGTATTCATCAGAATGTTTTTCCAGGTTTTTCTGGAACCATCTTTTTCATCATTCTTACAGCATAAATACATTATTATACTATAATTTATTCAGCCATTTCACAATTAATGGGTATCCCCTTGATTTCTAGATCTTTGTTGCTGCAAAAAGATTGTCTCTAAATTTGTGTGTGTCTGTGTGTGTGTGTGTGTGTGTGTGTGTGTGTGTGTGTGCACTGCTGCAGAGTAAAGTGAGCAAAACCCCAAGAACTTTCTAGACAATAACAACAGTATTGTAAAGACAATACCTTTTGAAGGCTTCGTATACTCTTTAACAGCAACCAGGCACAGTTCGGAGGACCCAGGATGAATGAACCATGCAACTTAAGAGTGCTCGTTTATGATGCTTATTGTTTTGGATGTAGCTTATGTAGTAATTTGTTGTGCTTGACTCTACATATTTGTTACAAGGGTTGTATTTTTCTTTTCTTTTTCATTGGAGGGGAGGGGAAGGTAGGAGTGAGAGAAGGTATATTTTTGTTAATTGAAAAAAATTTTTAGTTTAAAAATAAAATTGGTCTTTCCTCCACCCAAAGAAAAAGGATATGCTACAATCTTCCTATAAAAATTAATTCTGTACTTTGCCTTAGAAGTAAACACCTCTGATTGCCTTTTGGCTGGATCTGTTTGTGATGAAAATCATGCTGATTTCATGTAAACCCTGCTAAATAAATGGTTTCACTGCTATTGCTTCAACATTCTAGAATTTTCCCAGTGATCGAAGTCAAGCTCATTGACCTATACGTTGCCTCTTCCGTTTTGTGCTTTGTCTCTTGTTAGTCATATCTGTCTCTAGTTAGTCATATCCGTTAAAAGTATATGTCTCAATGTCACTGAGCATTTCAGTCATGATATTTTGTTTCTTTTCTTTTCTTTTCTTTATCAAATTTATTTGCTTTTGGTTTACAACTTTCAGTTCCACAAGTTTTTGAGTTTCGGATTTTCGCCCTTACCCTCTTCTCCCTCCCTTCCCCCCATGGCAGCATGCAATCCAATATAGGTTCTACATATACCTTCACTTTAAACATTAGTCAGGTTATAAAGAACTATAACCAATGGAATAAATAACGAGGAAGAAGAAACAAAACAAAATTAAAAAGAGAGCAAGTAGTTTGTTACAATCTGCATTCAGACTCCGTAATTCTTTCTCTGGGTGGATAACCTTTTCCATTATGAGTCCTTTGGAGTTGTCTTATAACCTTGCATTGCTGAGGGGAGCCCAGTCTGTCAAAGTCAGTTGTCGTAGATATGATGTGTGTGTAATTGTGTACAATGTTCTCCTGGTTCTGCTCTCCTCACTCAGCATCAGTTTATATATATCTCTCCAAGTTATTATGAAGTTCATCTGCTCCTCATTTCTTATAGCAAGATAGTATTCCATTACATTGATATACCACAATTTTTTTAGCCATTCTCCAACTGATGGGCATCCTCTTGATTTCCAGTTCTTTGCTACCACAAAATGAGCTGCTATAAATATTTTTGTACATACTGGCCCTCCCCCCACTTTTATGATCTCTTTGGGATACAGCCCTAGAAATGGTATTTCTGGGTCAAAGGGTATACACATTTTTATAGCCCGTTGGGCATAGTTCCAAATTGCTCTCCAGAATGGTTTAATCAATTCACAACTCCACCAGCAATGCATTAGTGTTCCAATTTTCCCACATCTTCTCCAGCATTTTCCTGTTTGGTCATGTTAGCCAATCTAACCAGTGAGATGTGGTACCTAAGAGTTGTTTTGATTTGCATTTCTCTATTCAATAGTGATTTAGAGCATTTTTTCATATGATTATAGACATCTTTAATTTCTTCCTCTGAAAACTGCCTGTTCATATCCTTTGACCATTTATCAATTGGGGAACGACTTGTATTCTTATAAATTTGACTCAGTTCTCTGTATATTTCAAAACTGTGTTTCTTTTCTTCAGAATGGTAGCTGAATGGAGATTATCTCGGGGTGTTGAAGAGCAGACACAAGCTTTTTTCGAAGGCTTCAATGAAATTCTCCCCCAGCAGTACCTCCAGTACTTTGATGCTAAGGAATTAGAGGTGAGAAGTATCTCTCTTTCCTTTGATCACATAAAGAATTATAGAACCTTGTACTTAAGAAAGCCAACAATTCAGATTTGTAATTATTTTTGTACAATTGGGCAAACTGATACTCAATTTGAAAATGGATTCTTATTCTGTCCGCTTCTCAAGGTTGTTGTGAGGATCAGATGAATTGAGATAATGTATATGAAGCTCTGTTATAAAATCAATGCTATATACAGGTATATTCTAATTTCTGTAGGGTATCCCAAAAGTCTTTGTATAGTTTTTAAACTTTAAAAGCTTAAAAACTTTTGGGACACTTTGTATAAAGTTTGGTATTAGCAAAGTGCCTGGCACATACATGCTTTTACTAACTAATTGACTGACTTTACACTCCCCCACACTGGCTGTAGCTAATATCTTTATGATGTACTATTTCCCATTGATGTTTCACTTTTAGAAGTCATAAATGAACCCCTTATTTGCCAAATCACAGAATTTGAGAGTTGGAAGGGGCTTCAGCAGGTATCTAGTCCAGTTCAGTATCTGAAAGCAGTCCCAACCATAACATCTCTGACAAATAGTCATCCAGTCTCTGCTTGAACACTTCCAAGGAGGGGGAAACACACCACCTCTCCAGGCCATCTGTTTCACTTTACATAGGTCTAATTGTTAGGAAATTTTTCCTGACACCAACCCTAGACTTATCTTTTTGTGAATTCCTCCCAGCCTCCTTGCTCTTCTTTGGAAGCCAAAAAGTAAGTCTAACCCTCCTTCACATGACAGTCCTTCAAATCCTTGAAGACAGTTTGCCCTCAGTATTCTTTACTCCAAGGTAAACATCCCCAGTTCATTTTAACAGTTCATTTTAGTATGGACTTACCAACCTGGTTACCCTCCTCTAAACACTCTACACCTTGCCAGTGCCTTAAATTGTGACTTTACAAACTCAACAAAGTTTCCAAGTGAAGATTTACAAGGACACAATATAGAGTGACTTTCACCTTATGCATAGTAACTATGCCTGATATGCTGCCTAAAATTGCATTAGGTCTTTTGGCTTTCATATCACACCGCTAATTTTATAAGCTTTCAGTTCACTAGGACCCCAAGATCTTTTTCTGCCTCCTTCATCTTGTATTTGTGAAGTTGGATTTTGATACCTTAAAAAAAACATGACATTGAATTTTATTGAATTTTGAATTTTAGCTTATTAGGCTCAGCCTAACATGCTAGCCTATTAAGATATTTTTTGATTCTGGTGGTGAATTACCAGCTTTGTGTCTTCTGCAAACTAGATCTTACCTTTTATCCAAATGGTAGATAAAATTGTTAGTAGCAGAGATTCCTGGAGTAGTCTGTGGGGCATCTCTTGCCACAGTGACATTGGGCTATACATAACTTCTCTCTGAGTTACCTTCAAGCAGCTTCTGCACATATCTGATTGGTCAATCACGCAGTTCACATTTCCCCATCTTCTCCATAGAAACAGAACGAAACGTTTTATCAGAGTTTGTTAAACTACAGTAAACTATATCCATAACATTCCCTTCATCTATTAGTTTAATAACATTACCAACAAAACTAAAAAGAAACAAAGTGACTTGCACATGGCCTGTTCTTTAGGAAGCTCTTTGTGATCACCCCTTCCCTGTCTAGCAGTTTACCTGCCACATCTTATTGATCCATTTTAGAGTCTTTCCAGGAATAAAGGTTCACTGTTGAATAGTGTGTAGATTGTGCTCTTCCCCTTTTTTTTCCTTCAGGTTGAGACATTTGCACTTCCCTGGTCCTGTGCTACCTCTCCCATTTTCCATGCTGTCTTAGGTATCACTGATGAGAGTTCAGCCATTCCATCTGCCAGTTCTTTCACCACATGAGGGTGTCATTCATCTGGGCCAGGGGACTTGAATTTGTCCAGTACAGCTGGGTCCTTTCTTACCATGTTCTCATTTATCTTGGACCACAGCACGCTCTCGCTCTCTCTCTCTCTCTCTCTCTCTCTCTCTCTCTCTCTCTCTCTCTCTATATATATATATATATATATATATATATATATATGTATATATTTTTTGGGGGGGGGGATGCCATTTCTAGTCCAGAGGCCATTCTCTTTGGCAAAGAAAACAGAAGCAAAATAAGACTTGAGGACCTCGGCCTTTACTCTAATATTCTCTCAGTTATCAGCCCATCCAGTGCAGGCAAAGGTTCTGTCCCTCCTTTTCCTCATGATATCGTGAGAAAAAGACTCCATCTTTTTTCTAGTCCTTTGCTTCTCTCACCATCTTCAGCTCATTCTGAGTTGTAGCACTCCTGACCATTTTTTAAAAATTTTTTTACTGTTTTTTTTTAAATTTTATTTTAGTTTGCATCATTCATTTCCACAAGATTTTGAGTTACATATT
>CM053585.1:265392959-265417203 GCA_028646515.1 Pseudochirops corinnae
ATCCCCATGCAGAGTAAGAACTATGGAGTCTGAATGTAGATTGAAACATACTATTTTTTCTTTTTTGTTTTGTTTTTTCTTTCTTGTGTCTTTCCCTTTTGTTCTGATTTTTCTTTCACAACATGACTAATGTGGAAATATGTTTAATATGATTGTACATGTATAACCTATAACAGATTGCGAGCCATCCTGGGGAGGGGGGAGAAGAGAAAGGGAGAGAGAAAAAAATTTTGGAACTCAAAATATTATAAAAATTAATGTTGAAAACTATCTTTACATATTATTGGAAAAAAAATAAAAAACTGCTAAGTGAAAGAAAAAAACAAATAATTTCTTGGATAAAACACCATAGTCTATTTGATAGAATTTTGTTTAAAATTGTTGAGCTGATGTTCATTAATAATATTGCCTGTAGTTTTGTTTCTGTGTTTTATCTTTCTCTAGTTTATGTATTAGGACTATATTTGTCTCATATGAGATTTCTGGTGGAGAGCTTTCTTTTTAAATTTTTGAGAATAATTTGTGAGTATGTGTACCAACTCTTCTTTAAAAGTTTGATAGAATTCTCCTGTGAATTCATAAAGACTAGGGGTTGTTTGTTTTTCCTTTAGCCTTTCTTTTATAACTAGATCTATTTAATTTTCTAAGATTGGCTTATTTAAGATCTCTATCTGGTTTTCTGATAGTTTTGATATTTTGTATTTTTTGAAAGTATTCCTCTATTTCTTTTGTGTCCTCAGTTTTGTTAAAATATAACCATGTATAATATGTTCTTATTTTTATTTCTTTGAGGTTTTTTTGGCTGAGATTTCACCTCATAATTTGCTATTTTATTGATTTGATTTACTGCTCTCTTCTTTTTAATCAGATTAGCTAATGGTTTATTAATTTTATTAGTCCTTTCAAAGGAACAGCTTTTCATTGTGCTTATCATTTCTGAGACATTTTTTGGTTTCCAATTTATCTATTTTCCCTCTAATTTTTAATATCTCCTCTTTTGCACTTATTTTAGATTTGTTTATTTGTTAGTTTTCTAATTGTTTTAAATGTATGCTTAGTTTACTAATCCTCTCTTTTTCTTTTTTGTTAATGTATGTTTGTAAAGATGTGATTTTCCTCCTGAGGACTGCTTTACCTACATCCCAGAAATTATGATGTGTTGTTTCATCATTTTCATTTTCTTTACACAGTTATTAATGGTTCTTGACTCACTCATTATTTATAATTTCATTGTTATATCTCCGTTTAGGTCAATATCTTCTGTTTGTAATTCTTGATCCAATTTCTATTTTTATTGTGTTATAGTCTATAAAGGATATATTTACTATTTCTGTCTTTTTACATTTTTTATAATATCTCTGTGCCCAGTACATGATCAATTTTTGCAAAAGTTTCACGTGATGTTGGGAAACATGTATATTCTTTTGTTGTCCCTTTTAGAAGATGTCATCAGCCTTTTTAAAAAAATAACTTAATTGTTTACTTTTAGTTTCTAAGATTCAGTTCCACAACCCATTGAGTTTCAAATTTTCTCCCCCTCCTTCTCAGCCCCCCCTCACCATGGCGACATACAGTCAAATATAGGATCTGCAAATACCTTCACATTAAATATTAGTCAGATTGTAAAGAAGGATTATAACCAATGGAATGAATAATAGAAGAGAAGAAGCAAAACAAAGCAAGAAAAAGAAAGAGAGCGGGTAGTTTGCTTCAATTTGCGTTCAAACTCTGTAGTTCTTTTTCTGGATGTGGACATCTCTTTCTATCATGAGTCTTTTGGAGTTGTCTTATAATCTTGCATTGCTGAGAAGAGCCTAGTCTATCAAAGTTGGTTGTGACACAAACATCGTGTCTGTAATTGTGTACAAATTTCTCCTGGTTCTGCTCTTCTCACTCAACATCAGTTTGTATAAGTCTCTCCAGGTTATTATGAAGTCTGTCTGCTCCTTGTTTCTTACAGCACAATAGTATTCTATTACATTCATATACCACAACTTGTTTAGCCGTTCCCCAATTGATAGACATCCCCTTGATTTCCAATTCTTTGCCACCACAAAAAGAGCTGCTATGAATATTTTTGTACATATGGGGCCTCTTCCCACTTCTATGATCTCATTGCAATACAACCCTAAAAGTGGTATTGCTGGGTCAAAGGGTATACACTTATTTATAGCCCTTTGGGCATAGTTCCAGATTGTTCTCCAGAATGGTTGAGTCAGTTCACAACTCCACTAACAATGCATTAATGTTCAAATTTTTCCACATTCTCTCCAGCATCTATCATTTTCCTGTTTTGTCATCTTAGTCAATCTGACCAGTGAGATGTGATACCTCAGAGCTGTTTTGATTTGCATGTCATCAGCCTTTCAACTCTAGTTTCTCCAGCAATTTGTTCAGTTCCATATTTTCCCTTTTGTTTATTTTTCTGTTAGACTTATTCAAAACTGCTAGAGGGATAATTGAAGTCTCCTGTCACTAGTATGTTACTATGTCTTGAAGCTTAGATAATGTTTCTTTTATGAATTTGGATGCTAAGGGTTTTGGAGCATATGCATTTTTCTGGATATTAATTTGTTGAGTGTGATTTCTTTCAGCATAATATTGTTTCCTTGTTTATCTCTTTTTATTTTTAGAATAGTTGTTTCTGCTTTGTCTGATAGCATGATGGTACCTCTTGTTTTTTTGGATCCACTTGACGCATTGTAAATTTTTTTCCCGTCTCCTCAGTTTTATTTTGTGTATGTCTTTGTTTTTCAATTGTGTTTCTTGTAAGCAGCGAATTGTTACAGGTTTTGTTTCATTATCTAATCTATTATTCTTTTTTAGTTTTATTGAATTGTTTAATCCAAAAAAAAAAAGAGAAAAAGAAAAAAAATTGGGGAGGCTAGGTGGTGCAGTGAATAGAGCACTGGCCCTGGAGTCAGGAGGACCTGAGTTCAAATCCGACTTCAGACACTAAAAATTTACTAGCCATGTGACCTTGGGCAAGTCTCTTAACCCCAATTGCCCTCCAAAAGGCAAAAAAAGAAAAAGAGAGAGAGAAAAAGGATTGTTTAATCCATTCACATTTAAAGTTAAAATTTAGATTTATATGTTCCTCCATCTGTCTCTAATATTGGAGTTTTTCAAGTTATTCCCCAGCTTTTCTGTTGAAAATGTAGTATTATTTATGTTTATTCAGTTACTTAAATTTTTTTGAGGTGACCTCTGGCTCTCTTCTTCTCATCTTTGATCCCTTTCTCTCATGTGTTACCACTTTCCCTTTGGGGTTTCGTTTATTAGTTCCCTTTTTTTTCCTCTGGCTTTTATCTGGTTATATAATTCTCCCTCTCCCTCCCCCTTTCCCTTTCTCATTTAGTCAGGTTCGTCTCCTCCTTTTCAATTAGTCTTGATCATTAGGTTTGATTTTTTTTAATTTCATTTTTGTACCCCTTACAAAAAGAATTTCTTATACTCTTCTAGTTATCCATCCTTTCTTTCTGTTTCTTCTAGATTCTCATTCTCTGGTTCATGACCCCTATAATTATCCAATCTTTCTCTCTTTTCTGTATTCCTCATGCAGTTAGAGCTTCCAAGGTGTTCATTCTAAGGTCTCCCCTCTAGGCACTTTCTGCCCCTGCTTTGAAGGGCTTACCTCATGGATTCCCCTTTTCTGTTGCATCTCACTTCCAGAATATTTCTAACTATTGCAGGTTTCAGAGAGGACACTGTCTTATGATGAGGCTTTTCTCCCACCATTTCCCTGATTATTCAGCACATCACTGATCTATATCCTCTCCTGATTACCTTTTTTCCACATTTGCCTCAAAATTCCTCCCAGGATCCATGCTGTCCCATTCCTCCCACCCCAGGTACCAGTTACCCCTAGTGATTCCAACTACCCCCTTCCCAAATTAGGATCAATAGACTTTTCAAGCATCAAATCCCTCAAGGCCATACCCATTGTAAGGTCTTTTTCTTCCTTCACAGATTATCTCTCTTTTTCCATAAGATCCATCAGTGAAACCCTGTCTTACCCCCAAAGTAAGGCTCTCTTTCTTTACCCCTCTTTTCAGTCCTACCCACCTTCTCCTTCTCCACTCCCTTGTAGACTCTTCTCTACCATAAAGGTCACCACCCTCTCATTGCTAACTCTTGGCCAGCACATCACGCACTCCTCTCTATACTCTGCTCCCCTTCATCCTTTTTATGTAATCTCTCATGTTGTAATGCAGTTTAAAAAAAAACCCAAAACCACACAAAAAAACATCAATTTCTCTGCAGGCAGGGCATCACCAGCTTCTGTTCATAATTCCCTCTGTCTACCTCTTCACTGTTAGTTCTACCGGATTTCCACCTTTACCCCTGTCTCCTTGTGTACATTTAGAAATCTCTTATTGGTCTTTTTTGCACTATTGCTCTCCTGCTGCATTTATTCACTCATTATTTTCTGATGTTTAGGGTGTTTGGAAAGCAAATTATCTCTTCAATTTTTATTTTTTTCCTAAAAATTTCTCAAACTCTATTGTTGAATGTCTATTTTTTTCATCTATGGTTGAGCTCAGATTTATAGAGTAGTTCATCCTCAGCTGTATCCTGAGCTCCATTACTCTATTTTTTAAGGGTTTCTTCCTTTTATTTTATTTTATTTTTTACATTAGCTTCTGATTTTCTTTTTTTCCATTTGTTAATTTATTTGTTTTCAGTTTTCAACATGTACTTCTGTAAGTTTTCAAATTTCTCCCCCTGCTCTTCCCTTCCCTCCCCAAGGCAGCATGCAATCTGATATGGACTCTATACATACATTCCTATTAAACACATTTTCACATTAGTCATGTTGCATAGAAGAATTACAAGGAATGGGAGAACCCATGGGAAAACAAAATATAACAAAACAAAACTAAGAGAAAATAGTCTGCTTCACTCTGCATTCTGACTCCACAGTTCTCTTTCTCTAGATGTGGTCCATTACTCTTTAGAACACATTATTCCATTGCCTCCTACATTTTCTAGTGGGTGCAAAATAGTCTTGCATTATTTGAAAGTCCTTTCCTTTGTATTTGAAGGTCTTTTCCTGGTCACTTATAGATCTTGTTGTCTCTGAAATGAATTGTTAAATTTTATCACTATATGTCTTGCAGTGTTGCAACCTTGATTTTTCTTTTCTTTTTTTTTTCTGGAGGTGATCTATGAGTTCTTTTAATTGAAATTTCATTTTCTATATTCAGAAGATCATAGTGTTATGGTTTTTTGGTCCTGTCCTATTCTTTTGGGAGACCAGTTAGCAGTAGTTTGTCTCTATACATTCTGTCTTCAAAATCAATATGTTTTGCTTGCATGGTGAGTAAAACTTTAATTTTAATATTAACATTTTTGTTTATCTTTTTCTAGATTATATTTCACTTCTAAGTGTTTGCATTCCCAATCTATTTTTCTCTCTTTTATTTCTTTGGTGAAGCTTACCATTGAAGATTCCCGTTTTTCTATTCTGCTCATTGTTTTGATGTGCAGAACATAAATTCTGCTCTCATAATTCCCATTTATCTTTTGAACCACTCAAGACCAGCATTTTGTGGCTCCATGTTCCCCATGGTCCTCTGTCCTATCAAGTGTTGGATCATTTTTCTTTGTCTTGCAGTATTTATTGATAGATGTTTGAATTCATTTACCAGTTCTGGAGGCCATGTTTCTTCTGTTGTTATTCTTTTTCCTGTTAAGTTATTTGTTTATGTTCAAGGTCTTTGAGTTTTCTTCTTCCTGAAACCTTTGGTAAATTTAGTCTTTTTTCTGCCTTATTTTCCCCTGTTATTCACTTTTTGACTCCTTCCCCACTGATAGTGGTCTTCTTAGAGGCTCTGTCTCAAATCATCTCAGATATCTTGGCATTTTAAGGTTTATCAGCCTAGATTTCTTCCCTAATTAACTTTTGACCAACCCTAAATGGATACTGTGCTCCTTCCCTCAGGCATAATGAAGTATTTAACATCATGCCCTGTCCAAAACACACACACACACACACACACACACACACAATCCTATCCTGGTGTCCTGTCCTGCTCCCTCTGTTCCTTTGTTTTTTGACCTGGTGCCAGCAGGTCAGAGTTTTGCAGCATTGGTGTTAATGGTTGTGGCCATAGACAGGCTTTTGCTTCCATGGGGCTGTGGTCATCTCACAATTGGTTGTAACCAAATTTCTTACAGCACAAAGTTTGGGTCTCCATGTCACTGGAAAGAGAGAGAGGGGCTATAATGGTGGAGTGGGTTTTGTTGTAAGCCTATGTCATGTCTTTGTGGCTGCTATTGCAGCCTCATTACTGGTAGAGTAGGAAATGGGAGAGAGGTATTGAGTGAGCTCAGAGTCAGTGTTACTTCATGGGGTTTGGTTTGGTTTGATTTTACCTTCTTTTGGATTCTGGGTATCCTAGACTATGGAGACAAAGGATCTTGCTTTATCTTTGGTGCATAATTTCTGTTTTAGAGAGGTCTTGGGAATCAGGGGAAATGTCTGAAGCTCCATTTTGTTGCTCACATGACCTGACTCTCCAAGTGCTCTTATTTGCAAATAACATGCTGATTGCATTGAGCCCTAAAAAATTGTAGAATCTCTTAAATGAAATCCATAATCATGCACGAGTTCAGCCTAACAATTCTCACAGTAAGAATAAAGTGAAGAATGCCTATCATATATTAGCATGCAGTTGGATACAGTATGCAGTTTGGTGTGCAGTTGGTGCCCATTGCACCAGCCCAATATCTATCTTGGATGGGTACTATGGATGGACAGTTATTCAGCCCAGAATTTAATAAAAGGAAGAAAATGTCCAGGATTATACTTGGAAAATTGTGTAACACTTTTGATAATGATGAGCTTTCTCCTGAAACAAAGCTCCATGTTGTCAATACTAGTGATGTGATATATCATTGACCACCACAGCCTTCAAGAGGCAATATGATGTCATAGACATGGTGCCAGATGTAGAGTCAGGAAACCCTGAGTCTGAATCCTGACTCCAACATTTACACCCTTTGCTATCTTGGACAAATCACTTTCCTCATTCCAACTCAGTTGGCTCACTTGTAAAATGGGTGATAATAATAGCACCTACCTCACAAATTTGAAGACAATAAACGGAAAGCACTTTGCCAATATTAAAGCACTATAAAATGCAAATTTTTAGTTATTCAAGTAATCAAAATTGTTGATCAACCAAAAGGCATCAGAGAGACATGTGGTGGGGCAAAACAGACTGCAGCATATCCCCAAGAACAATATGTGTACAAGAAATATAAAAAGATGTCTTTCAAAAGTAATTTGATGGAAAAAAGAGTTGGACTGCTCAAGTAGTGAGGGTGTAGGATATAACAGATGGAGAGCCTGCATGAAACACTGTCATCCATGTGAAGCAAATCATTGTAATGTGTGTGTATGGGGGCGGGGTATGTTGTATTATATTTTTATTTATTTTGTTAAATACTTCCCAATTAGATTTTTAAAAATATTTTTATTTAAATAGTATTTTATGTTTTCCCCAATTACATATTGAGAAAATTTTGTAGCATTAATTTTTACAAGATTTGGAGTTCTTACTTTTTCTCCATTTCTCCCTCCCCTCCACTCTTCTGCAAATGGTAGGCAGTTTGATATAGTTTATACATATACTATCATGTAAAACATATTTTCATATTCATCACAGTTGTGGAAGAAGAAACAAATCAAAAGGAAATAAAACCATGAGAAAGAATAAAGTAAGTGAAAAAAATATGCTTTGATCTGCTTTTTGAGTCCATCAGTTCTTTATCTGGACATGGATAGTATTTTCCTTTGTTGAGACCTTTGTACTTGTCTTGGATCATTGTGTTTCTGAGAAGAGCTGAATCATTCATAGCTGATCTTCACATGATGTTTCTGATACTGTATTTTATAGTCCTTTGGGCATAGTTCCAAATTGCTCTCCAGAATGGTTGGATCAGTCCACAAGTCCACCAACAATTCATTAGTGTTCCAATTTTCCCACATCTTCTCCAACATTTATAATTTTGCTGTTTTGTCATATTAGCCTGTCTGATAGGTATGAGATAGTACTCCAGAGTTATTTTAATTTGCATTTCTCAAATCAATAGTGATTTAGAGCATTTTTATGTGATTATAGATAACTTTAATTTGTTCATCTGAAAACTGCCTGAAGAAGAAAACAGAATCTGATTCTAGTACCCCCTTGTCACTTGGAGGAGAGCAGAGTGGCCATGGGTCCCAAACTCTTGCTTCCTCTACTGGCAAAAATGAACATCTCCTTTGGAGAAGAGCAAGGGGAGGAGAGACCAGAGATGTCTATTCTGCCTTCTTCAAGCCACACAAGGACAACCTCTTGCCATAAGTGGCTCCTCACTCTACATTTGGGCTCACAACTATCACCACTCTATAGCTCTTATAGGTCTGAGGAAGAAATCTGGGAGGAAAAGAGGAAGACCAAAAATGCTGCCCTCATTATTTGAATTGTAACAGTAGAAAGAATACTGGATATGGCTTTAGAGGACTCATTTTGAGTCTAGGGTATTCTCCTGATTGACTGGGTGATCATAGCCAGTCCTTTCTTCCTCATCTGTGCAATGAGGGGGTTGGACCACACTATCGCTATGGTCCCTTCCAGATTTAAGTCATATAATAACTAACAATATTGACTCATATGTAAGGGAGTTTAACCTAGAGCATCCTCCCATTACGTTTTATATATTTTGTACCTTAGTGTCCCCAGTACCTGGCATAGTGCTTGGCACACTTATTAATAATTGCTTTTTGGTTGATTTTTGGGCAGAAGTAGAAACAACGAATAGAATTCAAAGAAGATATTTTTAGCTCTATAGGAAGAAATTCCTAGCAGTCACAGCTATTCAACTTTGGAATGGGTTGAAAGGTTACAGAGATTCAGGTGGATTCAGAAAGGAGTAAAGAGCAAACTTCTGTTGTTGTTTTATTCTACGTTGTTTAAAATGTATGGAAGATTTATACATATACATATATAATTACCATTTTCTCATTTTTGCATGTTTCTTTGGTCTTTGTACTTGATGATTAAAAAGTTAAAAATAATTATTTGGGAAATAGTGAGTTTCCAAGACTAGAGGTCTTGGTTACTTATTGGAGACACTGTAAATGGTTTTACTGTTCAGCTACAGGTTGAATTAAGGAAGCTTACAGCTTTGGGATCCTAGATTCTAGAATAGGGACTATTGTCTCAATCTCTGTCCCACTCCTTGACACCACACAGAGTTCCACATCCAAGCATTCAATTAATGTTGTTGATTGATTTGTTTTCAAGACAAATAATCCAAGAAAAGTCAGATTTAGGTTCAGAACGTTTGGTATCTGAGAAAACTTCATGTCTGTGTGTTCAGCATAGAATTTGATGTCTGAGGAAGCTTAGGGAATACTATAAAGGGGAAAGCAAATCGTGGGTGAAAATGAGTATTGGACAAAATGTCGCCTGCTCATGGTGCGGTAGATAGAATCCTAGAATATGTCTGGAGCTCTGGGTTCTAATTTCAGCTGTGCCACTAACTTGCTGTGTGCTGTTTAGCAGGTCCCTTCCCTAGTCTGGGTTTCATTCTCTGTAACTGTCATGCTGAACAGGATATCCCCAGAAGGCTCCTATGCAAAGTTCACATCTTGAATCCCATTCCCTGAGATCCTAAGCACTATTCTCTCCTCCAAGTAATAACACTTACATTTGTATGATATGTTAAGATCTGTAAAATGACTCCCTCACAACAACCCTGTGAGGATGTTTTTCTACTTTACAGATGAAGAAACCAAGATCTTTTACAAGGTTAAGTGACATGCTCATGATCACAAAGCTACTATTTAAGGTGGGACCTCAAGCTAGGAAGTTCTTTCTCCTAGTCTGTCTACTACACTGCACTGTAATATATTAGAGCTTCCTGGTGACAGTAGCTTAGTCCGAGGTGCACTACACCTTTGGAAGACGGGGAAAGAATGTTCTGAGGGATTAAGAGGCAGCCTTTTCCCACCCTTCAAGTGCTTCTTTGTAGACATCCTAGTCCATACTCCTCCTGTGGGAGAGACCGGTACTGAGAATTGGGCTTCGTGTCCACCTCTGCCACCTCCAAAGGTCTGGAAAAACTGCTCTCTGACTCAACCTCAGAGCACCCACACACGCCCAGGGGTGTGTTGAGGAGACACTGAACTTGCTCAACCAAGTGTTAACTTTTCAGTGGGAGTGTTTACACTTCAGAAATTAGCAACTGCTATAAATCAGAGCTTAATTTATTGTTCTGTTGATGTTCTTTAAGCCTATACTTACAAAAGTGATGGGAAAATGTTAATAATAGAGATTGAACTTAAAAGTGTGTCATACGTGCTTTTTTGCTTCAGGAGAGACAGTTGTTAGATATCTATCAGAACACGCTCCGCCTCTCCCACACGCCCGGAGGACTCCCGTGTGGGCAGGCTAGGAGCCTGCAGGCCTGACTGTGGAGGTGGGGAAGATTCCCTTGCCTCCACCCCAACACTTTACACAAACACTCCAGGCCTCGTACGCCATTTGGCCTTTAATCCTGTTCCTTTACTGTTGACTTTTCTCAGGCAAATTGTAAGAGGAGAAAGAACAGGGGAGGCTCACACGAAATTGGATATCAGAGGAATTGTCTGTGGCAAGCGCCACTTCGGACCTGGTCACTAAGGGAGGGCAGGTACCAAGTCTGACTCCTCACCAGCCCCACCCCGATCCCGCCTCCTAGACCCAGAGCACTACTGGGCCTAACACACAGCAGACACTTAATAAATGTTTACCTAGAGAGAGCGGAAAGGGGAGGGGGAGCTCACCAAAGTCTCCCATTGGCTTGTATCATCAGGTCCTACCTCCAGCCTTGGCCAATCCCTGGTCCTTTTAAAACGGGGGCAACTCCAGGTCCCTTCCTCATTCTTCTAACTGCCTTGTCCCCACCCCTCTATTTTGCAGGTAGCCACTTTTCCAGAAATCTCAAATCTAATAACCACAGGCTCAATGGGAGATTTTCCCTTTCCCAGGTCCTGGGAAAGTGGAGGATGGAGAGACAAATAGAACCAAGGAAAAGCCCCAGAGAGGTTTCCTAGGGGTGGTAAGGGGTCTTAAGGAATTTGACCAGGCATATCTGTGTGTGTCTGTGTCTGTGTCTGTGTCTGTGTGTCTGTGTGTCCGTGTGTCTGTGTCTGTGTGTCTGTGTGTCTGTGTGTAGAGGGGCCAGGTGTATTCTTAAGATGTTATAAAAGGGATTCATCTTTTAGGCTGGGGACTGGACTAGATGACCCATAACATTCTAGGAGCTCATCATTCGTGTTCCTCTCACCCTGTGAACTTTCTCTTACCTCTAACCCCTTATCTTTCCCATCTGGAGCAAGGAATAAAAACAAAACAAGACAATAAAAACAAAAGCAAACTTACAGAAAATTATTGCATCTAGGACCATACATTTGGAGCTAGAAGGGACCTCAGAGATTATCTACTACAACCTTACCATTTTATAGATAAGGAAAGTCAGATTTAGAAACTTGGGTTCATATATGTAGTAGAGGTAGAACTGTGGTTTGAACCTAGGTCCTCTGACTCAAGGCAGCTGGTGGCTCAGTGGATAGAACACTGGGCCTGGGGTCAGGAAGACCTGAATTCAAATCCAGCCTCAGACACTTACTAGATGTGTGACCCCAGGTAAGTCACTTAACCTCTGTTTGCCTTAATCTACGGAGAAGGAAATGGCAAACCACTCCAATATCTTTGCCAAGAAAAAAAAGTCAGATACAACTGAGTGATTATACAATAATAATCTCCAACTAAAAGTAGCACCCTTTCTACTCAACAATACACAACACTGCCTGTCTACATGCACCTAGCATACCGAAGTGATATCATATTAGCCCTGCAACAATCCTGGGGAAGTATGCAGAAATTATTAACTCTGTTTTACAGATGCTGCTGCTAAGAAAGGCCCAACTAGTAAATGTTGGAGCCAGGATATGAACTCAGCTCTTGACTCTTAAGTCCAGTGCTCTTTCCACTGAACTAAGTTGCCTCAGTCCTAGGTTTGGGGCCAATTTGGTAAATCCCTGAGAAGGGGAATACCACATGTTCACAATGAGGCAGAAATAACGTTAGCAAATGAATAGAAAACGGAGAGCCTAAAGTGGAAAGGGCCTAGTGATTCTAGAGACACACTATCCACTTTCATAGTTTTGCCTTCAGGGCATCACTGGGGAAGAAGCAGTTCCAGGTTCTGATTTATAGCCCAACCCTGTTCCTCCCCATTCCTAGAACCCAGAGGCAAAGGTTGGGAGGCGAGGGGTGAAAATGAGGAAGCACAATGAGAGATTTCATAGTATCTGAATCTTAAAACTGGGAGGTGCCATAGGATCATAGATTTAGGGCTGGAAGGGATCTTAAAGGTCTTCCCATCTCTAACCTCTTTGTTTTACATATACTAGCTCCTTCTGGTATACTCCTCAAACTTGCTTTTATATTCAGAGTACAAAAGGAGATGCGGACCTCAGCATCTATCCTGTATTCTAGGGCTAATGCTATAGGTCTACACTCCTAATAAGGTACCTCAGTGTGTTTCCCATTAAAAATGGATCCATCTAGGTTTTAGCAAAGGCATTTTCTAAAATACTGTAGTTACAATAGCAACATAAAATATTCTGTCTGATAAACCTTGAGTTTACTCTCCCACTAATACACATAGCATCTATGGAAATAGTGGGCAAAAACAGAATACAATGGTAGTAAGGCACACTTGTAGGAAACACAAGTGGTTAAGGCTGCTCACTACTGTGATAATGCAGGGCCTGGAAGACCTTCTTTCCTCCCTGAGTCCTTACAAAGGCCTTCCTGGGTACAGAGTTTCTGCTGGTCAGTTTACTCAACCGGGCTCCTCTACAGCTCAACTCTCAATTGCCAGGGCTGGCTCTATTGAGTCCGTGGCCAGCTCTCTTTTCTGCTACTACATGTCCCAGATCCTTGAAGCTGCTTCTTCCCTTGAATTGCTGCCTCTCTTTATTCATATGTTTGGAGTGTGTCTCTGATCCCTCAATTATGCTTCTATAGCTGATTCTCCAGCTTCTGTATGGGGTGTCTTCTTTTGGCTAAGCAGGTCTGATGCTAAAACACCAAGGAAAAATGGTGGGCAAGAAAGAGCAGTCTCTTCCCTTTCCCCCTTCTGGGGTGCCCTTGGGAACTTACTCCACGGTTTAGTTATTTAAAATCCTAGAGGCATGGCCCATTTTTCAGCCTAGAAAATCACATTGTTCCTTTCAATTCTCTCAGGTGTTCACATTTCATAACCCACGGTTTTATAAAGTTAAATTGAAACTAGACTCCTCATCTCAGCCAACAACAACTTCTTATTAAAGGATCGTTGGGTGTTAACATGTTAGCACTGTGACATCTTAGTAACTCTCTTATCTACTCTTTGTTTTCTATGACATTAACTTTAGGGGCTGAAGAGGAAGAATCAATCTTTCCTCTTTGCACATAGATGTGGAAATTAAGGCCCAGAACAATGAAGTGACATGTTCAAAGTCATACAGGCACCAGTTAGCAGGCCTTTAAGCTCCTCTAGTCCACCTCTATCATTTTACAGTGTCCCAATTGAAATTAGGGTAAACTGAGGCACATAGTTCTGAGCATGATCAATTTGTTGGTGAGGCTGGTGATTACCAATAAAGGGGGTCTCTCAGGTCCCTCAATAAGCCAAAAGACCACAAGGTGAGGCTTACTAGCTTTCATATAGTTTTGAGAAGTACAAGAGAACAAAGAACCAAAAGCCTTAAAGATAGAAGACAATACGGTTGGTTATAAAGTTTCAAGTGTCATAGATGATGGAAAACAATAGAATCAGATAGAAGCCTGGAATGTAGGACTGCCTACAACCCCTCCTTCCATCCTGTTCCTATGGGAAGCTCAGTGGTGGCATTCACCTGCACGGGCAGTTAGTGTCACAGTGATACAACACCAAACTTTCTTGAAGGATATCCAGTGTTTCAGAGATAACATACCAGGTGCATCCACCTGCATCCTTCCAGGAGAACAGATTTCTTCTAATTGTACAAGGGCAGCTAGTGGCACAGAAATAACAGTTTTCTTTCTATTAAAGTGATGTATAGGGAAGCAGCTTTTAAGCTTAAGTCAGAGGACTAACTTCAATAGACTGGGCTCTTCTCAGCGATATAAAGTTATAGAACAACTCCAAAAGACTCATGATTGAAGGAGACATCCACATCCAGAGAAGGAGATGTGGAGTCTGAGTGCAGATTGAAGCAAACTACTTGCTCTGTTTCTTTTTCTTGTTTTGTTTCATTTCCTCTTTCCCATTGATTATTCCATCAGTTACAATCCTTCTTTACAACATGACTAATGATCAATGAAAAGATATTTGTAGATCCTGTATCAGAGTGCATGCTGCCATGATGGGGGGGAGATAGAGAGGGAGGAAATCTGAAACTCAAGGGACTGTGGAACTGAATGTTATAAACTAAAAGTAAATAAACCAATTTAATTTTTAAAAAAGATAATAAAAAAACTTAAGTCAGAGGAAAATTGAACTTCTAGATCAGCCTCAAGGCCATGTGTGGACTTCTAGGTCCTCAAATGTGGCCTTTGAGATCAAGTTTTACAGAGCAAATCCTTTTATGAAGGGGATTTGTTATGTGAAGTTTGGATTCAGTCAAAGGATCACACTTGAGGACCTAGAGGGCCACATGTGGCCTGGAGGCCGCAGGTTCCCAACACCTGCTCTAGACTCATGAACTTCTGAACTTAACTCAGAGACAAAGAAACATGGTTCAGGCAGTTTCCAAATAGAATCAATTACAGAATGGAATCAAAGATAAAATACTAAATCAATATTTGAGTTTCTCAACTGATAGAGACAATGAGGTTCAGACAGGGGAAGGAATTTGTCCAAAGTCACATATTCCTATATGTGGTAAAATCCAGGACTAAGAGAGTTCTTAGAATTTCACTACATCAGATATGGGAAGTCTCTTACCCACCCAGTCCAATACTCTCTTTCCAGGACTCGCAGACAGTGCCAGACGTGTTCTCTGCAATCATCACAGATGCACACATGAGGGCGCTCCTGTGAAGCTGCTTCTCTCCCTGAGTAAGAAGTTGTGGGCTGGGATGGATTCTGGCTTCAGTGTAACTGTATAGGTTATTATCCTTATGTTTACTAATAACAATTAAATCCTCAGGCTTCAGGGACACCACGCTCAGGACAGAGCTGAGAAAATGTAGACAGCCTCAGCCTAAGAATCTGTTCTGAAGAGGTGGGAGAGGATGTTCATGGACCCTGAGCAGGTCAATGCTAACCCTCCCCTCTCTTACAATCATTGTTCAGAATTCCAGGTCATGGGGGTGGCTGAGTGTATTATCTGGGATTACAGGGGGCTGAGACTGCAAGGGACTGGAGATGGCCTGAGTTCTATAGTCCCTCAGGTCTGCACATCTGTGGGGGTGGTTTGTGAAGCTGTTCCAGATGTGATATCCAGTAACTATCATTTAATCTAAGTTTTGGTTATGCAAACAAACTGCTCTGGTTAAAAATGCCTTTCCCTGTGTCTGCAACTTCAAAGACCGGAGGTGAGATTCCCCTTACCTTGGGATTTACTTCACATGGGAACAAAACAGACATCCTGAGACCATAAGATGTAAATAGACCCTGCTCAATTAGCATTTACAATCAAGGAACTCTGTTTTCACATATAGGTGGTAACAAATGGAAGTCATAAAAGATGGCATGGTCATGATTCTGAAACGTATAAATGGTCTTAGGATTTCTTTGTTCGTCAACCAGGAATTAACTCTTGACCCCTTGCGCAAGTTCTGTTAGCTTTGGGGAATAAACTCAGTAACTGTGTATCACTATTGGCTTGTCTCTTGAAGGTAACTTTTTAAAGTGTCAACACCAGCTTTTCTACAAGAAAACTTCTGTCTCTGATGTGTGTTGGAGATGCTCCTCCCTTTTAGGAGATTCCAGGGTGATGATCACTGTGGAAGCTAGGTGTTACCTATTTTCTCTGCTTTTAGGGGGCAAGGCTTTGGGACTTCGTAAATTTTGTATTTTGTTAAGAAGTAGAAGAGGCATAGGATTGTAATGTACTCTACCACCACCCCAACCCCCCAATCTACTGGAAGTTTTAGAAGTGAAAGCAAAAGAGAGTAAGAAGCAATTGAAACTATGTAAATATACAAACTAGTGACCTATTCATCTAGGTCAGAGGTGGGGAACCTATAACCTCAAGGCTGCAGGTTCCCCACCCCTGATCTAGACATTGGTATTCCCAAGGACTCCTGTCTCTAAGTTGCCTGTTGGTACCAAGAAGATGGCCTTGAATTGAGCCCAAGTTGAGCTCATGACCACCTGAGATCATGCAAAGAACAAAGGAGCCAAAATTTGTTCATGGCCTAAATTTCTGATCTAATTTTAACTCACCCAAGTAGCCTCTAAATTATACTATAGAGACAGTGAACAGATTAATATTCACCCAAGGCCTTTCATTCAATACTTCATATATTGGAGTTTTATATCTATTTGATGAGTCAGTAGACAATTGCCTGGGGCTGAAATAAACCCTAACAAACTCCTCTAAAGCTGTTTCATCGAGCCTCTGTCCCTGACTTTTTATGAGTTATCACTGCTCTGGAATTCATTTTTTTCATCTGTAAAATAGGTTCACATTGTAAAAAATGCCTGAACTCAGACATGAATGGGAAGTGAATCCCTTCTGTACTCTAGGGCAAAAGTGCCAAACTTGTTGTTCTTTCATGTGGCCTACAAAACTCCTGACTTAACCAGATTAAAATGTAATTGGAAAATGTTTAAGAGAATAAATAAAAATACAATATGACATAAATATTGTGAATTTGTGGTTTTCTAAGGTCAATATGGAGCCTGCAAGGGTCAGTTTCTTTTTGAATTTGACACCACTACCCCGCTCTAGGATGTCAGCTAAGAAGAGAACAGCCCCTGGAAGCAGAACAGGCTACAAAAGGGGTTCTATTTTCAGGGATGAGGCCTGTGCAAGAGGAAAGAACCCTTATTTCATAACTCTCACTCTTACCAGCACCCCACCACCCTCACCATGGGAGGAATGCTTAGAGGATTTTAAACTGGTTTCTCAACTGAATGCCTCAATCACCACTTCATCTACACCTGCTGCAATTCTCTTCATCTGTCCCAGCTTGGTGCCAGATCTTTCATAAAGCCTTCCTTGGTCACGCTAGCTAGGTATCATTTCTTCCTCCTTCAATCCCCTAATCACATTTTGTAAAATCTCCATTTTGTAAAAATTCAAATTTTACTGTGTATTCTAGTTTTCCCTACCTCTATTTTAGCCCTTTAAAAAAAACCTGATATTTTCATGGTGTTTAAAAGCTTACAAAATGCTTTATATACACTATCTCATTTGAACTCCACCATAACACTAGGGAAAATTAATCTAGAGGTGTTCTTTTCTTTGTTTTACTGAGGAGGAAAGACAAAAGACTCAGAGCAATTAAGTGCTTTGTCTAAGGTATCAGTTAATTGGTGTCAGAGGCAGGTCTTTCTGATCTAAAAATCCATACATTTTATCTACTATGCTATTCTACTTAAATAGATTTGGCGCTCAGAGAGGACAGGGATTGTGCATTATTTATTTCTGCCCACCCTTCCCTAATCCCAGAGAGATCCAACACTAAGCACAGTACTCAGAAAATATTTGGTGAATCGAATTGAATTGAGATGAAATGAATTTTATTTGGCAGTAATTATATCAGCGTTGGGTCTGTAATGATCGATTGAACTAAGCTTAAGGTGATGTTTTTCCATCATTAAACTGGCAACACTATGAGTTCTCTTCCTAAAAATCAAGTTGAATGCTCTTGGGTAGGGCTGGGCTTGAGTCTAGGCTAGTCAATTTTGAGCAGTGTTCACACCACTTTAGCTTGGTCTCCAGCAGATGGGAATAAAGACAAAAAAGGTTGCCAACTACTAAAATCCCTAGAAACACTCCTGATCAATGCCTTGGTTTTCCCACAGGCAGGAATATTGTGGTAAATTGTTTAACAACTGTCGGTTGAGGTGTGTATGTGTGTGTGGGGAGGGGGTATGCAGAACGTTCAAATTTAATCAACATTTTCTCCATACTGTCTTAAGTCTAGACAACCAACAAAATGATAAATTAAGTCTTGATTTATAGCATTGGATGATTTCTGATGATGTAAATGTTCATACTAAAAATTTAACACTCAGTTCTCCCTCTGACTGGTTTAGCTGGCTCCAGTACACCTCTGCAGTCACTTGTGAAATAGATTGTCTCACAGGAAGAAGATATGTAAGGAACATAATCCTCTCCCTGAAGAATTGTCCAGCGATGAGGCAGAGGAACTCTGTGGGCTAGAATGATTCCCCTGCCCATCCCAATATCTCCAAAGATTTATAGTTCAGCATTCTGAGAACATAGAATAATAATAAGTAATAAGCTGTAAGGAACTGCAGAGCCTATTTTGTACAGCCATTTCATTAAAAAATACTTTTACTGATTATCTTTCATGTTTATATCATCTACATTTCTCACTACATCTCTTATGCAACTCTCTCCCAGGAAGCCATCCCTTATAATAATTTTTTTTAAAAAAAGAGGAAACAAAACTAATCATCAGATCAAAATTATATGCAGTGTTCCACACCCATGATTTCCTACTTCTAAAAAAAAAAAACAGGAGGTATCTTCAGTATCTTCATATTATCTTTTCTTTGAAACCAAAATTGGTCATTTCAAATTCACAGTGTTCAGTTTGGAATATTTTGTCATTGTTCTTTTTACATTGTTGTAGTCATTGTATATATTGTTTTCCTGGTCCTGCTGACTTAATTTTTCATCCATTCAAATAAGTCTCCTGTGCTTCTTTGTATTCATCATATGGGTCATTTCTTAGGATGTGTGTGTGTGTGTGTGTGTGCGTGTAAATATTCCCCAATGAATCAATTCTTTGCTACCACAAAAAGTGTTGTTATAAATGTTTTGTTGGATGTGGGGCCTTTTTAACATTGACTTACTTGGGGGTATTTATTCACCTAGTAATAGAATCCTTGGGTCAAAAGATATAGACATTTGAATCATTCTCTTTAAATGATTCCAAATTGTTTTTCAGAATGCCAGCCTCTTCATTTTATAGATGGGAAGGCTAAGACCCAATGAAGGGAAGGGACTTGCCTCCTAGGTTACAAGCGTATTGACGGCAGATCTGGAATTAGAACCTCTCCTGCCTCCCAGGCCTGATCTGTTTCCATCAAATAGCACCAGGACACCTCCTTGGAACATTGTATAATACATGTTATTCAGAGATAACCAAGAATCTTGCTAAGACTTGGGAACTATTCTGTATGTGAACTCTCATTGTTCAAGGTTGTGGATGGACCTATAGAACATACATGAGATTGAATGTCCCAAGACAGAGGGAAAAAAGAGATGGATGATTTTCTGTCAAACTGATGTCATACTGTCTGGGGTGGGGTTGGGGAGAAAGTCAAGGAGAGGGGGAAAGAGAAGACTTTATCAAACTTAATAAAATCTAAATTTTTAAAAAGCTTTTAAACTCTGCAAGTTATACTAAGATCAAATCTATCCCATGGAGTTTTCTTGGCTGTTAAGGTAGCAACCAGCTGACAGATTGTCTTCTAAACCCACCTAGCCTAAGACTGATTGAGTGATTCATTAGGTGACTAACTGTTACGCAAGTAAACAACTGAGATTCTGGCCACTCCTAGCTTCGTCATCTCATTGACAAGGGAGCAACATAGTGAAGAAGGCATGCAGAAAAAGAGGTCTTGTCATCATAGGAATTTAGAACTGGACAGGACCTTAGGAATATCTGAACCACTGACTCATCAATCAATCAACAAGCATTTATTAAGTGCCCACTATGTACTAAGCCATGTACTTTGCTAGGTGCTAAGGATACAGATTTTACAACAGCAAAAATAACAATCCTTATTCTTAAGGAACTTACATTCTAATGAGGAAGATAACTAGTACAAGCATAGGTATATATAGAATACATACAAAGAAAATACAATAAATATATACAAATAAAATAAATATTGTTAACACTTTAAAAAGTTACTTTAAAGAGACAAGCCAATAGTGATACACAGTTACAGAGTTTATTCCTTATTCCCTTAAGCTAGCAGTACTTGCCAAAGGAGGCATGAGCTAAGTTCTGACTCCAGAACAAAAGGATGAGAGAGCTTAAGTACATTTTAGGACCATCCTAATTAGGGGTGGTTGAGACACAAATTCATGGTTCCCATAATGGTTTAATCATTGTGTGATAAAAGGAATTTCTTAGTTGGATAAATGATAAATACAGAAAAACAAGAGAACTGACAAAGTGTCAATTGAAATTACGATTCAGAACATCTGTGTTTCCTTTACTATTAACATTTCATAATAAGGTATATGTTCAGAAAATCTTAAAATAAGAAAAAGTCCCATTACTCAAGTTAATGCCTTGAGTTGAGGGTCTCGTCCTGAAGGGCCATAAAGCAGGCCTCTTCTGTTTGTTGACATAAGAAGAAGTATTCTCCGAGCTCACTCAGAGAAGCAAGACAAAGCTGGTTCTGTTTGGAATTAATGATCCTACCCCCAGCCTTATCTGGTCTCTGGAATGGCTGATATAACAAAAAGGAGCCTTTTAAAAATGAGACAAAATAGCCAGTTGGATTATTTCGGATTTTGGCCAAAATATGATATTTAATAATGATCAACATAAATAAAAAAACAGTTGGGGACTGAGGACACTAGCGATTTGAGGGGGATCATGAAGAGCCTCAGGTAGAAGTTGGGACTTGATCTGCCTCTTGAAAGGAGATGATGAGGAAAATCACACTCCAAACACCCAGGGACAACCACTACCAAGGCACAGAGACTCTGTAAGATGGAGTTCAGGTGTAAGATACAGGGAACTGTCCATTTGGACCTGGTTGAAGAGTTTGAGAAGCAGAGTAATATATAATGAGACTAGAAAAATAGGTTGGGGTCAGGCTGTGAAAGGCACTAAAATCTAAAAAATAAGGTTTATATTTTATTCAAGAGGCAATTGGGAGCCTCTGGGCTCCCAATAATAGTATTAATACTATCATCTCCATCTTACAGAGGAGGAGACTCTGAACATAGTGGAAGAGAAATTAGCTCAAAGTCAGCACTGAGTTAGCAAGAGATCCCAGATGGTGAACCAGACTTTCTGTCTTTCTGTTGCATTCTGTTAATTCTCAAATCACTTTCTAGCCCCAGAGTACCATCGTAGGGTAATAGGAAAGCTCTGGGTGCTCAACGGAGAAGAGTTCATTGAAAGGAGGGAAAAATGAGAACAAAGGGGGAAATAAGGAAGTGAAGTCAAATCTTTCCCTTTTCAGGTATTTTAAAACATTTTAACTTCTGCAAAGTCTAAGCACTGATATTGCTGAATATCCCCTGGTCTAAGGCATATTGAGCAGTATTCCAAAACATAAAGATCAACCAAATTCCTTGGCACTGCAGAGAACTGCATCATAATTGTCATTGCCATCATTAGCTGCTTAGTAATTTCCCAAAATTAGGAAATATGTACATGGGCAGCTATGTGACATGGTGTATAGAGCATTGGCCCTGGACTCAGGAGGATCCAAGTTCAAATCCAGTCTCAGACACTTACTGGCTATGTGACACTGGATGGATCACTTTAACCTCCTTTTGCTTTAAAAAAAATATATGTATATATGTACATCAGTTTGTATATTGCATGAGTACATGAATATATTGCACCATCATCATAAATATCGTAACTCCCATATCTATGATGCTTTCAGGTTTACAAAACTCTTTCTTCATAACAATCCCATGAAGTCAATAATACATACATTATTATCTGCAATTTACAAATCAGGAAACTGAGATTTAGAGAGCAAGTGACTTTCCCAAAGTCTCTTGGATAGTAGATGTTAGTGCAAGGACATGAACTCATAGGTGTATAGGCTTATGGGATCATAGATTTAAAGCTATAAGGAGGCCTTATTTCTAAAATATATAGAGAGAACTGAGTCAAATTTATAAGAATATAAGTCATTCCCCAATTGATAAATGGTCAAAGGATATGAACAGGTAGTTTTCAGAGGTAGAAGTTTAAACTATCTATAGTCATATGAAAAAATTCTCTAAATCATTATTGATTAGAGAAATGCAAATCAAAACATCTCCATGCTACCACATTACACCTATCAGATTGGCTAACACGACAAAACAGGAAAATTATAAATACTGGAGAAGATGTAGGAAAATTGGAACTCTAATTCATTGTTGGTGGAGCTGGTGAATTGGTCCAACAACTCTGGACAGCAATTTGGAACTATGCCCAAAAGGCTATTAAAAAAGTGCAGATCCTTTGATCCAGCTTCTAGGGCTATATCTCAAAGAGATTATAAAAATGGGAAAAGGACTCATATATACAAAAATATTTATAGCAGCTCTTTTTGTGTTGACCAAGAACTGGAAACTGAGGGGATGCCCATCAATTGGGGAATGGATGAACAAGTCATGATACATAAATGTAATGAAATACTATTGTGCTATAAGAAATGATGAGCAAGCAGATTTCAGAAAATCCTGAAAAGGCTTATATGAACTGACGCTGAGTGAAGTGGGAAGAACCTGGAGAAGACTGTTCACAGAAGCAGCCACAGTGTGAGAGGACTGATTTTGATGGACTTGGCCCTTCTCAGCAATGCAAGAACCTAAAACAATTCCAAAGGCCTCATGATGGTAAATGCCATCCACATGCAGAGAAAAAACTATAGAATCAGAATGCAGAGCGAAGCACACTGTTTTCTTTTTTGTTTTGTTTTGTTTTGTTGTTCTTTCTCATGCTCTCTCCCATTCATTATAATTCTTCTATACAACATGACTAATATGAAAATGTGTTTAACAGGAATGTATATGTAGAGCCATATCACATTGCATGCCATCTTGGGGAAGGAGGGAGAGGAAATTTAAAACTTATGGAAGTAAATGTTGAAAACTAAAAGTAAACTAATAATTTTTTTAAAAAAGACCACATTGGTAATAATAAAATGAAGCTCTAAACCCAGAAGGAAAAAAAAAAAAAGAAATGACGAGCAGGAAGACTTCAGAAAAACCTCAAAAAATTTATATGGACTGATGCTGAAAGAAGTGAGCAGAATCAGGAGAACATTGTATACAGTTAACAGCCCCATTGTACAATGACTTTGATAGACTTTGCTCTTCTTAGCAATGCAAGGACCTAAAACAATTCCAAAGGACTCATGATGGAAAATGCCATTCCCATCCTGAGAAAGAACTATGGAGTCTGAATGCAGATAGAAGCAGACTATTTGCTCTCTTTTTTTGTTTTGTTTTGTTTTTTCTTTCTCATGGTTCCTCCCATTTGTTCTAATTCCTTTATAAAACATGACTAATGTGAAAATATGTTTACTAAGAATGTATATGTAGAATCTATATCAGATTGCATGCTGTCTTGGAGAAGGGGGAGGGGAAGGAGGTGGAGAAAATTTAAAACCTATGGAAGTGAATGTTGAAAATTAAAAATAAATTAATTTGTAAAAACAAAAAAGGAAGAAAAAAGAAATATAAGGGACCTCAGAGGTCACGCATCATAGATTTGAAGCTAGAAAAGACCTTGGGGGTCTAATTCCTTCACTATTTATAGATGACAAAATTGAGGCCTCAGTCATATGAAGTGACTTGCTTAACATTGATCACACAGGTAATAAATAGCAGAGCTGAGATATGCATACAGGTCCTTTGACTCCAAATCCAGGGTTCTTTCTATTGTGGTTGAGTCTGTGGCTTCAAGGTCACATGTGGCCCTCTAGGTCCTCAAGTATGACCTTTTAACCGAATCCAAACTTTGATGTGCCACCTCATTCTTATCATATGAATTCGTTCATGAAGAAATTCAGGATATTTTAGTCTATAGAAAAGACTTGAGGGCAATGGATATGATTGTTGTCTTTCAGTATTTGGAGAGTTGTCATGTGGCAGAGAGATTAGATTTATTCTGTTTATCTTCTGAGGGAGGAGCTAGAGCCATTGTAGGAAGATTACAAGGAGGCAGATTCCAGCTCAATATAAGAAAGCTTTCAAATAACGGGAGACTGGAACAGGATGCCCTATTAGGTTTGGATGGCAAGCCCCCTCCTACCATTTCTTGGGGATATTACA
>CM053585.1:265417703-265436342 GCA_028646515.1 Pseudochirops corinnae
GACTGGGGGAGGGGGGACACACTGGGATGGCTGTTTTGGGGCAGTGGGTGGGGGAAAGACGGGGAGAAAATATGTAACTCAAAATCTTGTGGAAATGAATGATGTAAACTATAATAAAATTTTTTAAAAATTAAAAAAAAATTATTGTGACAGAAAAAAAAAAAGAAAGGATTTATGCCTTAGGTGAGTGATTGGAATAGATGCTCTCTTGAGGTCATAAGATTTAGAGCTGAAAGAGTCCATAGGCCTTACACAGCCCAACCTCTTCATTTTGCAGAAGAGGAAAACTGAAGCTTGGATTTAAGAATGACTTGTCTAAAGTCACAGATACACAAGTGGCAGAGTTGGGATTTGAACCCAAGTCCCTTACTCCAAATCAATTGCTCTTTTAATTACAACACATTGCCTTCGGTTCTTTTCAGTCCTGGCTTCTGTGATCTATGATTGTCTCCCTGTATCCAGAGGAGTGCTGGTTGTAGAAGGGAGACAGACCAGGGAGCTATGTCACACAAATACTCTTCCAGTGGGACAAGCGTCTTTGTCTTGCTGTGAAACAAAGCAGGAGGCTGAATGGCCCTGTATGGGAGGGAAAGGCTGGACAATCAGACCCATTGAATCTTTTACCCATGAAGTCCTAGCAGCTGGAAGGCAAGCCAGTGGGGCTCCTGGGGGAACAATAAGGACATTTTCAATGGTACCAGCCAGCTGCATGAGAGACAGAACAGAGCAGCTTGATGGTGCCACAGGAAAAGGAACAGGGCACCTGTCTGTTTAATCTTTGGTGGTCCCTGCTCAGTAGACCTTCTGACGCTCTAAAGAAGGTAGGAAGAAGCCAGAGCAGGGTGGAGGGGGGAGATTGTGGCCTAATTGAAGTTACTGTTGGCTCTGATGTTTACAGGCTAGAAACAATTTTGCCTTAGCTTCCTCACCTTTAAAATGAGGATAATAGTGCTTGTACTACCTACTTTTTTGTGGGGGAAGTGTTTTGTAAACCTTAACTATGCTACATAAATTTCACTTATTAATATTCTTTCTATCTCATTCTCATGTTTATATTCAAAGAAGCCCAGATTCCAATGACTCTTAAATACACTGCTGTCCTGTTCTCATATTCTTTTATGTCAAGAGGCAGTGCAGTAGAATGAAAAGAGCACTGGCCCTGAAGTCAGAGGTTGTGGGGATACATCCCACTTGTAGTGTTACTGCCTGGGGAACCTTGGACATTGAACCCCCTCCTCTGTAAGAGGAGGGAGGTGGGGCTACATGTCTTCTGAGGTCACTGCCAGCCTCTGTGTCTAGGATCATAGGGTTCAGCAGGCTTCTTTGTAGGTGGATGGCTTTTGTAATTGCATAAAAGTATTGGGGTGCAGCCTTTTCACCTTGCTGAAAGCATCTTTGGGACATTTCTAGGAGTGCGAAGGGTGACAGGGATGATTATTTAGGAGCTTGCTCTTGTTCCTGTGTGGTTCTGATTTCTCTTGCTAGGTCTTCATATTTTGAAAGCTTTTATTACATGTTGTTTGGAGGCTGTGAGCACTTAGTGCAGCAATATTTATTTTAAAAATTGTTCTCAAATTTTTGTGGGTCAGTGTTGTGTCTAGGCAATCACGGACAATAGCTGCCTATGATGATAGTCTGGTTCTAGTATAGCTTAGCTGTTGAATTCACTAGGATATTTTTGAGACTTATATTTGTTGTATGGGGATATGGTATCTGGTAGTTTAGGAAGACTGGATCATCATGATCATCAAGACTATGACCTAACTTCTAGAGAGAGACAATTTCATTCAGTTCAGTTAATAAAGACAGGTATTGATACTGTGATTTCATTGAAGAAGTGTCTCTACCAATGCAGATCAGTAGCCTCCCTACAACTATAACTTATTTATGTTGATTTTTATTATATTAGTTGACTATGTCAGACTTTGCAGCTAGGTGGCTCAGTGGATAGAGCGCTGGGCGTGGAGTCAGGAGGACTCATCTTGCTGAATTTCAAATCTGGCCTCAGACACTTACAAGTTGTGTGACCCTGGGTGAGTCACTTAACCTCTGTTTACCTTAATCCAAAGGAAATAGAAATGGCTAACCACTCCAGTATCTGTCAAGAAAACCCCAC
This sequence comes from Pseudochirops corinnae, assembly GCA_028646515.1. Taxonomy (NCBI): domain Eukaryota; kingdom Metazoa; phylum Chordata; class Mammalia; order Diprotodontia; family Pseudocheiridae; genus Pseudochirops; species Pseudochirops corinnae. The sequence goes on from CM053585.1 coordinate 265,419,820, forward strand.
AGACAGAATGGTTTATGGAGTTGTAAGGAGTCTGACATGACTGAATGGCTGAACAGCAACATATTAGACTTGGAGAGTGAACTGCCCAGGACAATAGTGTTAAGGGGCCACTAAAGGATCCCTGTGGCCATATGTTGACTTAGAAAACTATATATTACTATTACCTATGTTTTATTGTATTTTTATTTATTTTGTTAAATATTTCTCAATTACGTTTTAATCTGGTTTGCGTTGCTTTTGAGTGTTGAGTGTCATGAGCCACGTGAGATCCAAGGTTGCATAGCCAAGTATGTATTAGATGTAGGACTTGAACCCAAGACTCTTCCTGGTTTCAGGGATAGATCCCTATCCACTACTTCATATTGCCTCTCAAATGTTCCTTATGAAACTTAAGGAAACTTATTAAAATAATAAACATCATCCTTACTATTATAAACTCTGGGCAAGGCACTGTGCTCAGTGCTGGAGATAGAAAAAAAATCTAGTACAGGTTCTGCCTCAATGTACAGACAGTCTAATGGGGGAAATGAATTGGAATTTAACTTCCCTGGGTCTCAGGTTCCATCTCATTAAATGAGGGGATTGGACTAGATGGCATTTGAAGTCCCATCTGGCTCTATCTGGGCTTCTCTGAGACAAGGAAGAGTAAGATCATAGAAATGTAGAGGTTTAGGCAAAGTGTTCTAAGAAATCTGAGGATGTTAAAGGATTGCTTTCATCTTGTGTTTGTGGGGGGTGGGAAAAGGACAACGTCAGAGTGAGTTTCATGGAGGAGGTAGCACCTGAGTTGGACCTTAAATAAAGGCTCCAAGAAATTTCATTTGAGGGAGATGGCTGGAAAGATATGATGGGGTGAGAGAGGAGGGGGATGTTCATTCCAACCACCGGCAAATGAAGCCTGGTGCAGTAGAGTGTGTTTGATTGGGAGTCAGAGAGCTGGGATTCAAGTGAATTGACCTCTCCAGACCTCATTATCCTCAACTATAAAATGCCAGGGTTGGATCAGATAACCTCCAAGATTCCTTTCATAGCTAAATAGATAATCTTATGAAAACAAAAACATATAAACCATAGATCTAAAGCTGAAAGCCTCTCAGAGGTCATCTGGTCTCATCACTTCATTTTGCAGGTGAAGAAACTGAGGCTCAGAGAAGTGACATGATTTGTCCAAAGTCTCATATGTAGCATATGTCACATATGTAACATCAGAGGTAAGATTTGAATGAGTCTTTTGAATCTGGAAAGTCAGTTCTTTTTCCCATTGTACCCAAGAGTGTTGAATCTAACTGATATCTAGAGTTGATGGTTAAATTTTTTTTTTTTGCCTTTTTTTGGAGGGGCAATTGGAGTTAAGTGACTTGCCCAAGGTCACATGGTTAGTAAGCGTTAGGTGTCTAAGGCTGGATTTGAACTAAGGTCCTCCTGACTCCAGGACCAGTGCTCTATTCACTGTGCCACCTAGCCACTCTGATGGTTAAATTTTCAATGTGAGCATGTACAACTTGGCAAACTATAAATGGGGCTTGATTTATTGTCTTGTTAATTGTCTAGACTTATGTGTTAATGATGTAGGTTAAACTTAAAAGTATGTCATGTATATACCTCCTTCCCCCCAGATCTGGTTGTTAAACATTTACCTGCCTTACACCCCTGCCTTTACTCCACTACCTCCAGGAGTGGAAAGTAAGTCCTATTTTACTGGAACATCAGTCATGTGAGTGGGTATTGGATGAGATAAGACTAGAAATGTAGGTTGAGTTGGAATGTGGTATAATGGAAACAGTTCTGGACTAAGTAAGAATCAGGAAATGTGGATTTGACTCCTGGTTTTGACCTTTACAACCTTGAAAGATTCACTTGATCTCTCTGAGCCTCAGATTCATGTGTAAAATGGGAATTGTGATACTTGCGTCATCTATCTTGTTATAGGAGAAAGTGTTTGATGTTTTTCTTAGAACAAGCCAACATTTCTTTAAAAACCGCATCATCAATAGGAGGAATGGAAGAAGCATTTATTAAGTGCCTACTACGTGCCAGGACACCGTGCTAAGGGCTTTACAAATATGACCTCATGTGGTCCTTGTTGTTTCTATAACATATAATCCAACCCTCAAAACATGCTACCCCTATGAGGTCACAGAATGCCGGGGCTGCAGAGGACCTCAATGGTTATCTAGCCTAGGGCTTAGGGCTATCTAGCCCTAAACCAAGGCCCAAAAAGGCAAAGTGAACTAATTGGCCAGTGTATACTGCCAGTCAGTGACAAAAGCAGAATTCAAATCCTGCTTTTCTGAATTCAAGCTCAGTGTTCTTTCTAGTCTCTTCCGCACGCTTCAACTAATTAATCAAGAATTTATTTATTATTAAATTTATTTATTTACTTTTAGTTTATAACATTCAGTTCCACAATCCCTTGAGTTCCAAATTTTCTCCCCCTCAATTCTCCACATGGCGGCATGCAATCCAAAATAGGTTCTACATGTACCTTAACATTAAACATTAGTCAAGTTGTAAAGAAGAATTATAACCAATGGAATGAATGAGAAAGAAGGAACAAAACAAAACAAAAGAGAGAGAGAGCAAGTAATTTGCTTCAATCTGCATTCAGACTCTGTAGTTCTTTCTCTGGATGTGGATATTCCTTTCCATCATGAGTCCTTTGGAGTTGTCTTCTAACCTTGCATTGCTGAGAGGAGCCCAGTCCATCAAAGTTAGTTGTCACAGATATGATGTGTCTGTAATTGTGTACAATGTTCTCCTAGTTCTGCTCTCCTCACTAAGTATCAGTTTATTATATAAGTCTTTCCAGGTTATTATTAAGTCCATCTGCTCCTCATTTCTTATAGCATAATAGTATTCCATTATATTCATGTACCACAATGTGTTTAGCCATTCTCCAATTGATGGGCATCCCTTTGATTTCTAATTCTTTGTCACCACAAAAAGAGCTGCTATAGATGGAGAGAAATATAGTTAGTCCTTCAAAATATGACTACTATCGAAATGTTTTGCATTACTACACATGTATAACCTATATTGAATTGCTTATCTTCTCAGTGGGGATGGGTAAGGAAGGGTGAAGGGAGAGAATCTGGAATTCAAAGTCTTAAAAAACAAATGTTTTAAAAAAAATTGTTTTTTTACAAGCAACCATGAAATAAGATACACAGGCAATAGAGTATAGAAATACATCTTGCCCTACAAGAAAGAAAGGGGGGAGCATTAGTGGGGGATATAAGAGAGGGCAGATTGGGGGAAGGAGTATTCAGTATGCTTGTCATCTTGGGGTGAGAAGTAGGGAAGAGATGGGAAGAAAATCTGTAACTCAAAATCTTTGGGAAATGAATGTTGAAAGCTAAAAATAAATTTTTAAAAAAGAGCTGCTATAAATATTTTTGTACATATGGGTCCACCTCCCACATGTGTGATCTTTTTGGGATATAGCCCTAGAAGTGGTATTGCTGGGTCAAAGGGTATACAGCAAGCATTTATTTATTAAGAACTTCATATGTGTCAGACTCTGTATTAAATGCTGGGTATTCAGAGAAGAAGATGAACACCCTTAACGAGTACACGTGGAACATGAGGAATTCCCATACTCTTATCAATGTAGATCTTTGACCTGCTCTGCAAATAATAAATTTAAGACTGTTGCCTGGGGATACCAAGAGGTTAAGTGACTTGCCCAGGGTCACATAGCTAGCCAGGATGTGCTAAAGCAGGAAGGACCTCACTATCCACTGGAAGGTTTCCCTGATGCCAAGAATAGATTACTCTCCATTATGGCAGTTTACCTCTGATCCATACATGGCCATATACACAATAGAAATGACATAGATACAAGGTAATTTGTAAGGAAAGGTACTAGCACCAGAAAGGGCATCAGAGATCAGACAAGGCTTCATGTAGGAGGTGATCATTGAATTGAGCTTCGAAAGAATTTAAAGATTCTTAAAGATTAGTGTGTAGCTCAATCCAGTTAAGGGGACAGTCAATGCAAAGGCATGGAAATGAGAGATGGAGTTTCCATTAGCCATTGTGGCTGAATCATCATATATGTAAAGGGAAATAATGCGTAATAAAGCTGTAAAGGTATCTGTAAAGAGCTTTAAATATAGAAGAATTTGGTTTTGATCCTAGATGTAATAGGAAGCAGCTAGAGTTTATTGAGTAGGGAATTTGCTCCTTGAATGCTAAGATCAGGAATTCTATGATCATTACTGAGGGGAACAAGACCTCTTTTAATAGAGCTGGTATGGTTTCCCAGTGGCCCTACCCTGATGATTTAGCCAGAATCGCTCCCTTCTCTCTTGTGACCTATCCCATCTCCATCCCTCTCCCACAATTCTGCCCTCTGCTTTGCACTACATAGATTTGGATAGCTTTTCTTTTGTACTAGACTAGGGAAACCTGTTCAGTCAAAGGGCCGTACTTAAGGACCAAGAGGGCCACATGTGGGCTGGAAGCTGCAGGTTCTCCACTCAACTGCCTCTGAGGACAATGACTAGATCATGCCTTCTTCTTTGTCCTATACTGACCCCTGCATACAGTAGGTACTCTTACACAAGAGATTTTTTTTTTTCAGTTGGGTTGAAGAAATTTTCTGTCCTCTTTACCCTTCCATGGTACTGGTGACAGCTAAGGAGGAAGCAATGACTGTGAGGGAAAAAAAAAGTGGAGGACTCTTCCATTCTTGGGGTTTGTACAACCAGGACACCACTGGGTTGATCTGGTCCTCAGCTGCAGCTTCTATAACACTGGTTAAGGGCCATCTTCAGTTTCCTGCAAAAAGTTGGGAAGCATAAGGTAGGGAAGGGAGGAGGGACTATCTTTTCATCTCCCTCCTTTATTATTTCTATACTGCAGACATTTGCTGCAGACATTCTGGTCATGGCGGTGGGGGACTCAAATGGCCCCAAGAGTCTGATAACTATTTGGCAGAGAAAATAAAAATCGGGGGGGGGGGGGGGGAAGGGAAGCTATTTTTTTCAATGAAGCATGAAAATAGTTCTTTTGAAACTTTATGAAGCACATTCCACTGGGGAAAACCTTAGTGGCAGACCTGCCAATTATGCAGAGATCCAGAGAGGAAACTTTCCCAAGATACTCAGTATACATTCAGTCCAATATTTTACTTCTCAAGGTCCTATACAATAAGACTTGATGTTCAGAATGATAGGATACTATTGCATATTAACCATGAAACAAGGACTAATTTAAGGCTATGAGAGCTGGAAAGGGCCTTAGAGGCCATCTATAGTCCATCCCTTTTTCTCTTCACTTTCATTTGAAAGAGGTGGAAAGTGAGGTCCAGTGAAGGGGAAATGATTTACCCAAGGTCACACAGTGACTCAGAAGAAGAGGAAGAAAACCTAGGTTTAGATTTAGGATGAAACAAAACAATTATTTTGAACCTGGACATTCAGAATTTGGTCATTTTGTAAAAAGAGGACAGAAGTGGGGAAGGAAGGGTGGGCTCTTCCATGTTGCTGAAGAAAAAAGAAAAAGAAAAAAAGGCAAAAAAAAAAGACCTATGACTGACCTGCATTTCATGAACACTTCAGATCTCTCCTGGTCCCCAAAAAAACCCAAACAAACCCAAATCAGATTCCCGGAACCCCATTTCACATATCTTGTTCTATGGCTCTTGATTTAATCTGGATACAAACTTTTTGTGGGGGTCGTGGGGAGGTGAGATCCCCTTCTGGGGATCCCTGCAGTAGGGTCTGCCCTGTGCTCAGCCCTTGGGGGCACTCCTTTGTAATTGTGATGCATCAGGGCTGACTGGTAGGCCCTCCCTTGTGACATCCCTCCATTCTGCATTGTGCATAAAGGGTCAGAGAGGAGACTTGTCTGCTTACTCTGGGTACACCATACATCTCTACCTGTTCCTACTGCTTGAGAGTTTCTGTAAGGTAAAAAAAAAAAGGGGCCTTGGGACCAAGAGGGCATACCCTGCCTCCCCACACATAAGGAAGAGGCTACATTTGCTTCTATTCCATTCTCTCTTGAGGTCTGTCCAAGGCCATGTTTCTTGTTTCCATGACACTATCTATCCATCTCATCTTCTGCTGTTCCCTTTTCCTTTTGCTTTCAATCTATCTCAACATCAGAGCCTTTTCTATTGTATCCCAACTTCCCACTATGTGGCCAAAGTATTTAAGCTTCAGCTTTCAGTATTGGACCTTCCAGTGAATAATTGCCTGAATTAATTTCTTTAAGTATTGACTGGTTTGATCTCCTTGCTGTCTAAGGAACTTGTAAAAGTTAGCAGTTATAGAAACAAGCAGGTAGGGAGGTCCTAAGGATAAGTGTTGGGAAAGTGAAACAGGATTGTTAGGAAGGTAAGACTATGTGGATAGGGAAGAGAAGGAACCTAAAGACAGGCAATAAATTAGCTTCTTTTAATGGGTTTCCTCATCTATGGATGCACTAGGTAACTTCTAAGAATCAATGTGAACTTAAAGATCATTAGCAACTCCTTCTCTTCTCCCATTTTATGTATGGGAAAATTGAGGCCCAGAAAAATGAAGTGACTTGCCCCAAATCCCACAGTACCTCAGTGACGGAGACAAAGTTAATACTACTCTGCTATCTTGCTTCTTAACCCAAATTCTGTGATCAAAGCAGGGAAAATCAGGGAGAGTAGGAAGGAAGGTTGTCAAAGATGCTTTATGGATTATTCAACATTTGTTCATTCAACAAACATTTATTGGTGTCTAACTAGATCTTATGCCAGACACTCTGGGGGATGTAATACTGGGCTAATGGATTGAGCACTAACTTACAGGCAAGAAGACTTGGATTTAAAAAAAAAGATCTGGGTTTGATGGACTCTCAGATACTCACTAGCTATGTGACCTTGGGTAAGTCACAACCTCTCTGAACCTCAGTTTCTTCTGTGAAATGGGGAAAATAATAGCTCCTATCTCACAATTGTTGAATGAATCAGATGAGACAACATACATAATCTCTGAACATCTTAAAGTGCTATGGAAATGTTCATTATTAATTATGTATCCAAGAAATGTATCATAAAAAGTCTTGTATCAAAAGCTAAAAATAACTTATGGACAATCCACATGTTCCACTGATAGCCTCTCAATGTCAAGAGAGTTCCAAGAAGGCTCCCAGAATGTTGGGTGGAGTCTTTGTAGTACATTCAAGGGAGGACACAGACAAGAGTCATATTGTGGGATGATGGGTAGTCGTGAGAGGTTGCTGTATGGCCGGAGGGACTACCAGTATCTGTGAGATCACAAATCCATTAAGTATTTAGGTTTGCAATTATGGATCAGACAGAGTGAGCCATCTCAAGGAACTCACTTGGCTAGAGGTTAGACAGAGGGAGGATATAAGGTATTAGGTACTGTCAAGCATCATGGTGGGAATAAGGATGAACTCACAGTACAGTCTGTACCTCTCCCTCAGGGCAAGGACTCTCTTTTTCTTTTTTTTCTTTTTCTTTTCTTTCTTTCTCTTTTTTCCTTGTATTTGTATCTCTAGTGCTTAACACAACACCTAGCATGTGTTAGTCATTTTTCAATTGTGTCTGACTCTTTCTGGGTGAAGATACTGGAAGGGTTTGCCATTTTCTTCTCCAGCTCATTTTATAGAAGAGGAACTGAGGCAAACAGGGTTAAGTGACTTGCCCAGGATCACACAGCCAGCAAGTATCCAAGGCCATATTTGAACTCACAAAGATGATGAGTCTTCTAACTCAGGGCCTGACACTATCCGCTGCCCCACCTCGCTGCCCATACTAAGTTCTTAATAAACGCATACTCTCTTTTCTCTCTCTCCTGCCTCCCTGCCCCTGCTTGTCTCTCTCTCATGCACTTACATGTGCTGTTATATTTAGAGATTTGTCATTTTATGTTTCTGTTTTCTCCCTACGAGATTATAAGCTTCAGAGGCTATAGGGAATCCTATCCTAGCCAAATTTTATATTGCTCCCTGCACGGTGCTATACACAGTAGAACCTTTATGAATCTGGTTGACTTTGAATTTGAAGAAAGGTCTTGCGTAGAAATACCTTTTTCAGACCCAAAGGATATCCTGTCAGGGGCAATTTCTTTTCCTAAACATCACTCTGCCTAATAGACTTTAAAACACTAAAGCAGTTTTTTCCATCTTTTTCCCTCATGAATCACTTAGAAACATAGGCTTACAGACCATACAGCTTAGAAAACATCTAGTCCAGGATTTTTGGTATGTTATAGACCCCATTAGACAGATTGGTGAAGGCTATGGACCCCTTCTCTGAATAATATTTTTAAATGTCTGGAATAAAATACTTGGCATTACCAAGGAAACCTATATATTGAAATAGTTATCAAAATACTAAGAATGTTGATGTAGTCCAACACCCATTTCATAGGAAACTGAGGCTCGGAGAGATGATGTGAACAGTACTCAAGGTTACACAGCTAGGAAATGGCAGAGATAAGATTTAAAACCAAATCCTGACTCTAAATCTAGCATTCTTTCTCTTGGAAACTTGTGGGCTGTAGTAGAGGGGTCATGAAGAATCGGACATGACTGAAATGACTGAACAACAACGTAGAGAAGGAGCCTTGGACTGAAAGGTAGGAAACCTGGGGCCCAGGCCTGTCACATACATTTACTTTGTGACTTTGGGTAAGTGATTTCCTTCTCCTCTTCAATTTCCTCATGTATTCAAGGAAGATATTGGATTAGGTAACACTGTATGACACAATCTGGGGACAGCTGGGTGATGCAGAGGTCAGAGGGCTAGGTTTGGAGTCAGGAAGACTAATATTCATGAGTTCAAATCCGGCCTCAAATATTTACTAGCTGTATGACCCTGGGCAAGTCACTTACCCCTGTTCGCCTCAGTTTCCTCATCTGTAAAATGAACTAGAGAAGGAAATGGCAAATCACTCTAGTATCTCTGCCAGGAAAACCCCAAATGGGGGTCACAGAGAATCAGATACAACTGAAATGATTGAACATGACACAATCTTACAGCTGAATTCCAAACTATGCCCAAGCAAGAACCCTCTCCACAGCATCAATTCAATTTAGCAAGCATTTACTAAGTAGCTACTAGGGTTACAGGCTGGGGAGAAAAAGGCACAAATGAAACAATCTTTGTTCTCTAGGAGCTTATATTCTACTTAGGAGAGGGCTGGAGGAGGGAATCCCGACTTGTACTCCAATAAATAAATGCAAAGTATATGTGGAGCAAATTCAAAGAAATTTGGGGAGAATTTGGTGGGGGGGGGGGGTTGTCTATTGGGCAGAAGGTGTCAACAACCTCAGGTGATCAGGAATGGCCTTGGGGAAGAAGTGACATTTGGCTTGAGCCTTGACACTATTCCAAGAGGCAGACAAGATCCAGAGTATTTTCAGCAGGGAGGAAAGATCAGAAGATAGAATTTTGTGTATGGGGATCAGTAAGAAGAGACAATATGTGTAAAGCATTGAGCACAGTGCCTGGTACATAGTAGATATTTAATAAATGCTTATTCTCTTCCTCCCTCCCTTTAACTAGGATATAGCAGGGGCAAGGGGGAGTTAGGTGAAATCCAGCCATGTTGGAGTCAGATTGTGAAGTACTTTAACGTTGATCAAAAGAGTTTACAGTTTATCCTAGTGACAATAAGGAGCCACTGAAATTTCTTGAGCAGTAGGTATAACAGCATCACACTTGTACTTTGGAAATATCAGCTGTGAGGAGAACAGATTTGCAAGAGGAAAGACTAAAGGCAGGGAGACTATCCTGTCAAAAGGCCATTTAGCTCCTGTCTGAATACCTCAGTAATGGAATGAGCCAGCCCATTCCAGTTCGGATAGACAGGAACTTTTTTTTCCTTGACTTGCTGAAATTTCTATCTCTTTAATTCCTACTCACTGTTCCTAGTTCCACCCTACAGGGACAAGTAGAACAAGTCCGATGCTTTTTCCACATGACAGCCCCAAAGATATTTGAAGTCAAGTTTCTTTCCTTAGCCTTAATTCAACAAACACTTCCTTAAACACCTACTATGTGCAGGTCTTCCCTATGCTGGATCCGAAGCTTACAAATGACAGTCCTTGCTGTTAACAAGTGCTCTACGGCCTTAGGCAAACTGCTACACTGGCATACTATGATTCCAAATAGCACTGAGAACTAGGACTACTGAGGGAAAGGTCAAATGCTGGGTGTTAGGTGTCTGTGGGAGAGCTGGAATATTGATACTGCATGACTGTTGTGGCCCATGGATCTCTGTGAAATCCCCACAAGATGTCACCATGATAACTATCTTGTCTCTCTCCAGTTTCTTCATGGGCCTCTTAAAATAATAACCCCTTCCTTGGTCTTTTGCTAAGCTCCTTATGTCACTTTCAACAGACACCCTGGGTTTATTTAGAGCCTCTCAAAAGTCTGAAGGAGAATTTTCTTTTTCTGTAATCACTTCCTCCCCTGCCCCCTCATTTAACAACAACAACAATAATAATAAACTTAGACCCAGAAAGGGGGTGGGTAGTATGGGGAGGGGAGAAATGACTTGCCATATATCACACAGGTAGTAAGAGGCAGAACTGGAATTTGAACGATCTTTCTGACCCCAGAGCCAACACACACCCACTTTGATCCTTCCGACTTTTATAAGGGCCTCTCAGAGTAGGAAGCCGAAAGGGTAGATCTCCTGGTGAGTTTTGAAATGGAAGTGTGACTCAGGACTTTGCAAGGAAAGCATCTGGCTCTTTTTCAATCATTTGCTTCCCTGTGTGTTCTTTGTCTTCTTTTTTCTGCTTTTTTCTCGTTTCCTTAGCTGCCCCTGTCCATGAAATGCTCAATCTCCTTTACCACCTCCTTCTCTTCCCTTTTTTTCTCCCTTTTTAGCTATTCCTAACTCTTTGCCAAAGCTCTCCTCTAGGTTAGATGGCCAGAGAAGTACTTTGGCATTTCTGATGCCAATTTGACCCTGCTCCGTCTCTGACCCCCCAGCCCATTTTTACCTCCTTGGCTACTGTGATGGGAAAGTAGCATTAAGTAATTATGTGTTGCATGCTGTGCATGCCTGTAGATAGAAGTGATTTCTGGGTACAAAGAACCTAACCTAGAAGAGGAGTGAGGATGAATTGGGCAGAAGCCTGGGTTCGTGTTATAAGTGTCAGCATTATACAGTAGAAAAGCAAGGAAAAGCCAAGAGATCTGGTTTCTTTCCCAGTTTTGGTAAGCTAAATAATTTCCTTTCTCTGTCTCTCAATGTCCTCTTTTGTTAAACGGAGTTAATATTTGGACAACCTCACAAGGGTCATTGTGAGGATCCAATGAACTGAGATAAGGTATATACAGTATAGTACTGTATAAATGTCAACTATTTGACATTATTATATTATTATAATTATATATTATAAATACTTATTATAATAATAATGATATTATTATTATAAATACAGCCAGATCTACTCTTGGACCTGTTCCTGCCTATATCTGGGGCAAAGATTTGCTGGTCTTCACAGGACTGCTATAAGGGCCAGGGTGCCTCAGTAATACTACCCATTCACCCATATATTTGACATTTATTAAATATTCACTGTATACCTTTTCCTGGCACTGGGGTAGAGGTAGATACAAAGTACGGATAAAAATATTTTCTTTTTCATTTTCCTTTATGCCAGAGTGCTAGTGACCTTAAGTGGCTGCTTTGTGAAATCAAGAGAAGATCCATTAAAACTCAGAGATGGAAAGAACCTCAGACATCATCTAGTTCAACTTACACATGTATCCCCTATACCTTCATTAAAAGTGATTATCTAGTCCCTTCTTGAATACCTCTGATAATGAGGAAATCATTATTTCCCAAGACAGACCATTAGATTTTTGAATATCACTGATTGTTAGAGTCTTTCCTTATATTGGATCTTAATCTGCCTTTCCCCAACTTCCATCCGTTGCTACTGTTTCAGCTCTCTGGGTCTAAACAGAAAAATTCTAAACTCTGCTATATAACATCTCCTGTACTATTTGTTAACACTGTTAAAATAATTACCTTGTTTTAAAACTGAAGAGGACCACAAAATTATCTTCTCTGAGATTTAAGGGACTTTATTTTAAATGAAAAATTACAAATTTTGATGACAATCTCTCAGAGCACTCCCAGTTAGGAAAATTCTCAACTTTTAGGCAGAGTGAGCTCTGCTTCAATTTACATTTATATCTATCTCCAAGTTAACCCTTGGCCTCTTTGGCAGTTGGGGCAAATTTCACGTTACTGGAAAGGTTTGGGCAACAAAAATAGACTGTATTATAGTGTCTGTGCATAGAGAGGCACCAGGAGAGGAATTTGGGGAGAATAAACTTTTTTTTCCTTACGTATTTCCCTCGATCCCGGAGTAGGTGGGGTAGGTACACTAGTAGAATCAGCTCGTAGAACTAATGGCCCTCTTGGATATCTTCTCTGTCCTTCTGTTGGTTGGTTGCTTCCTACAATATCAGTTCTTTCATGCCTACCTCTGACTCTTTCTTTCTCTTTTCTTAAAAAACTCTTAGAATTTTTATTTTGAGACAGCTCCTTTTATACAATCTCTTTAGGACATGACCAAGTCGCAAGCAATGGCTTGGATTGATTCAAGAAGGTGTAAATAACTGTACTAGGTTCTGATCAATTCATTCTAACAAAAGTATTTTTAAGTAGTTAGATAGTCAATAGATCTCCACTCTTACTTTTGAAAGGTAGCATCGGAAAAAAAACCGTACATATTGCTTTCCTTTATTTGCCAAATGGCAGGGCTAGCGTTATTATCCAGACTGATGTGACACAGACAGGGTACAGGGGCTGGGGCTGTTACCAGGACTGGTCTTGTTACCCAGAACTGCTGTGAGATAGGAAGGACAGGAGTTACCATACCCATTTTACAGATGAGTACATCACCTGTTCTGGCAAATACCATGACTTGCCCAGGGTCGCACTGTAATACTTGCCGGCGTCACAACTCAAAGCCTGGACTTGCGACTCTTAAGAAAAATAAAGTAACCTGAGCCCACCTCACACTTAGAGCTTCCGGGGAAAAATCACTGGGACCTGAACCACTTGTCCTTGAGGTACGTAGAGGAACTCAGCAGCTTCAGTATCTCCCCACTCCCCTTTGCCCCACCCCCAAACCTGGCACCTCGCGCAGGGAAATGGAAGGGGCTCGTGATGCCTGCTGGGATTTGTAGTCCTGGCCGCTCCCTGGCTCCGCCACTCCCGAGCGGCCGCGCCTGCGCGTTGAGTGCCGACTTTGGCTGCTCGCAGTGGTTTGAGCTCGGGAGTGGCTGCCATCTTAGCCGCGGGACTAAGGAGCTGCTGCCGCCGTCGCCGCCTCCCCCTTTTACCCCCAGACCGGTAAACACCTGCGGGAGGGTGATTGGGATAGGAGTGGGACAGACTAGGGGGAGATCTCGGGGAGCAGGGACGAAGCCGTGCCCCGGAGGGAGGGGAGGAAGGGGTGGTACCCTGGGTTCTGTGAGCCCCCTCACCGCCGGGCCCGGTCCGCTGGAGGGGAAAGGGATAAGTGGGGCCGGCGGGCGCGGGGGAGGGGGCCGGCAAGAGAGCAGAGCGGCAGTGGCACGCGCCGGTGCCGGTGGGACGGGCGAGGTGGAGGAGCTTTCGAGTCCCCCGCCCCCCGGGCTGGGAAGTTGTGTGAGGAGGAGGTGGAGAGGGGGAGAAGGAAGGTGGCGGGGCGCTTTTACCCCCCGCCCAGCGGAGTCCAGTCCTGCTCCGCCCCGCTCGGCTCTGCTCCGTTCCGGCCCCGGCTGGCTAGTGCCTGGGCGCGAGCCCCGGGCACCCTGCTGCCGGGGTGCCGCGGGGGGAGGGGGAGCGAGGAGGCAGCGGCTTCCCCGCCCCCCGCTGGCACCTGGACGGGGCCGTGCCAGGGTGGGGGGCGGCTGGAGCCCCCTGGGGCCGAGGGCGTCCCAAGTGAGGGCGAGCGGGCGAATATTGCCCACTTGCTGTCCCCGCCCCCTTTCTGCGGCTTCATTTCCAGGACGTCTCACTCTAGCGCTGATCAGGCTTTCCCGAGTGCAAAGCTTTCACCGGGTTCTTTCAAATCGCACCAGCCAGAAAGGGAGGGAGCGAGTGAAAAACTCTCCTCATTTCCATTGTCCTCGAAGGAGGTGTTCAGTTCCCTTGCCTTTCACCCCCGGGGAGTCTTATGCCTTCTCTCTTCGCCCTCTTCCTTGCCCTCTCTGCACTGTTTATCTTCTTGGATCATTGAAGCTGAGATGACTTTTAAAAAAAACCAACAGACCAACACAAGTGGAAATGAAAGCCTAACAGGATGATGGTGATAATAATGATGATGATGATGGTTATGGTGTGTGTGTGTGTGTGTGTGTGGAAGGAGGTGTAACTTGTTTTTACGACGTATTTTGACATAAGTACTTAAGAGTAGATAAAAACACAGCTCTGTAGGGTGGTGATAGAAGTTGGGTCTAAAATTAGTCATCTTGTGTGTGTAAGCAAGGTGAACTTAAGCTCTCAAAAAGGCACATTTCTTCAATGAGAGTTAAAATTTATTCAGAACAAAGACAGTCTTGCTTTAGTATACCTGTTAATTTTGTCCCATATTTCTTGCCTTCTCATAGGATAGATTTCTGTTTTAGGTTTTATGTGTATGTTGTAGGATTTTTGTTGTAGGATTTTTTTTTCCTCTAATGATGTAGAATAGCCAACTACAACTGCCTTCTTGCTTTTAAACTATCAAGAAAGGCTATATTCACAAGGCAGTGAGTAAAGTAGTACATTTCCACTATTTTCTTTTACTTCCTAAACCAGCTATGGGGATTTAGGGAATTATTTTCTAAGCATCTTTTCACAGACTTTGAAAAGAACAAATTTGAGATCTGGTGAAATCCTGTCCTGTTTTCTGAGTTTTAGCTGATGTAAAGGTACTTTATTTCTGAACATGTGGGACTCAGTGGCAAATACAGTGACTTCAGAGACAGTGACTGTATAAAGTATTTGTATGTGAGCCCAAATAATTACTTATATATATTTTCAACTATGTAGAAAAAAGTTTACTATTACCAAGTGATTGCCCTGTCACATTGGTCAAAAGGGGCTCATTAAGAAGACTGAATAACACAGTGTTTATATTTCAGTTCAGTTCTTAGGGAGCCATTCCTTAATATTTGTGTGAAACACCACCGATTAGTAGGAGGTTAATTGGGTTTTGAGGAGGAGGAATTTACATTGAAGGGTACGAACCCCATTCCAGGAACTGAAAAGTATCCATTTTAACTTTACTCCAATCAAGCGATTAGCAAGAATTTATTAAGCTTCTGCTACATGCTAGCCTCCCTCTACTGAAGAAATAAAGACAAAAATGAAACAATCCTTGCCCTCAAGGAGTTTACAGTCTATCAGGGGAGACATGTACATATATAGATATGTACCAGAAAATCTTCAAATGAATCTTTGGTGTCAAAGTTTTGGGCATTCTTTCCAAAGATGCAGATTGCAACCTATTTATACCTACTCATTTTTTTGTGACTTGTTCATGTTCTCCTAAAAGTTCTTCACAGAGGGTCTAACCCGTGGGCTGGAGATTTTTCTATCTTTGCCTTGTTATCAGCAGGGTACCAGTGGAGCACTGTGGTTGTTCACTGTAATCCCTTCTCTTACCAGGTGACAAATCATCTTCTTTTCCTTTCTTTCTTTTTTTTGGTAATATTCTTTACTCCTGTTCTTCTTTGGAGTTCTTTGTTGGTTATGTGTGTTCATATAGACTATGCACTTTTCCATTACCCTTTCTGTGATACTCATCCTTAGTTCCTTAGAGGCAGTGATGATAGTCCATGTCTTGCTGCTAATGTAGAACACTGGCAAAATGATAGTATTGAAAAAATGTGGCTTTGCTTTCACGGGAAACTTGGTGTCAGTAAAAGACCTTTGCAGCTTTCTGAAAGCATCCTGTTCATTTCTGGTCATGTTCATTTATATGTATTGTCTGTCCTAGATATACATTTTGTTGGACAAGTTCTATAGGAGTCCATCCAAATGCATGTTGAAATTGGAACAATAGACATTTTCATCCACATGATCTTTCCTGTGTGTGTGGGTAGGCCAAATTCCTTGGAGTTATGACCCTAAAAAAAAAAAGAATACCAAACTTTTCTTGTAATTATCCTCATCCTTTATTTTAGGTAGCTTCTTGAGATTTAATTCTTGACTTTGTTATTGTTTGGTATTGTCCACTTTTGTAACTTTACCCACTCCTCATTTAACTCAAATACAGTTTCCTTTATATTAACATTACCCCCAAGCCATTACCCCACCCGACCCAAATTCTAGTGGTTCAACCAAAGCTGCTCTGCACAGCTCTCTGTTTGCAGACTAATCCCATTTTCTGAAGGGGGAGGAACTGAGGTGATTCTCATTCCCCTCACCTCATTAAAACATCTACTAAGAAGCATTGTCTTCAAGCCAATCAGAAGGACAGCAGCCATTTTGACCCATGCTCTAATAATATAATAAGCTGACATATGATACCATAATATGTATTGTTTAATATATAATATAATAAAC
>CM053585.1:265436842-265457065 GCA_028646515.1 Pseudochirops corinnae
TTTTGCTAGGTAGGTGATTTTTGGCTTTAATCCTAGCTCCTTTGACCTTCAGAATATCATATTCCAGGCCCTCTGATCCCTTACTACAGAAGCTGCTAAAATCTTTTGTTATCCAGATTGTGGTTCCACAATACTTGAATTGCCCCTTTTTGGCTGCTTGTAATATTTTCTCCTTGAACTGGGAACTCCGGAATTTGACTATAATATTTCTGGCAGTTTTCATCTGGGGGAATCTCTTTTAGGAGGTGATCAGTGGATTCTTTCAATTTCTATTTTTACCCTCTAGTTCTAGGATATTAGGGTAGTTTTCTTTCATAATTTCTTGAAAGATGATGTCTAGGCTCTTTTTCTGATTATGGCCTTCAGATAGTCCAATAATTTTAAAATTATCTCTCCTAGATCTATTTTCCAGGTCAGTTGTTTTTCCAATGAGATAGTTCACATTGTACTCTATTTTTTCATTCTTTTACTTTTGGTTTTATAATTTCTTGATTTCTCATAGTGTTATTAGTTTCCATTTGTTCTATTCTAATTTTTCAGGAATTATTTTCTTCAGTGAGCTTTTGAACCTCCTTTTCCATTTGGCCAGTTCTGATTTTTAAGGCATTTTTCTTCCTACTGGCTTTTTGGACCTCTTTTACCATTTGGTTTAGTCTATTTTTTAGGTGTTATTTTCTTCACTACTTTTTTTTGCATCTTCTTTACTAAGTTGTTGACTTGTTTTTCATGATTTTTCATCATTCTCTTCCCAATTTTTCCTCTATCTTTTTTACTTAATTTTTAAAAGCCTTTTTGAGCTCTTCCATGGCCTGAGACCAATTCATATCTTTCTTAGAGGCTTCGGATGTTAGAAACTTTGACTTTGTTGTCTTCTTCTGAGTATATGTTTTGATCTTCCTTATCATCAAAGTAAGATTCTATAGTCTGGGGTTTGTTCTCTCATTTTCTCATTTTCTCAGTCTACTACTTGACTTTTTAACTCTTTGTTAAGGTAAAGCTCTGCTTCCAGTGTGGAGGGTGTACTATCCCAGGCTTCAGGGATTTTGTGCAGTTGTTTTCAGAGATTCTTCTAGGGACCTGCAAGTTTTCAGTTCTTCCAAGGTGATATGATCTAAGGAGAGGCATTTATCCTCTCCTGACATGTGCTCTGGTCTTTGAGTGACCACAAGTACTCTTTTCTACCCCAAAACCATGAGAAAGGCTGCCTCTCCACTGCTGCCACAAGTTCTGCTGTGCCAGTGCTCCTCTTCACCCCAGGACTACAACCCAGATTCAAGTATAAACAAAGCAACAGAGTTCTTCCTCAGTGCTAGCAAAGAGAGAGCCCTGTAATCTCCTTCTGACCACCTGTTCAATTCCTTTACTGTTCTCTGGATTGAGAGCTCTGGAAGCAGCCACTGCTGCCACCACTGCTGATCCAGTCACCCCCAAGGCTTGCTCCTGGTTTTCTGGAGCTAGGGCTGGACTGCATTCCTCTATTACCCAGGTCGGACAGGCCTTTCCTACTGACCTTCTAAGTTGTCTTTGGCATTTGTGGGTTGAGAAGTATGGAAACTTCTGCCAGTGATTCAGTCCCGCTGGGGCTGCTCTGGGTTTGCTGGAGGCCAGTCTGCACTAGACTTCACTCCTTTCTTAGCCTGGTACAGCAAACCTTTCCTATCAACCTTCCAGGTTTTCTTATGTTGGAAATTTATTTCACTCTGTCATTTTTTGGGTTCTGCTGCTCTAGAATTTGTTTAGAGTCATTTTTTACAGGTATTTGGAAGGGGATTGGGGGAGAGCTCTGGTGACTCCCTGCCTTCACTCTGCCATCTCAGCTCCACCCCTGGCATACAATATTTCAAAAGACAAAAAAATAGAAGCTTACAACAAAGAATAACTTACCCTGAAAAATCTCAGTATAATCCTACATGGAAAAAAGTAGATATTTAAAGGAATAGAGAAGTTTCATGTACTTCATTCAAAAGAAACCTAAGAAAATGTATTTGACTAACTGGAAGGGGCTGTATAATGATGCAGTGCTAACACCATAATAAAGGGAGAAGAAACAAATGTTTCTTAAGAACCATAATGTTTCCAAAGGATACTGAGAAAAGCTGAGCTCTCCTGAGAGATTCATTGGTTCCTCTCTGGGGGTTTTAAGAGAGGAAAGAAAAGAGAAGGTAAAAGGAAGAATAGTGTAGAAAGGAAGAAGAAAGGGGTGGAACTTGCTATTCCTCATAATTGGAATGAGTGGAAGAGTTCTGTTTATAAACATGGAGGGGAACAGGCATCAGACGAACTTCATTCTTATCTAAAACAGACATAAAGGGCTGAAAACATACAGTTATAATATTTGGTGTAAAAATACATCAAACTTAACTGGAAGACAATCAGGAGTAAGAAACCAAGGATTAAGAGGAAGGAAGGAAATAAGGTATAAAAAAACCAAAAGTCTAGATCCTGAAAGGAGTATTAAAAGAGAAAAGAAAAGAACCAGAATCTAAGTGAGGGAAAGGTAACCATCAATTGGGTAAAAGCTGAACAAACAATGTGATACATGATAATCAAATATTATTGTACCATAAGAAATGACAAAATAGGCTGACTAGGTGGCCCAGTGAATAGAGCACCAGCTCTGGAGTCAGGAGGATCTGAGTTCAAATCTGACTTCAGACACATAACACTCTGCCAGTCGTGTGACCTTGGGCAAGTCACTTAACCCCAATTGCCCTGCCTTCCCCCTTTCAAAAAAGCAAAAAAACAAAAACAAAACAAAAAAAAAGACAAAATAGACCACTTCAGATAATACTTGGTAGTATGAACTAATATCGGGTGAAGTAAGCAGAACCAGGAGAACAATTTATATAAGGAGAACACTGGGGGATTGGAAGGAAAGGGGCGGGGAACAACGAGATTTAAGAACTCTGATCAATGTAATTATCAACCCTATTTCCAGAGGACCTATAATGAAGCATGTTATCTGCTTCCTGACAGAGATAGAGGCTCAATATGCAAAAAGAGAAACATATTTTTGGACATGGCCACTGTGTAGATTTCATTTCACTTATTTATTATTTTATTTTGCTTATTTATTACAGAGATTTTTCTCCCTTTTTTCCTCTTAGTACCTTCTTAGGAAAAAGGCAGAATTGGCAACAGTGACTCCAATGATACATTTTAAAATGCACAGAAGAAAACAGAAGGAAGTTCAGAAGGAAACAAAGAAAAGGTAGAAAGTTTGAAAGTAACATGAAGTATTTATTATATACTTTTAAAAAAAGCAGTCTGAAATGGAAATTTATAGCCTCATATAAAATATGTTTAATATCCTGCTACATTTATGGAAATGTTCCCTTTTTTTGGTGCTTAAGTTTAGAATAAAAAATATCTTAATTCTTTTTTGATGACACTTTTTCTCTGCTCCTCCAAAAACATAATCCATTTAAACAAGAATTCCTGATGACTACTCCAAATCAGTATTGTCCAGGCATGTTCTCCTAGACCAGCAGTACTATAAAACAATGAATGAACTTTGAATGAGAACAAGTCAACAACAGATTTAGCAAGATAAAACAGTAACAAAATTCTGTATTTCCCACGAGGAAACCATAAAATATATTACCTAATCCTTTTTAACCTTTTCACACTGATTATAGCCTGAAGTTACTTTGTCATTCTACAATAAAATAAAATTAAAATTAAAAATCTCTTGGCCATCAGAATCAAGATAGGGTTATACATCTAAGGTTACTGACAATATCTAAGGGACCCATGCACAAAATCTCAACCTCACTAAAGGTTGCCTAAAGGTGACATTCTTGTTATCCATATGTGGCAGTGTTTCAGAAACTGCAACAGTATTGTGTAATCTCTAAATAAGATGTCAACATATGTCTCAAATAACATGAAGGAGCTCCCTAGATACATTATCAATACTATTGAACTACTGCAAGAAGTCCTCAAGGTAAGGAGAACTGGGGACCTCAATGAATTGCCTCTACCTGTTAAACACGTACCCTCCAAATCCCAGTTTGCTTTGCAAAACTCACAGGAAATAGAAGACATTAACTTATAGCTTGCCAAGATGTGGAAAAATAAAGAGAAGCACTGGAATCTAAAAATCACCTTTAACACTGTTTTCTTGTCAGTCTGATTTTATTTTTCCCCTTCTAGATGACAACCTCCCCTACACTGAATGCAAAAATCATGACCTTTCCTTATTTTTCTACCCCCACGGAACACAGTCACTGAAAACTTATTAAATGGAAAAACTTCAATACTTTTAGCATCTAAATCTAATAGCATAAGATCGACTTGACGCAGTTATACCTCTTCAAATAGCAATTAACTGGTACAAATATATGTAACTCTACAAACCAATACCTAGAATTGATAACTCTCTGATTTGGCTGTACTTATATTCTCAGTTTTAAGTTTTATTTCATCACAAATGGCACTTCTCAAGTGTCATAGAAAATGCTTCCATTTTTCTTTCCTACTAAATCTTTTTTATTTTTTAAAATTTTTTTATTTTTTGCTTTTTGGAGGGCAACTGGGGTTAAGTGACTTGCCCAAAGTCACACAGCTAGTAAATGTGTCAAGTGCCTGAGGCCGGATTTGAACTCAGGTCCTCCTGACTCCAGGGCTGGTACTCTAATTCACTGCACCATTTAGTCGCCCCCTTACTAAATCTTGGGACACAGTGATTGCTTTATTTATTCTTCTGCACTTGGTATCAACAACTAATTAATACTTAAACAGAAATCTGAACATACTCTAATACTTTACAATCACAATATGCTAAGTCATAAGTCTTTCAGAGTGTATCTACATTTATATGAAATTCCCTCCTTTTTAATCTTTACCACTCAATTCATTTACCACATAATTCAGTGTGGACCTGACTTAAGAGTTGTTTTCTGTATTGCTTCAATATTAACCTTCTTTCATCTAGTTCTGCAATCCAACAGTAACCGCTCATAAGCTCATGTGATTATCTTACCTTGTATCATTCCTGGTTCTGGAATCATCACTCTGTGAACTACCTTTATCGTCAGTAAAAACAAACAAACAAAAACCAATGAGATTAGAGTCTTACTTTCAAAAATTTTTATAGTTTATACTGTGTAACCTAAATGTACACTTCATCTTCCTAGTAGAAAACATATTTTAATATTTGATCAAGATTCTAAGGTTAAATCAAATTGAATAATTTAAATTGAGGATTAATTTACTTAATTTATCAATCACATTGAATAGAACTAGTCTTACTATAATTTATATGTAACAAAAATGTTTTTCTACTGCATTTAAGAGATACACTGTATTCATGTGGGCTACAGAATTAAAATCTTCTATGTACCTTCTATAAAACATGCTTCTTCTGGTTTTAATTTAAATCTAGTCCATTACCCTTTTATATCCCAATAGTGCATATCAAAGTGCGAGCATGTAGAAGCTGCTCGTGAATTTTGAATATGGCAATACCTCATATATGGAGGTCACTTGAATTCAACTATTTAGAAAACAGCTGAGAACCAAAAACAAAAAAGCCTTCAGTGCAGTTGAAATGGATGACATAAAGTACATAATAATATTGATAATACTGTTAATGACTGTAGCTCCTGGGTAAGCAAAGTAATTTTGGTCATAGAGACCATTAATAAGTTTCATTATACAGGGCTTAGGACCCTTAAAATATCTATTTTAGGGAAAATATTTAATAATAAAGAAGTACAGGGAAAAACCTTAAGAGAATTCACAGGTACCACATATTACTGAGACACTATTATGTAGGCATTTAATTCAAGAAGTTAACTTGACAATGAAACAGTCACTTAGAAATAATCATGACATTTATATCATTATAATCTGTATTAGCTAAAAGCAGACCATTTTATAGAAAGTAATAACACACTGAAGGCTTTTAATAAATATATTTCCATTACTGGTAACAAAAATGACAAACATAAAAGTGCAATAAAGACTGAAAACATCAGAGAATTGTAAATTCTTATGGGGATTACTGAATCTTATTAGGACCTTACAGATCACCTAGTCCTAGTCAAACCCCAATCTGAAATAGGAAGTTCTTCTACAACATTCTTCACAAATGATCATAAAACCTCTATTTGAACAACTTCAATGATGAAGGAATTCATTACCTAATCCAAGGTGGTAAGAATAAACAAATTCTTCATTAATTAGGTATTAACCTAAAGAACCCTTAAGAAGTAATATTCTAAAATATAAATTAATGAGGTCTGGACAGAAAATGATTCAAAAATCCTACTTATTGCCCTACTTATAGGGCAATTTTAGAGTCAATTTTTAAAAAATACATAATGCTAAAAAGTAAAACCTTAAATGCCATTACATGGTACTTATAAAACTAAGTGCCTTAGACTATAAACATATGCAGGGATTGGGAAAGCAATAATGATAATAAAAGTAAGAGAGACAGTAAGCTAAAAACAAAACTAGAACCAAAAACAACAATGTTGGGCAGCCAAATTGCCTAAACTAAATCAGGTCACAATCCAAAGAAACTATTCATGAGAAAAAAGTACGAAAAGTAATTTCAACCTGTTTTTAAAAAAAAAACAACTAAATATTTGTGTTATCATGACAAAATGACAGGAGTTGAAAGGTATTATTATTACCCTTTGCTGGGAGAAGAGTGACCAATAATGACTACATTAGTACACATTAGTTACCTTCTGAACATGTGGCATAGCCATTTGTTAGAACGTCAGGATCTACTTGTAATCCATCAAGACAAACCGACAAGTCTCCTATGATTTCTGTTGGCTCCTTGTCACCCACAAGTTGTAACGTCACAACCACTTCATCAACTACAGAAAAGAGAAAAGTCTTTTTTATCTTTAAAATATTTTACTGAAAGTCTATCATAAAAAGTATAAGATTACATCCATCAATTGGAAACATATAAACTGTATAAATTTACTTAGATAAGTGGTTCTAGTCTTCAGTGAACATCAAAACATGTACGATATATGGAATAAAAAAATGGAATAAGCCTGACTACTCATTCATCTACACTGGGTTCTATACCTTAAAAAACTGGATGCAACATAAGCATAAATGACTAAAAGCTATAAACTCTTTGGGCCAGGAAGGAATAGCAGAAGTACAAAAATTTGTTTTCAAATATTTTCATTTTTATAACCTATTTTAAACGTCACCATTTAATCTACTTTCAAATTTTCTCCATTCTTGTCAGTGATACATAATAATGTGAGCAAGCATGAAATTCACAATCTTTTACCAAGATAAATCAGATTAATTTAGTTAAAAGACAAAACATGACTATAGATTTACATAGGACTTGTCTCACAGTATCTTAACATATCCAACAGGGAAGGAAGATTCTAGAAATCTTTCAGTCAGGGAATACAAGAGATCTTCTTATGATTATTATTACTTTTGAGTAATCATTTGCATATCTGTTTTAGATCTAGAGCTTTAAAGTTTCCTTAAGATGTGTTAAATTTCTTAAGATATTTCTTATTTTTAAAACTAGATTCAAGTAAACAATGACATGCTTGCTACAATTACAAGTTGTTTTGTATGTCTGGAAGAATTCCATACAGGCTATGAAAAAGCACATGGAAGTTAAATAAATTTTCATTTACATACATACGTTTCATATTATTTGACTTTAATGTTTCATGAATATCTAGAGCAGCACTTCCCAGTAAAACATCGGATTTTAATGTCTGGTGACTCCATACACGAAAATTTAATTTGCTGACGGGTGTGACAATTCTAAAAGGAGAAAAACATTGAAGGAAAAATGCGATCTTCACTAAACACCACATTGTGACCTACAACAAGTAAATTATAGTTTATATCTATGTTAAAACACAACTTTAAAAATACAGCTTGTATTATAAGGATTTAGACTATATCTAAACTCTATATGCCTTTATGGCTAATTACATTTGTAGATCAATCATCAACAAAAAGAAAGCACTATATTCTGAAAGGCTGCCATCAGTGAAGGATGCTCATTGTATGTGGACTATGCACCAGGAACTGTAAGTGACACTGAAAATGACCAAGAAAGCACAGCAATTCTCCTCCCTCATACTGTTCACTATTCAACTCTTGAAAAACATTGGTGGAGAGCATGATCATGTATGAGAGAATAAAGGAAAAAGCAAGCTCTGAAATGTTTGTTCACATTGTACTTTCTCCCTACCTCTTTTTCACAAAACCTTCCAAGGTTAACTATGACCATTCTTACTGTAGCTTCTTAAAATTAATAGATAAAACACATGCAAAAAATGAGTTTTTATTTCATGTCCCTCAGTTTTTTTTTTGTCTAGCCCTAAGTTTTCATATTTATAGGGTACTCCTGGTGACACTACTCTCTCACATATGCAGATTAACAATTACTCAGCAAGGTACAGTCCTTAGGGTTGTTTAGGGGCCTGGGAGACTTGCTCAGGGTCACATATCCAGTAGGTGCTAGAGGAAGAAATTTAAACCCATGTCTTTCTGACTACAAGGCAATTATCTATGAGCCATCCTGCTTCTCTTCACTTTCTTGTCTCCACAAGCATTTCTTATGTATACGTGATCACTGGGAGCATCACACTAAAGAAAACAACAATCAAGCAAATACACTTTTTCTTATCTAATGTACCCTGCGCCTCCATATAGAAAATATATTTCACCATAGATGATGATCTCTGAATTACTCCAAATGAATTATGGGGGGAGAGGGTGGGAGAGATAATATAGTATAATTTCCGAATATGGAAAGAATGTAAAGAATTCAGATGCTTATTTTGCTTTGCCTAAAAAATACAAGAACTTACGAGCTAAGCCCTTGAAATATTTGATCTTAACTGCAGAATAGCTATGCTTCATCAAAAGGATGAATTAAGTTCTCCCTCACGCCTGCAACTATTTAGATCTAGCCACCACAGGCTATACTTTCTTTCCTTGTTATGTATAGTTCCTACAGTAAAGTAAAAGATTTCACTTAAGTCTCAATTCAGTGCTTAAAAAGGAACATGGCATAAAGGAAAGAACAATGGACTTGGAGTCCCAAAGATTTGGGTCAAGTCATGCCTCAGCTTTTCAATTACAGTACAACTTCGACCAAGTCGTGCCTTTGCATTAAGTCTGTGCAATCTGTGTAGAATGTTGATCTAGTCCTATAACCCCAGAAAAACTCCAAGGTAGGGCTGTTTATTAATGTATAACCTCCTTACAATATACATGATAATTTGGTGCTTTTGCATAATAATTCAAACCCTTTCACCCAGGGTCTGAGATAGACTATTTACATGAGGAATTTGACTCTGGAGTGCTATGCTAACATGTCAATGTACAAAGAAAATGAAATTTATTAGTTTTCATCTAGTTGCAATTAAACTTCTAGAGTACCACGTAAGTTGAGAGACCGTGGCAAAGATAACCAAAGATTAAAGTTTTTTCCCCAAACTAATAAATTCTAAGGAAATTAATAATAGGCTAGACATTTTGGCTGAAGCTATAAAAAGTCATAATCTGTTAGTTAAAAGATATGGCATCTTATAATTAAAAGAAATGAAGTTCAATGAAAGCTCCCCCAATGTGTCCATGCTTAAGAACAACACAAAGATTGAGGAAGCCTGCTTCCTACCAGGCCATCTCCCTCCTCTAAGGGAGATGAAGAGGGGAGGGTGAGAATATGTCCTACAATATCATTCTTCCAATTCCCAATGGTGACAATGGCTAATTGTTGTTGCCACTACTTCCACCTAAAACATGTAAAGAGAAGAAAGTGAAAGCCTGTGGGAAAACAGAGAAAAAGAAGAGTATGAGAAGGGACATAAGGAGAAAAAAGGCTGAAGATGGAAAACGAAAGAGGAGCCAAGAGAGAAGAGTGGAAAAAGGGATAAAGAAATATAAGAGGAAAAGAAGAGGAAGAAAGGGAAGAGAAGAAGAGGAAAAGTGAAAAGAGAAAGAGGAAGTAAGAAAAAAGGCTGCATTTATGCTTACAGGCATTTAGGATTATACTTTATATTACCTGCTAAACAACTGTACTCAACAAAATATTTGCAAACCTACACAGTAAGAGGCTGCTTCCATTTGGGACTGTTGGTATTGCTGCATTTTTCTGTCTTCTTTGACTGTCCATCTACTGAGACTTCCACATAAGGACTTGGTCCAAACCAGTTCTTTTTATTTTCTTTAAGTTTTGCTGAGATAACTATTTAAAAGAAAAGAGAAATGTTTTCACTGTGAAGTTCTCCTCAAAAGATGTTAAGAAAACTTGTCTTGGCTGCTAAAAAAAAAAAACCCAGCCTTACACAGTTAATAATCAATTTAATTTGCAAAGAATAAGTGCAAAACTACTCATTTTACCAACAGGATACTTATGAGTATCAAACTGACTCACTATTGACTCATAGATGTTTGATCCCATAGACTATGCACTCATTTTGAGGAAAAAAATTGAAGCTCTTTTTCCCTCTATATAATTTCCCTCTAATAGATCCCTGTTAATAACAGTAGTCCAGAATCTCTGAGGTATGATAGGAAGCCTCGAGGCTGCAATGTTAACAGATATATCTTATTTAACATTACCCCAACCATCATTCTGTATGCATTATATCCAACCTTAACCTAATATCCCACTCCTCCTTCTGAATGCCTTTTCATTCCTATGCAAGTATGACCAGCACAGAAACAATTAGACACTTGAAAATTCTAAACTGCGTTACAGAGAGTTCCAAATACAACTGCAAAGAACTCCGCATAGAAATATTCAGGCTTGGAGTCACCTATCATTCATTAAAGAAGTCTCAGACTTGGACTGTCAACCCAGCTTCCTATCCCTAGAGTTCTAGTCTTCAATACATTGATGTACCTCTTCCAAACCATGTGTATATGCATATGAGATTAAGTAATGTATCCTAACTGAATGCTGTAAAACTATAATAACCAAGTCTAGTCCCAAAGAAGAAATGTAAGAATGAATCTCCCTCCTTTTGAATAGGCAGGAGACTGGCTGTAGCATTCTGCATTTAACATTGGATATGGTTGATGTGTTGGTTAGTTTTGCTATTATTATTTGTTATAAGGGATAGCTTTCTAGTAGAAGAGGCTATACTGGGAAATGAAGGTAAAATTAAAACAAAAGACATCAATAAGAAAAATAAAATACTATGCACTTAAGGATTCTAATAGCGACAGAATTTAAAAAGCAATTAATTATAAATTAGGAAATGTGTGAACTGTGGTTCCTTATACACATTCATACTTTAACTGAATTATTAGCAATTCAATACATTAGGTTGGACTTAGACCCCTAGTATAACATACAAAACTTAAAAATTTAAAAACACCAGAATAAAAAGGGAATTAATGAAAAAAAACTTGAAGGTAGCCAAACCATAGCAGATTTCAAACTGTAATATAAAGTAGAAATCATCAAAACAGTCCGGTACTGGATAAGAAATAGAGTGGTGGATCAGTAGAACAGATTAGGTATAAAATACACAGTAGTAAACAACCACAGTAACCTAGTATTTGATAAACCCAAAGATCTAAGCTTCGGAGACAAGAACTCACTATTGATGAAAACTAGAAAACAATTTGGCAGAAACTAGGTATAACCAACATCTTATATAGTATACCAAGATAAGGTCAAAATGAGTACGATACAGACATAAAGGGTGAGACATAAACAAATTAGGAGACCAAGTAATAAAAGTTTACCTGTCAGATCTATGGAGAAGGAAAGAATTTAGGACCAAATAAGATACAGAGCATTCTAAGACATAAAACGGATAATTTTGATTATATTAAATTTAAGAGTTTTTGCACAAAACCAACACAACAACCAAGATCAGAATGAAAGCAGAAAACCAGGGGGAGAAAGAAAAGGAATCATTTGCACAAAAGCCATGTGACCTTGGGCAAGTCACTTAACCCCAATTGCCCTTCCAAAAAAAAGGGCAAAAAATTGGAAATCAAGGGGATGTCCATCAATTAGGGAATGGCTAAACAAGTTGTGGTATATCAGTGTAATGGAATGCTATTGTGCTTTAAGAAATGAAGAGCAGACGGACTTCATAATAACCTGGAAAGACTGATATAAACTGATGCTGAGTGAGGAGAGCAGAACCAGGAGAACTTTGTACACAATTATAGACACATCATATCTATGACAACTAACTCTGATATACTGGGATCCTTTCAGCAATGCAAAGTCAGAAAACAACTCCAAAAGACTCATGATGGAAAGGGATATCCACAGTCAGAGAAAGAACTACAGAGTCTGAATGCCGATTGAAGCAAATTACTTGCTCTCTTTCATGTTTTGTTTTGTTTCATTCCTTCTTTCTCATTGTTCACTCCATTGGTCATAATCCTTTCAACCTGACTAATGTTTAATGTGAAGGTATTTGTAGAACCTATATTTGATTGCATGCCTCCATAGGGAGGGAAAGGGGAAAAGAAAATTTGGAACTCAAGGGACTGTGGAACTTAATGCTGTAAACTAAAAATAAATAAATAAATAAATTTTAAAAAAAATTGTCAATTAAAAAAAAGAAATGATGAGCAAGATGATTTCAGTAGAAAAAAAAAATTTGTTTCTCTGCAGAGATTCATGATTTAGAACAGAGGGCAAATTCATGGCCCACAAGCTAGAAAACTCTAGAGTAGGAGGGCCTGAACTGGATTAAAACATAATTCAGAAATGTTTAATGAAATTTATAAAAATAAAATAGATCATGTTAATGGGTGGTTTTCCTTTTTTTCTTTTTTAATATTCATTTTTAAATTTCGAGTTCTAAATTCTTTCTCCCCCTTCAGTCCCTCTCCCACCCATTGAGAAGGCTAGCATATGATACCCATTATACATGTAAAGTCACATAAAACATTTTCCATATTACCCATGCTGACAAAAAAAAGAAAGGAAAAAAAAGAAAATGTTTTAAAAATATGCTTCAATTTGCATTCAGACTTCATCAGTTCACTCTCTGAAGATGGAGAGCATTCTTCACTTTTTTTTTCGGAGGGGGGAAGGCAAGGCAATTGGGGCAAGTGACTTGCCCAAGGTCACACAGCTAGTAAGTGTGTCAAGTGTCTGGGCCCGAATTTGAACTCAGGTCCTCCTGACTTCAGGGTGGTGCTTTATTCATTGCATCACCTAGCTGCCCCATAGAGAGCATTTTTCATCATGAGTCCTTTGAAAGTGCTGTGCATCACTGTATTGATTAGAGTAGCTAAGTCTTTCACAGTCGTTCATCATACAATATTGTTGTTACTCTGTATAATGTACTCCTGATTCTGCTTACTTCACTTTGCATCAGCTCATATAAAGCTCCCTAGGTTAATTTGTGAAGTTTTTTTTAAGACAATATGTGTCCAGTATATCCAGTTTGATACCACTGTGTTAGAACATTTTAAAAATATGGTCAACTCTGCCTTGTTAAAGGATAAGGTTTATAGTGGAAGTTTACATATTTTTTTATTTTACTGACTTTTTTGTTGAAGATTAAATTTATAATTTTTTTTAAAAATTCAAGTAGAGATGTCCTACTGGGAATATGAAAAAGGAATACATCAAACCTATAGACATAGATCTAGAGTAATTTGTTTAGATTTGATCAATAAACCTAATGTGACCTAGCTGAATATCCCAGGGGTGTAACTATAGAAGTTTTAATTTTTCACTAGAAAACATCATTCAGGGAAAGAATCTGGGCTTTACTTTCTACATGCTTTTTAATGATTTTGTTACCATAATTAGCATTTTACCTGTCTATGGTTTTCTTCTAGTCCTTCCATGACTTAAGATAAAAATATTGTTGACCAAACACTAAGATCAATATTGACTTTGTTCCAAAAACAAAATAGAGCAGATTATAATGCTTATCCAAATTCCAATGGTGTCTGTGGATTCTCTCGTGACTGCCCTTGCTTTATGGAAGAGTTTGCACAGAAGTCAGAAATCACTTTGTTTCTATTTAATCTAAGCAGGCTAGAGCTTATGTTGTTTTTTCTTACCCATGATCCTACTTCTAAGAGGCAGAGAGAACTAGTGAAAAAGACCTTAAAATATTTGCAGCAGTGCAGCAATAAAGTGGATGCTCATCAACTGTGGAATGACTAAACTGTGGTACGTGAATACAATGAAATTATATTCTGCACTATATTAAATACATATTATTTCCGTACTATAAGAAACAATGAACATGAAGAATACATGTTGTCCAAAAACCTTAGTGAACCTTTAGGCTTTAATAGCTTAAAAAGGCACGCAGAAACATGGACTAATGCAAAATGAAGAAAATAAAACTGGGAAGAAAGCATACATGACTAGTACAACACAAAAGGAAAGAACGAGAAATTGAATGGTACAAAATGGTAATGGCCAATCCTTGTCTCAAAGAAGAGACAAGACACTAACCCTAAACTACTCCTTAAAGAAGTGGGAGGGGTGGTCAATGCGTATGGAATACTATATTATAACATCAAACTAGTATTTTATATGTTGGTTAGTTGTGTGGAATTTTTTCTCTTCCTTTTAAAAAAATTCTTTATTATAAGAGTTGGCTCTCCATGAATGGTAGTGGGCTGTAGATTGTATAAAAATAAAATATGTCACCAAAAACATTTAAAAAAGCAAAGACAATAAAGTATAATTAGTATTAATGGTATTATATTTTCTTTTCTTTAGTTTTCCCTAAGAGACTTAGAGGTTTTAGTATTAATGGTATTATATTTTCTTTTCTTTAGTTTTCCCTAAGAGACTTAGAGGTTTTAAGGAAGTACTTAATGAGTTGTGTGGGAGGTGAGTTGTCAGCCTCGGTTTGCAACCTCTGATCCTACAGACCTCTCCCAAAGGCTATGGACATGGTCACTGGCATTTTGTTAAGAGGAGAAGATTTTTGATTATGTCTCAGTGACTGGAGCTGCCCAAATATGAACTAGTTGATTTGCAGGCTTCTTTTAGTGGTTCCTAGGGTTTCAATAACAAAGGTCACTCTCAGAACTGTGTATTTCAATTGAGATGGAACCAATTACTACATTTTACATATTTATAACTTCAGATAGTATGAATCCAAATACATGTGACCCCTTCACAAGGAATTCAATATTCACACTAATCAGGACCTACGTTATAGTAGTACAAAAAGAACAAAGAAAGATAGAAAAAAGAGAACAAAGAAAGATGTAAAAAAATCTATGTAGACAAAAACATTCATAGTACCACTTTCTGTTCCAGTAAAGAACTATAAACAAACTGGGTGCCCATCAACTTGGGGAATGGATAAACAAATTATGGTATATTAATATAACAGGTTATTATCACAGCATTAAAAATGAGGAAATGGATGGATTCGGGAAGATCTAGGAACTGATGCAGAGTGAACAGAACCAGAACAATTTAGACAATAAAGACAAATTTGGAAGACTTAAATACTATTATTAATGTAATGATAAACCATGAATCCAGAAAACTAAAGATGAAGAATGATACCTACCTGCGTGACAAAAAGGTGGGAGACTTGAGGTGCAGATTGAGAGACACATTTTCAGACATGACCAATATGTAAATTGTTTTGCTTGACTATGATTATCTGTAAGAACAAGCTGTGGTTTTGTTTTGTTTTTTTCAAATGGGAAGAGAACATAAGAAGAGAGACAGTAGTGATAATAGCTATATAGGAAAAAAAAAAAGAATCACTGTATAATTTTTTAAAAATGAACAGAAGAGAACAGAAAAATCTTCAGAAGAAAATACAGAAAAGCAAAACAGCTTTGAAACTAATATACTGAAATCATTTTACAATTTTTAAAAGAAATGTGAGTCATATATGATAAAGATGTGGAGTTTCCTATACAAATCTTCTTATTCTTTTTTTTAAATATGGACATGTTTATGTTGATGTTTGCTAAATTCAGAACAAAAACAAACAGAAAAACTTTTAAAAGACTAAAAAGACAGAAGGCCAGGTAAATCCCTCTCTCCCTCAGGGAGTGAGGGATTCACCTGCAATGTCAGTGTTGTAACCTCAAATTCAATTCCCTTCTCATAAGTGCAAACCATGAAGTGGAACTAAGCAGAAAGAACTTTTAGACCATGGTGGAAAAACTGGGATTTACTACAGAAGTGGGAAAATTATGCAGATTGTTTATAGATTACAGTGAGTGATTTATATTTTTTCTGCATTTGGACTCCTTTGATTTCTTTGAATCTTTTGCATATGTATACTCTAACAGATATGCATTTGTTATCTTAAGTCCTAGTACAAAAGTTGTTCTACCCTGTTCTACACATCTGCTGAGACATAAACATGAGTTATAACTAAATCCAAGATGTGCAAGAATAAACTTAAGGCATGAGCAACAAGCCTTTTGGGGGAGGTCCCAAGTTGAAAAGAAAGGTGACAGTACCTCTCACTCATTGTATAACCCCACATGGTAAGTTTAGTGATATTAAAAAACTAACCATTATTAAAGAAATGTAATTAATTTTTTAAACTGATTATAAACATTACTGTTTTCAAAATATTTAGAATCGAGTTATTTAATAAAGCTCCATAATTGTTCTATTACAACTCTAATTCCTAATATTAGCCATGGCAAATAGATTTAAGATTCTTTTGGCTTAGAGAAAGTTGGTTATGAAGATCAGTGTAGTTTCTATAACTGTCTCTCAACATTCATGGGGGCCAGGGAGATGAGACCCCCACAAATGTGGAAAAATCATGAATAACTCTAGGACACACCCCAGACCTTTATTTTTAATTCTGATTATATTTAATATACAAAACAAGTAAAACAACACATGGCACCTATAAAAAAGTTTCAGTTTCTGTGCAAGAGAGATTAGTATCTCAAACCCTATGTGGTACAGTAGCGGTAGCAAGTGCTACACAGATACAAGACTCACTGTAAGGGGGCAATCACCTGACTGAGTCTAGACAGTAGAAAGACAAAGAGGAAGCATTTCCAAGGAGAGTGCTTAGCCGTAGTTCTTTAGCGCACTGAAACTTTTAACAAAATTTAATTGTTTATAATAAATTAATGTATGTATTCTGGTAGTGAATGGTAAAAGATTAATGCTACGCAGTATTTATGCATTTACAACTTAGTAGTTTTTTATTACTTTTTTTCACATACAAGTGTCATCTAGGATTTTCCACAGTTTGCCACAAATCTCCAGAAATTTCCATTTAATTATAGGTGGCCAACCCAGAAATAACCAAAATTGCAAATGTGAAACCCATGAATATTGGGGAATGGCTATAGTATGAATTTTGCCTAAAATTTACTATTTTAATATTCACTACTTTCTAAATAATAGCATAATTTCTATTCTTTGACTTTTGTAATAGGGGAAAAAGAAGTCAACATGTAGATGTCAAGGTGAAAGTCTGGTTTTCTGAATGGTACAAAACCCATTGTGTGATTCAGTGTAGTTTTTGTTCCCTTCAGGATGAGAAATAAATTAGTACTGTACTACATTTCATTTTAAAAAATGACGAAAATCCACCAAAAAGTATGTTAAAAATTTTATGCTGCTAACGTTCCAAGAAGGAAATTACTTTCCAAGAAGGAGTCATTATGCCATGACCAGTGAACTCAACATTTTTCACTCAAGGCCAAATAGGCTGGGGGATTTTCCAGGATCCAAGATTGATTCCCCTTTTCATTCTGCTTTTATCTCTTTACCTAGAATAGCGACCCAGGAGAAGACAAGAAAAGAAAGTATAAAGGCTTATTCTGCATAGGGTTTCTTTTTTTGGTACTCATCCCTACTGGATTCAATCTCAATAGAGACAACCTACTGGCCTACTTTTAATCTGCCTTCAAACTCAAATCCAATGAGGTGTAAATCTAAATGGACATATAATTAGAAACAAGTCTGATTCCCCAGTCTATTATATTTAATTTCAAATACTATAGAAGGCAGGATTTTATAACTGCAAAATAAAACTTTAGTAATAAAAAAGGTTTACTCTACTCACTTCATTTGCATAGGCAGCATTTTAAAACTGATACTCAACAAAGTAAACAATTTTATAATTCACCATTTTTGTAAAAAGTCTTAAAAATTAATATTACAGTCCTCCCCTACCCATCCAATGAGGTAAATACAGTGTGTATCAGTGATAAACAGTAGTTGTACCTATATTGCTTCTGAACTTCTCTGGATCTCTCTATTATGCCTTCTCTCCCCAGAAAACACATCACTGGGAAATCTCATTATCCCACAAAAATAAATTTGCTTGGTACTCATCCCAACAGTACCCTCTGCCTCTCTCACTCTGACAAGAAGACAGGACAATGGGCTCCAGGGCCTCTATCCACTATTCTCTATTTATTTTTTAAACTTTGAGTTGTAAGTTCTTTCCTTTCTGCCTGTTTCTCTCCAACTCACAGAGAAGGTAAGCAATATGATACCCACTTATACATGTGGAGTCATGCAAAACACATTTCCATATTAGCTATGTTACCAAAAAAAGGCAATAAACATAAAGTGAAAAATACGTGCTTCAATTTGCACTCAGAATTCATCAATTCTCTCTTTGGAGATACTTTTCATCCTAAGTCCCTTAGAACTGGCATGGTCATTGTACCGATCAGAGTCTTTCATGATTAAGTGTTACAATATTTCTGCTACTGTGTACAGTGTTCTGGTTTTGTTCATTTCACTTTCATGTAAGATTATAAAAGTCTTTATAGGTTTTTCTGAAATCCCTCATCATTTCTTATGGCACGATAGAATTCCATCACAATTATATACCACAAGTTGTTCAGCTATCATCCAAATAATGGGCATCCCCCCTCAATTTCCAATTC
Source organism: Pseudochirops corinnae (assembly GCA_028646515.1). Classification (NCBI taxonomy): domain Eukaryota; kingdom Metazoa; phylum Chordata; class Mammalia; order Diprotodontia; family Pseudocheiridae; genus Pseudochirops; species Pseudochirops corinnae. The sequence continues at coordinate 265,455,668 of CM053585.1, forward strand.
TTTGCCACCACAAAAAAAGTTATAGTTATCACTTCATATTCACATTCCTGGTTTTGGTTATTCTGATAATTAAATGAGAATTTTTGAAGATTTGTGATGTACAGCAAAAACCTGCAAACTATATATGCAAAGAAAACAAAAAAAATTTAACAAATCATAAATACATAAATACTGTATATTATTAATCTGTTTTATCATTCACTACCGTAAGTATAGATACATAAATTTATTATAAACAACTGAATTTTGTTAAAGTTCCAGTACACTAAAAAACTACATGCTAAGCATTCTCTTTGGGAGCGCCTCTTCTTTTGTCTTTTTACCATCTAAACTCTGTGAGCTGATTTTCTCCCACTGATTCTTGAATCTTGTGCTTTTTGTAGAAGGAACTCTGTGAAGCAGTTGCTGCAGCTACATCAGACTGTAAGATTCTGATCTCTCTCATGCAGAAACTACAACTTTTTTTTAACATTACAATTTTGCTATATATTTGAAAGTAACAGCATGTTGTACATACTAGGTTTTCAGTTTCGTGTACAATCATATTTTTTATTGTATTATGCTATGAAAATGTTTGTTTTATTTCATAAATTAAAAATAAAATAAAGAAAAGACCATACCAAATGGACCTAAATTCCTTCCACGCCCCTTTTTTTGGACATCAATGCTTAAGTCAGATTGATTCAAAACTAGCTGGATAGCTAGACTGAAAGAATAGCTTTTTAATGCTTCAAAAAGTTTAAAAAATAGGTAGGAAGTCTCCAAGGTAGCACCACAGGAAATTGTGCTTGGCCCTGTGCCATTTAACGTATCTCTTAAGTACTTGCAGAGAGGCATAGATGTAAAAGTTCACCAAATTTTCAGAAGATATAAATGGGAGAGTGAGAGCTAACACACCAAATGACAAAGTCAGGATCCAAAAGGATCTTGTCAAATAAGAATACCGAACTAAGTTTGATAAATTCAATTTAAACTGGGAATGGTGGTGCACCATTGTAATTTCTACAGGGGAGGCTGAAGTTGGAGGATGTCTTGAACTCCACAGTTCTGAGCTACAGAAACTTCAATTTTTTTATGGATGCAATGTGTTGGCTTGTTTTGTATATTAAATATGATCAGAATTATTAAAAGTAAAGGTTTGGGGTAGGGCCTAGTGTTAACCTCCACAAATACTGAGGGACAACTATACCTTAAATATTTTTATACACAGAGGTCCTTTTACTTTTTCTTTGTTCTCTTTGGGATACAGACCTAGCAGGAGTATTGCTGGGTCAAAGAGGATAGTTTTCTTTTTTTTTTTTTTAAATTTACTCATTTACTTTTAATTTACAAGATTCAGTTCCACAATCACTTGAGTTTCAGATTTTCTCCCCTCCCTTCCCCCCCCCCCATGGTGGC
>CM053585.1:265457565-265475603 GCA_028646515.1 Pseudochirops corinnae
ATTTAAACTATAGTCTTTCTATATCTTTCTCCGAGTTTAAAGAGAGGATAGTTTTCTATTCTTTTGGGCATAATTCCAAATTGTTCTATAAAATACCTGGACCAGTTCACAACTCCAAGAGTATACCTATTTTTCCACATCCCCTCCAGCATTTGTCATTTTCTTTTAGTCAATCTGATAGATATGAGGTGGTAACATTAGAGTTTTAATTTGCATTTCTCCAATTATTAGGTAATTTGGAGCATTTTTTCATGACTATTGATAGCTCTGATTTCTGCCTATGAAAACTGTGGGTCCATATCATATAATCATTTATCAGTTGGGGAATAGCTCTTATTTTTATAAATTTGGTTCAGTTCACTATATATTTGAGAAATGAGGTAGGTCTTCTATTTAAAGAGGCTCAGTAGTTTTTCTACACATTTCTCACCTGCTTCTGTATTTCTCTAGAACACTACTACACCATGCCTTCTTCTACCTCCCTTCCCCCTACCCATTTTTTCTGCATTTTTTTGTGTGTAGTTCCCCACCTTTGATTGTAAGCCCCTAAGGGGAGGGACTACCTTTTTTTTTTAATTTGCATTTGTATCCCCAGTACTTAGCACAGTACTTGGCACAAAGCAGGGACTTGATAAATGTTTCTTGAGTAAAAGTGGCATACTACATAAGTTCATTTCTGCATAGACTATAGCCTAAATAAATAAGGGTCTTTCTGTTTCCAGGGCATCTAGGTGGCACATTTCTCTTCCTGAGTTCAAATCTGGTCTCATATGCTTACTAGCTATGTGACCCTGGGCAAGTCACTTAACTGTTTGCCTCAGTTTCCTCATCTTTAAAATGAGCTGGGGAATGAAATGGCAAACCACTCCAGTATCTTGGCCAAGAAAATCACATATGGGGTCACAAAGAGTTGGACACAACTGAAAAATGACTGAAAGTTTCTGTCAAATTACAGGAAAACACAAAAAAAAGACTTTTCTTACTCCTCTTCTTAAAACTCTAGTTTTAAATTTTATTCTTTAGTACAAAGATTCTTTGTTATCTAATCTCTTCCTAAGAACTCATACTCCTCAAATCTCTTATCTAATTACTCTATCTACTACAAAAATATCTAACCTCAAATGAATTTTAAGCCTTTTCAACTGGAAAAATATACATAGACTTCTCTGTGGAACAGATGCATCAACAAACTATATCCTATGCAATTCTTACTAGTTTACATTACCTCCATCCTATCTAAACTTTGAAGAGTTTGGATACTTTGCATTGCATGATCTTGATACAGATTCTATATTATTCTTGACATCACAGGGCAAGTCTCTAACCTTTTACTGCCTGATACTCACCTGCTATTCTGAGTTAATTCAGCAAATATTTATTAAGAACTATGTGCACCTCATTGTGCCATATGCTGAGGAAGTTATCATGATAAAGACAGATCTCTATCCTGTCTTCTTGGATTAGACCTTATAATCCAGTAGAGGAATGAATATCTAATCAAGTAATTAAAGTACAAAACAGAATGTGATAACTCTATAAAAGAAGTAGAAACAAAATGTTACTTGAGGAAGAATAATTTTTGAGGTTTGAGAAAAGGAAAAAGGGGGAAGATTTTATGAAGGAAGTGATACTAGAAGCTAGGTCAGTTGGCTGAGTAGGATTTCAACAGTTGGAAATAAGGAAGGAAGACATGTAGGCATAAGAAATGTCATGATCACTGGTACAAAGCCTGGAAAACACAAGGATATGTAAGAAAGTAGTCACATTTAGCTAGTATTTACTGTACATTGTGAGGCACAGTAAGATAAAGCTGAAAAGATACAGTAGTACTAGATTATTCATTGCTCAATTGCCAGGCTGAGTAGGAACTTTATTTGGTGGGTGATAGGAATCCGTTAAAGAGCTTTAAATCGAGTGAACAAGAGCTATACATAATATGTCAGCAATGTGAAAGAGAAGGAGAGATTAATGAGATAGTTATTTCAGTAGTCTTCATTGGGAGGTAAGGTAATAAGGGCCTGGACTAGGATGGTGGTAGTAGAAATAGGAAGGGATGGATGCAAAAAATACAACATAGGTAGAACTGACAAGACTTGGCAATCGATTAGATAGGAGGTGAGAGAGAGAGAAAAATGAAAAACAGCCTGAAGTTTTGAGCAGAGCAACTGACAGAATGGCATTACTTCTCCTAATAGAAAATAGGTAAGTCAGGGTAAAAAAGCAAGTTTTTAAGGAAAGCTGACTAGGCAAGGCCAGTGAGACAATCACTCCCAATGATAGAGATGTTAAAATTACAATATGTTGTTGGTATAATCAATGATAGCTATGGAAATGTGTATTGTAATATTAATTAAAATAATCTCTGCAATTTTATCTAAGGATAAAAGGAAATTTCTAATAGGATTTTTTGAAAAAGGATATAGGAATCCTCAAATTTTAAGGCACAGAGATCCAGGTGGTTTATTTATATGGTTATATGCTTCTATTTTATAAAATTTTAGCCATCATTTTTATTTAACTAATTATTTGAATGATATTTTATAGGATAATAGTGACTAAAAATTAATATGATACTTTAAAGTCTGCAAAACACTTTACATACATTATCTACTTGATCCCCACACTACCAGGAGAGGCAGGTGCTATGGGTATTAGTGCTATTTGACAGTTAAAGAAAGGAGAGCTCAGAGAGGTAAAACGATCTGTCCATAGTCATAGACTTTAAGAGTCAGAGGGGGAAAATGAGTCAGTCATTTCCTTATATTCCATTACCCTCTGATGCCTCAACAGAAATACTCAAAAATTAAAATGAATTTTAAAAATTCTTATTCTTTCAACAATAACCTTAAGAAACTCCAAAACAGTTTTTGACCAGGATTAACATGTACAAAGGGGAGAAGGGGGAATTTGACTTTTTCAGGAATGTGATTTCTTTTAGCAGCCTGGGGTAAAAGGAGGAAATGAGTAAGAGTGGGACTTTGCTAACTACTTCCTTCCCTCTTCCCTTTACAGATGAGGAGGGTTTGGCTTCCCTATCCTCCTAGCACTAACAATAGTTCCCCATTCATCTACATATTTAACCATCTGCATGGTTAAAGCTTAGAAATGAGCTAGTAACATCAACAGGTTAGGGACCACTTCTACAGGCAATGAGAAGTCACAAAGTTTTTAAGCATTTCTAATGAATCATTACTAGTGATTTTTGAGGACTTTCTTTGCAGCATCTTTGCTGATGTTTTTATAAAATTGAACAGTATATTATATATGTATTACTATGTTCTTTTGATTGAGCTTGATACAAAATAACTATAGAGAAATGCACTAATAAAAATAATAAATGATAAACATTCCAGTTGCCAAAAAGCTAAAATAAAATCTTCCCAGCCACCTATACAAAGATAAAGGTCCCATTTACTAAACTGTCACCTCAGCACAACATTCATTAGTTTAAACTTTCTATTTCTTAAAAATCGCTCATGCTCTAGGATTAGGACTTGAGTAACCAGCTTAAAGCTATTCTGGCCAACTTAACCAGGTCAACAAAGAAATGCACTGGTACACAGGAGGGTCCTTTTGGACCTCACCCTCTTCTGCAGTATCTTGATCATAGCCGACAGGAAAATGAAACACTGGATCTTGGTGCTAGAAGAGACCTTAGATCGGTATCCCAAAGATCATAAAAAAGGGGAAAGGACCCACATATACAAAAATATTTACAGCAGTTCTTTTTGTGGTGGCAAAAAAAAAAATTGGAAATTGATGGGAAGCTCATCAATTGAGGAATGACTGAATAAGTTGTGGTTTACGAATGTAATGGAATACTACTATTCTATAAGAAATGATGAGCAGAGAGATTTAAGAAAAACCTGGAAAGACTTACATGAAATGATCAAAATCAGGAGAACACTGTACACAGCAACAGCAACTTTGTATAATAACAAACTTTGACAGACTTAGCTCCTCTCAGCAATGCAATGATCTAAAACAATTCCAAAAGACTAAAGGTGGAAAATGCTATGCACATCCAGAAGAAGAACTATGAAGTCTGAATGCAGATGGAAGCTTACTATTACCCTTTTTTTCCTTTCTTGTGATTATTTCCTTTGGTTTTGATTCTTCTTTACAACATGACTAATGCGGAAATATGTTTAATATGATTGTACATATATAACCTATATCAGACTGCATGCAGTCTTGGGGAGAGGGAAGAAGAAGGAAGGCGGAAAATTTAGAACTCAAAATCTTATAAAAGTGAATGCTGAAAACTAAAAATAAATTAATTAACTTTTAAAAAGAGAGACCTTAGAGATAATCAAGTGGTCCTAATCTTTTCTGCAGTATGAATCACATCTACTGAAAGCAAGTTACTTAATAGACATTGAAGGATTATGAAGGAGTGAAGAAGTCTTCCTCTTTTTCATCCCTTCTTTCCTGCAGAGATAGATCCTACCCACCTATCCAAGGTCACAAAATCTCAACAATCTGTCCATAAAAAAATATCTTTCCTATTCTTCAATTCATTTTATTAAATTTCACATCTATTTTGTGCAAAAAATTATTAGGAACTAGGAGTGGTTCATCATCACCATCATCACAAAAGACTCACATCAATATAATACTTTAAAGTTTATAAAGCACTTTATATACATTTTCTTCTGATTCTCAGAACAACCCTGGGAGACAGGCGCTATTAATATTCCCATGTGACAGATATGGTAACTGAGAATGAGAAAGGTTAAGTGTCTTGCCCAGGATCACATGAAAAGTGTCTTGAGGAGAGATTCAAGTCCAGACCTTCCCCGAATCCAAGATTATCAGTCAAACACATAAAGCCGTCTCTCTAGAATAGAGGTGTCAAACTCAGGGTAGCCTGAGTGCACCAGAACCAAATTAAAATGTAACTGGGGACAGATAAGTAGGAAAAGGAAATGAACAAACAATTCTCAAAGGAACAATTGCAAAGAATTCACAATTACATGAAAGAATGTTCTAAAATCACTAATAATAAAAGAAAAGCAAATCAAAACAACCCTGAGGTTTCATCTCACATCCTATAGATTAGCAAAAATGACAAAAAATGGCAAAAGTCAATGTTGGAAGGTTGTTAAGATAAGAGATATACTAATATGTTGTTGGTAGAGCTACAACCATTTTGCAAAGTAACTTGGAATTTAAATAAAGTGTCTGAAATGTCTATATACTCTTTGACCCAGAGAGTCTATTGCTAGGCTCATATTCCAAAAAGTTGTCAATACAAAGAAAATTCCCATATATACCAAAATATTTATGGTAGCACTTTTTGTGATAGCAAAGAATTAGAAATAAAATAGATGCTCATGCGGAATGTTTAAAGTATGGCACATGAATGTAATGAAGTATTATTACTATGCTATAAGAATGATGTGTATGACAAATACAGAGAAGCATATAAAGATCTATATGAACTGATGCAGAGTTAAGTAAGCAGAGTCAAGAAAATAATATACACAATAATTACAACAATGTAAATGGAAAGAACTAGAAACCAAAAATTAAAAATGAAACTAAGAAAATTATAAAGATCAAACATGTAAGATATGATTGAATTTTGTTTCCACAGAAATTATATAAAAACAGAAATTATAATTTATACTGATGGCTAATATCAGAGACAGAACTGCTTTTAGAGGACAGGGAGGGATGCTGGTGCCTGAAAAATCAGCATACCTACTACTATTCTTTGTTCTGAAAAGGCTTCCTCTTATATATGAAAAGAACTGCCAGGCCAGGTCTCATTCACAAAGGATGAGGATGAGATCCATAAACCAAGTCATGGTCTCAGATAATGCAACTTTTATCAATGATATCCTGGGTATCTTCAAACTCACAGTTTTTGTCAATTCCTTCAGGAACTGAAAATTCCTCTCATGGTGATGCAGACAAAAGGGGAGGAGACTAGTAGCATTTTTGGCCTTTCTTTTATTTAATTATAAGGAAAAATGAAGATGAGAAGGGACAGGGGGAACTGAAATGTGGAAATGAGAAGATGTAATCAAGGGGTGGGGTTTAGTGAACCCTGGAATGCTAACCAATGGGCTTCAAGATGTGAAATTCAAATCTGGATGAATTATAAAAGGACTTTGTAACTGGCTTAATGTGTGCTTCCTCTTTTCACAAGGGGTAAAAGGCCAACTCACCAGTCTGAAATGACATGAAATAAAAATCTTTTTTTCTAAATTCACTCATAGCTAGACAAAATTCTTGGTTATTTCTAACAACCAGAACTAAATGAAGATATATGCCAGGACATTTCCCAACCCCACCCCTTTGTGGAGGTGGGAGATCCACAGGTGTTATACCCAGAACATATTTTCAGACCTTTTCAATGTATCAATCAATTGGCCTAGGGTTTTTTTCCTCTCTAAAACAATACTATATGTCATATGGGATGGCTTTTCAGTAGGGAGCAGGATACTTGGAATAACCATGATGACTGAAGAAACAGAAGACAAATTTTAAAATTATGAAAAAATGTAATTAGGAAGTGTTTATCAAAATAAATAAAAATACAATACAAAATAGATAATAATGTTAATGTGTGGCTTTCCAGGTCAACATGCAGCATTAATTTGATATTACTGCTCTAAAAGAATTATTCTTAAGAAGTTTACAATAAAACAGGAAATAAAGAAGAGTGTAGCAAGTGCCCAATAGGCGTCCAGGCAAAATGCTAGGAGAAGATAAAGATGTGAACTAGGATGGTTCAGTGGGAGTAGGAAAAAGGGGGAAAAAAATGAAACATTGCACAGAAGAGTCAACAGCATTTGGACAAGGTCACATTGTATGCTAATGGCAGAACAAAATCTTATTTTAAATTTCTAACTACTGTAGAAGAAACAAAAAATTAAACTCTTCAACAAGACACAGGCCAATCTACAAAGATTTCCCAAATATCTATCACATAAAAGGCCCTCTGTTAGGTACTGTTAGGAATACAGAGACACATGAGTCATCCTTGCCCAGGCGGAGCTTACAATCTAGTCAGGGAAGCTGTAATACGTACACAAATGATTTTCAGCCTTTTTATAATTTAAACACAATTTATACCTTGAAAACATTTAATAAATAGAAGAGGCAAATTATTCTTCTCTCAATGTTATTTTTCAACTTAGAGATTAAAATTAAATGACTATCTTTTCAAAGACTTACCAATGATCTGAAGTTGTGATTTCATGGTCAATCCCCCCACAGACCCTGACCGTGAACTACTGCCAGACATGCCACCAACTGGGCTATGGACCTAGATGTGGCAAAGGAGACATTTTAAACATCATCATACACAATCTCATTTTAATAAACAGCATCATAATAGCACCAACAAGGCTATTTTCCATGTCCTAACAGGTGACCCAGAGTAATTATTCTTTGCTGACCTAGTTATAATTAATTATATTAAATGAAAAAACCTATAGAACAGATCCCTTTACAAGCTCTCATTCACGTAGTAGTCAATCTCTTCATCAAAGATGTCTTAGCATGATATAATTGTACAGGCCTACCCAGGCAAGTTCTTTAAATGGTTCTTCAAAAAAAATTACATTAAGTGAAATAATGTCAGAGTAAATTCAAGTGAGTTAGTGAAAAGTAGGGCTCCAATACTAACTTGGGTCATGGTTAACCACCCAATTTGCATGTTCAATAATCATTCAAACTATATTCGGAAGGATTTCATTATATCATGTTAATAATGCTATTGCAAAATAACACTGGGCTGAGGCAACATTATATAGGGCATGCCTATACCTGAATGCAATATAAACCTGACATGTTTTACAAAAGTTTGAATGGAAAAAGGAGTATCTTCTCTGAAAACCATAAAGATGATAGAAGTAGGAATGAAAGCAAATGATTAACAAAACGGAAGAAGGGGATGATTAAGCTAGAATCCATTAACAATAACAGAAAACCAAGTAGCTGAACTTACAAATAACAGCCCTGGCTGCATACTTCAGCATTACATTTCCATTTTCAACTACATGTGTATACAATGAAACAATTTTTATTTCACTGAGTCTGTCAAGATGAGATCCTAATTGTACAACCAATAATCCATGTTATCTTAAATAATCGAAAGCTTCATTGATTTAATGAACACTCATTAGGCACCTACACTGTGCAACATGTGGTACTAAATCTAGGTTTCAGTTTAAGACATGGTCCCTTGTCCTCATCGTTACATTTTAGAGGGAAAAGAAGAAACACACACAGATATTTTATAATGCATGTTACATAATAAGAACATTAGAGATTTCTAAAACTAAACGTTATTTATGAGAAACCCAAGATGGAAAGTTATTTCTTACAGAACGGATGAGGGAATGCTTCAAGGAAAAAAGTGGCATTTGACTTGGAATTCTAAAGAATGGGTTTCAATTCCATAGACAAAGAGGTGGTAAGGAAGGCATTTTAAGCATAGCAAACAACAACAAAAGCATCAATGTAAGAAAGTGTAGGGTTAAGTTTGTAGATCAGAGAATAATCAATCCAACTGAACTGGAGCAAAGAGTATGCTAATTCAGACTACTCACTAGGACAAAAACTGCCAATTAAACACTTTGGCCACATAATGAGAAGACAGGACTCACTGGAAAAGACCCTGATGCTGGAAAATACTGAAGGCAAAAGGAGAAGGCAAGCAAACAAGGTGAGATGGATAGATGGCATTGATGAGTTCCTCCTGGAACCTCCATTTTTGTGAAGGAGTATAGGCTGGCCTTCCTTTCTTCCCTTTCCTGTCTTGTTCCTGACTTTCTAGACTTCAAAATAATGTGCTAGCAGAAGAACATCATACACAGTTACAGTCACATGGTGTGATGACAAACATTGACAGACTCAGGTCTTCTCAGCAAAGCAAGGCTCTGAGACAACTCCAAAAGGCTCATGATGGAGTCTATCTGCTCTCTCTCTTTTTTGTTTTGTTTTTTCTTTCTCATGGTTCATTCCATTGGTTATAATTCTTCTTTACAACATGACTAATGTGAAAATGTTTAATATGAATGTATATGCAGAGCCTATATCAGATGGCATAATGTCTTGGGGAGGAGGAAGAGGGGAGAAAATTTGAAACCTGAAAGTTTGTGAAACTGAATGTTGTAAAGTAAAAGTAAATAAATTTTTAAAAAATAATTTCTGCTTCCTTTTTTGTTGACTGGTCACCAGAAGCAATTCTCATTTCATTTTATAAAGACCTAGACATTGCTAAATATGAAACTATAAGGGACCCATTTTGCTATGACCAAATTTGATATATTTACTCTTAATTCATCTGAATGAGAGCAGTTGGCAGACTTATTTTGTGATGTACATTAAAATAAGCCTTTGTAACTTAATAATCTTGTTATGTTTTGACTACTGGTAAAAAATGAAATTCTGGTTTGTCAAAATGATACACAAATTTTGCCTTAATTGATAATATATCTGTGTAACATGGAATGGCAAAGAATTGGACATTGAGGGGATGGCCATCAACTGGAGAACAGCTGAATGAGTTGTGGTATGACTGTGATAGAATACTATCATGCCATAAGGAAAGATAAGCAGGATGACTTAAAAAAAACCTGGGAAGATTTATATGAACTCATGAAAAGTAAAGTAAAGTGAAAATAACTAGGAGAACTTTCACGGTAAGAGCAATATCGTAAGGGTGATCAACTGTGAAAAAACTTAACTACTCTAATCAAGACAATGATCTAAGATAATTCCAAAGGCCCCAAGATCCTCCAGAGAGGGAACTGATGGAACTCTGAATACAGGATGAAGTATTTTTTTTGTTTTGTTTTGTTTGTCTTTTCTTTTGCAACATGGTTAATAGGGAAAGGTTTTGCATGACCTCAAATGTATAATCAAAATCAAATTGCTTGCCTTCTCAAGGAGGAGAGAGGAGCAAGAAGGAAGTAGAGAATTTAGAGGTCAAAATTTTCAAAACTGTTAAAATTTCTTTACATTGGGAAATATTTAACAAAATTAATTTAAAAATTTAAGACATAATAATGATCTCAATTAGTGGTTTAAAAACATGAGTAATAATACCATGAATGGAATCATGTTTTGAGAAACTTTGCACCAAAAAACAAATCCACCCACACATCACATTAATAACAATATGGTTACCACTCTGTTAAAGAATAACTATTAAAACTATAAAACATTTTTAATCATAAAATACTGGTCTATGTATTTTTAACAGTATAATGTGTGGATATAGAACCCACAAGTTCTATAAACCTAGTCATAAAATCTTCAATATTCCACTACAATCACATACCAAATTGTCTACCCAATTTCCCAATATCTGGGGCACAGTAGTTGTTTCCTTTTTTTTCTGAAATAAATAATGCTACTATTAAGATTTTTGTACAGCTAGGTCTTTTTTCCTTTGAATAAATAATCTTTGGGTAGGATTCTATTAGAGAGCAGCAGATATCAAAGAAGACTGGAATTATGATTTTCATTATAACTGACATATGTGTAATGAATATACTAATAGATTTGATTCTCAGAACTGCCTTTTCTAGCTTACAACACATCTTAAAATGATCAATCAAACTTTGACAAATCTCACAATCACTGGAATCCCTGTGGCTGTGTCCCTGAAGTGAAGTGAATCAAAGGCTGTAGTACCTGTTCCCATCACAAACTCTGGTCCTGTGATCCACCAAGTAATGACCTCCAAAGACTTGAACAAAGCTGTTCCCACAGAACTTGCAGACACCTATACCTTAGTGATTGTGGGATTCATGGGCTGGTCATGGGAAACCACTCTGGCCCTGAAAATGAATGTCTGTAATCCAACTTCCCCCCTCCCTTCACATTTGTGCATGTATAAAATCTCTGTCTTCACTTCAGCAAGGTGGAATTCAAATCAACCAATTAAACGGCTACCTGATCACTGGCACTTTGTCTCTAGCCCACTGTTTTGTCATTCTCAGATGAGAGACAGCTCAGTGAGAATACCGTTAACAATACCAACAGTTCTACATCTCTTTCAAGATACTGCTATGTTGCTTCACAAAAAGACTAAATAATAAATAATAATAACATAACAGATAATAACAAAATAATAACTAAAAAATTCATTTCTTTTTCTTAAAAACTAGCCTTAACCCCAAAGCACTCTGGTCCCAGCCCTACTCAGTCACTGTCTGGGTCCTGATTGGCTCAACATTAATGTAAATAACAAGTGTTTTGGTTTTCACCAGAAATCCTGAGGGTCTTCCTCTCCCAGATTTGTTTTTTTTAAAGAGGCCATTCTTTGCCTCATTTTTATTAAGACTTAATCACTGAATGGGCACTGCCTCAGTCAAACTGAGACCTGTTAATAAAGACCTTAGCTTGAAAAGGTTGCCCACTGCATTCTAGGCCATCTCCATTTGTTCTAAAATCGTATCTGGCAACTGGACCCAGATGGCTCCAGAGGAGAAAATGAGGCTGGTGACTTTGCACTGTCCTCCCTCACTTAAATCCAATTCAATTTCATGACATGGCATCACCTCCCTGATGTCATAGTCCTTTTTGAGAATGAAGGGCAAATAGCAACATGTCACGAGGCTAATTTTTCCTACTAATTATGACTTGAACTCTTGACATTGCTTTCTCATCACCTAAGACAGAAGCAGTCTATACTACTCAGGCTTAACAGGTTTCCTCACTGCCATGTAAGTCTTCAATACTCATCCGACCACCATTTAAATGCCAAGGCAAGGCAACTCCACCTAAATGAAATAATACTATATCTTTGCTAAATATCCTTCCCATGCTATTGAGTAAACTTCCTTTTGTTAAGTTATATAATGTTTCATTTCATACTGATCCAAAGCCAACTGAGCGGGCAGCAAAGCAGCAATGCAAGTATCAGCATAGGCAGCAGTAGAATAAAGTCCATCATAGATCTTTGCTGATAATCCTCTTCCACACTGCTTCCAGGACAGCACCCAAAGTCAATCCCATAACTGCCCTTTGCCCAAGGGTGAGGGGTTGGAAGAGGAACTCTGGCCTGATAATGAAATGGACTCGTGACACATCTTAGTCATCATGCTCAACTACTGGAGTTGGATATACTACTTCCCAGTAGCCATGTGAGTGATAAATCCACCACCCTAGTAATATAGAAAGGCCTCTCCAGTTCAGTGGCTTCTTTGATCCAACCTCTAAGAAGACTTAGCTGATAACAGGTTGCTTATATACATGCCCAGTTGATCTTCAATTCTTTATTTTCCCAGTGTAGAGCTGATGTGAACTGGAGGTCTCTGATCACTGGGAGGAACCAGGAAAAGACTCAAGGTTACCTCAACTGGCAATTCTTTTTTCCAAGACTGTTTAAACAAATTCTTCTAAGGCAGTGGTTCTCAACCTTCTTAATGCCATTACCCTTTAATACTTGTATGCGGGTATATCTGCATGTGGGCAGACCTGCCTGGAGATAGAGGAGTGGTGTCTTGGTTCCTAAGACCATAAGAAATATGTGTTTTCTGATGGTCTTAGGCGACCCCTGTGAAAGGGTCATTCGACCCCCAAAGGGGTCGCGGCCCGCAGGTTGAGAACTGCTGTTCTAAGGAAAGATTTGGACTAGACGGTAGTTTGAAGAAGTCTTGCTTTCTAAGCACTGGGAAGAGGTCTCTGATCCATAATAAGGATTGATAACTGGGCCAAAACCATCATGTTGTGGGCCTGATATTGCTGGTCGTGCTCCTGTACTTTGTCACTATTTACAATGGGAGATCCACTATGAACCACTCTCTGCCTACAACATGGATTATTAAGATCTGGGAATGCTTGTGAAGGGAGAAAGGTAAAATCCAGAATTCTGGATCTTGGTTCATTGAGTTCCTTCAGGGACTGTTTTTTTGTTTGTTTGCTTGCTTACTTGTTTTTGGGGGGGGGTATCTCCTCTTCCAACCAACCTATCTATATAAGACTTTAAGAAACTCCAGACCAAGGCTCTCTAGTACCTGTGATTCATGGCTCCAAGGCCATGTGAGAAACTCAGACCTTTAGGATATTTTAAAGGATGAGATGAGGCAGGAATAACATCTACTATTAACAAAAAGATGGATGGTCCTTTTAGGTTAGTTTTTCCCTAAAAATTTTAAGCAAACATCCTTAATAACTAATTGGTCAAAGTGATTAAGCCTTGAACTTTTTTTGTAGTTTCCTGGTAGAGTGCCTAAAGAATATAAGCTCAATACACAAATAATGAGTGGGTGCCCATCAGGCTTGACTACTATGTGGGTCATCATACCCTTGTTGGCACTATCCTAGCAAAGAAATTAACAGACCTGCACCAAATAAGCCAACACTATATTTTGCACTGAATATCCTTTATATGCTATTGCTCAGTAAACTTCTTTTTATTACAAGACATATGGTTAACAAATGTCTGATTTCATTCTAATCTTGAACCTAACCCAATAGACCAACCTAAACTAGTACTGCTCCAGAATAGAAGCAAAAAGAATTCTTGTCATTTTGTTAAAGTTAATATATGTGTATTTTAACCCTTCTATACAACCAGACTATTGTACAATGTGAAAGTATTTGCAGATCCTATACATGATTGCACGCCACCATGGAGGGGAGGGAAGGGAGGAGAGAAAATCTGAAACTCAAGGGATTGTGGAACTGAATCTTGTAAACTAAAAGTAAATTTTAAAAAATTAATAAAAAATGAAAAAAGATATGTGTATTTTTATACCATAATAAGCAGAGTTAATAGTTTGGTGCATAATTATTTTTAAATTCTTGCTTTTGTATGACAGTTTTCCTTTAGGGATAGCTACTAAACTTAGAAAAAGACATTTTTAAAAGAATCTATTATATCTCCATGGAAGAAGTATCCTCTTCTAATTAATAACCAATTTATAACCAAACACTTATTTCAAACAAAGATTTGGCAAGTTACTTCCTTAAGAGAAGAGAAACTACTAATCAGTTTTTTCTTCCAAGGAACTAAATTGAAAATGAGGAAAAACTACATTCTGAAACAAAGGTTTTTGCAGGATGGGAAAGAGCCTCAACTTAACAGGTCAATCTAAATTCTTTCCAATAGGGCAGTTCTAGTCTAAATTTGAATCAGAAAAAAAAGCATTTTTCTTTTAAAAAAAATCATTAAAATTATACTAATCACTTCATCTCCAGAGAAAGTCAATATGATGTGGCCAATGAATGTTCCCCCTTTGCTCATACCTTAAAGTTAAACATTTAAGTCTTCTAAAGATTGGACTCCTGGGAATTTAATTATTTGGTGACTGAATTGTGACACAGGAAAATGAATGTTTTAATTGTTTTTCAATTCATTTTACATATACAAACACATATACATATACTTATACATATACTTTGATGGTCATCAAGTATGGAGGGCTATAGTCCAGAGGAATGAAGCTTTGATAAACTACCAAAATGAGAATGTTCCAAGGCTGGATCCAGCAACAGACTATAAATTGCTACCTGAGGACTAACTTAAGTATAGGAAGGTTTATCAAAGAACACTGGATACTACATCAGTGGTTCCCAACATTTTTTAATTCTTTGAATTCCTTTCAATACAACAACAAAATGTGTGAATCCCCAGTGTAATTTAATATACTACCCATAATATTCAACAATTATTTAATTGCTTAAGGCATCATTAAAGAACCCCTTGGACTAAAAAAACCACTAAATGAGAACCACTGTAGTAGATGAGAAATTCTGTAGTTCTGTGTGCTGCTCCACTCATTCTGCTGTGGTGGTAGTAGCAAAGTGGCAGAAAAGAAGATATGTGGTACTAAGAATCACACAGTTCTTAAACTACCTACTTAGACTACCTAGCAACTTTTGGGAAGATTTGTGTTCGAAGGCCTACAAGTTGATACATATTAATGGAAATTATCAATATCCATATTGATACACCCAATATAAATGAAACCAGAGAACAAAGAAGTTGCATTTAAATTAAAAGATAGCTCACAGGTTCTTCTTTGAAGAGGCAAATAAAAGAGTAGGCAGAAGTAGTATTCTGCCAAAAAGAATCATTCCATGAGATACTTGGTCATCTCATCTTGCAATGTTCTTGGCAGCATAAACAATCAGAAAATAATTACAGTTGATGAGCCAATATGTTGCAGAAGATAAAGAACTAGAAAAATTCTACTCACTTATTCCCTACCGCTTATTACAAAAACGCCACTTCTCAATGCTTATGAAAACCTTTACTTAACCCTACCCAATCCCTCAAACTATGATCTTATATCTTTCTCCCTTTCATTACCAAGCTCCTAAAAAAGCTAACTTCACTGCCTCCAATTTCTTACCATCCATCACCTTACAATTATGTTTCCACTCCCACAACCTGACTAAAACAGTTCTCTCCAAGGTTATCAACTATCTCAAGTCCAAAATCCAAAAGTCTTTCCTTCTACCTAATCTTTGTTGATTTTGTCAAACTCTCCTTCTCTTGAACACTGTCAGCCCTTAAGGGTTCCACGGCACTACTCTTCCCTGATTGTCGTCTTACCTATTTGATCAATCCTTTGTGGGGTCATGATCTACCTCCAGCACTTAAGTGTGGATATCTCCCAAGAGGATCTCATGGGTTCAATCATCTCTATATAGAAGACTTTCAAATTTACATGACCTAGCTCTAATCTCTCTTCTGAATTCTAATCACACACCTCCAAATGTCTGCCAGACACCTCCATCTGGATGCCACTGGTCATCTCAAACTCAACACATCCACAAAAGAAGTCAACATCTTTCACTCTGAAACCAGTCATTCCTAATTTCTTCTATCAAGATCACTATCATCTTCTCTGACATCCAGATTTTCATCTTCCCACAGCCATCCTCAATTCTATGTTCTCCCTAACCCTCACATCAAATCAGTAAACAATTTTTTCTAAATTCTACCTCCACAGTATCTCTTTTCTCCACTGCCATTCAAGAACTCACATCATTTTTCAGTCAGGTTCAACTCTTTGTGACCTCATTTGGGGTTTTCTTGGCAAACTAAAGTGGTTTGTCATTTTCTTCTCCAGCTCATTTCACAGATAAGGAAACTAAGACAAACATGGTTAAGTGACTTGCCCAGGGTCATACATCTAGTAAGGGTCTGAGGCCAGATCTGAAGATCAGGAAGATGAGTCTTCTTGGCTCTAGGCCTGGGACTGATGCCCCACCTCCAGCCTAGACTATTATAATAGGCCCCTTTGGTCACATGACTAGAAGTCTCTCTTCTCTCCAATCTATCTTTGATACAGCTGCCTTTCACTAAGTCCTACTCTGGTGCCTCAATGTGAAACAGGGGTGACCCTAGGTTCTTGAAAGCTATGCTGTTGGAGTATAAGCTCTGGCAGGTCCTACCAAGCTGGATGTTTAAAATATGTGCCTGGTGATGGAAGATATAAGGATATAGATTGGCACTGTAATTTTTCTATATAGGAAACCCTGGCAAGGAAAATCTCTCTACCAATGTATTTGCACCTTCTCTGCAACTTGAGTTTTACAAAGTCACCTAGAACACTGAAAGTCTGAATGACTGGACCAGGGTCACAGAACCTTACCTACACACCAGCAGCAGAACATGCTTTGGGTCTTTCTAGCTCAAAAGTCAGCTCATTCTTCACTATGCCTCTCTGGACTACATGTATCTGTTGCCTGAGGACCAGGTCAACTAAACTCAAAAGACATTCATAAGTATCTTAGCAATAGTATGATCAAAAGTGAGACCACAGGAATTCTCAAAGATAAGTTCTGGAAGGGTTTACAAGCTTCACCAATGAAAGAAGCACCCATATGGACTAAATTACAGATGCAAGAAGTACTGAAGAAAACACAGGTCTGACCATGTCCATACCAAATTAAGTTTTCAATGGCTCCCTGTGGCTTCTAGGATAAAACAGTCCATCAGTCAATAAGCATTTATTAAATGCTTACTGTGTATCAAGCACTCTTCAAGAGCTGGAGATACAAAAAAAAGGTAAAAGACAATCCCTGCCTTCAAGAAGCTCACAATCTAAAGAGGGAAACAACATGCAAATAACTATTTACAAACAAGCTATAGACAAGACAAATCAACAGAATATAATAATCAACAGAAGAAACTAGAAGTAAGGAGGACTGGAAATGACTTCCAGTAGAAAGTGAAGTTCTAGCTGGGACTTGTAAAAAGCTAGGAAGTGGAAATGAGGGGGCTAGTGGGAGTCATGAAGGGCTTTGAATGCAAGAGGATTTTATCGTAGATCCTAGAGGGGAGAGGGAAACTGGAGTTTATTGAGTTGGTAGAGGGAGTAAATAGTGTGACATGGTCAGACCTGTTCTTCAGTATGACCACTTTGACAGCTGAGATGTACTGGAATGGGGATAGTTTTGTGAACTCGGACATTATGCTGATACCTAAAACAGGCAAAAAAGAAAACTAAAGATCAATTTCTCTAATGAATATTGAGGCAAAAATTTTAAATATTAGCAAGGAGATTACAGCAATATATTACAAGAATCATATACTATGACCAGGTAGAATTTATACCAGTAATGCAGGGCTGCTTCCATATTAGGAAAACTATTAGCATAATTGACCATATCAATAACAAAATGAACAGAAATAATATGATTATCTAAATAGATGCAAAAAGTCTTTGATAAAACACAACATCGATTCCTATTGAAAACCCTAAAAAACATAGGAATAAATGGAGTTTTTTTTTAGGTAGTATCTACCTAAAACCATCAGCAAACATAACCTATAATAGGAATAACTTAGAAGCCTTCCCAGTAAGAGCAGGACTTGTGAAGCAAGAACTCCCATTATCACCACGAATATTCAATACTGTACTCTAAGAGGAAAAAATATTACTCTTTACAAATGATATGATCGTAAACTTAGAGAATCCTAGAGAATCAACTAAAAAACTACTTGAAATAATTAACCACTTTAGCAAAGTTACAGGATTTATTTAAAATAAACCCACACAAATCATCAGCATTTATATATATATATATATATATATATATATATATATATA
>CM053585.1:265476103-265495232 GCA_028646515.1 Pseudochirops corinnae
CTCTCTCTCTCTGTATGTTTATTGTCTTTATTTCATATGTCTCTATTTCTGTTGGTCTCTCTCTGTGTCTCTGAGTTCCTCTGTCTTGATCACTCTGTTTCCTTCTCTTTCTGTCTGTTTCTGTCTTTCATCACAAGCCAGAACTAGATGCAGACCTCACAAGGGCAAAGAGGACAGGGGATAGAGGACAGAGGATAAGGCACAGGGGATAGGGTTCTTCCCCAAAGGCAGATAAAGCAAAAGAAGAGAAGAGTTTCCCTCCTACTTACAGTACCAACGACTATGTCACTCTCTGGACCTCCGGCCTGCAGGAGCTCTGCTTCTTCCCTGTCCCTGTGGCTGGGATCCAAGCTACAGTTTGGGGCTAGAGCTGGGAACTTTCTCAGATACCCCCCAGCTTGCTGTAACTATCCTCCCCTCTCTCTTTTTCCTCTATTTCCTTCTCTCTCTTCCTTCCTCCCTCCCTCCCTGGCAAAAGTCTAGCTTCCTATAGCCAGCCTGATGGCCACAAGTCTTGTGGGTTAGCCTTGCTGTGCTTCCCCCCAGGCTTGGGAGCTGAATTGGTGTTGACCAGCTGGGAACTCTGGTGGGTTTAGGGGGAAGTGGTTAGAACGGGTCCTCCCCCACCCAATGTCGTTATTGTGGGTTTATTGGAATCAGGTCTGGAACCTTCTTTCTCCTGACAAATTAGCATGGAAAACCCAAGGCTATAGAACCCAGCCTGTCTGGGGAATACAGACTGGGCATCAGGCAGCAAATTTGCTGAAATTGACCATGGCTGATTTGTGAAATCTCTTTGGGGAGTGGTAATTCATAATTTGTAGATTTCAGCTGTAAACCTTTGCTAGTAGGCAAGCCAGTCAACAGACAGAAGGACAAAAGGTCATCCAGACCCCACTGCAGACTACCCAGGGCAGCTGGGTTGGTGCTCTCCAACAGGACTTTCTCCTTATTCGGTTTCTTCCCCAAGATTGTGCAAGTTTCTGTTTATGACTATGAATTTTTGCTACAGGGATGAAATCTTTAAGGTTCTGCCCCTTGGAACAGTTTTTTTGCATGTTTAAATTATGCTACTTTTTATTAGCATGACTTTGGGCAGATCTTTGGCCTTTCTGAGTCCATTTCCTTATCTGTAAAATTTAGGGGAGAGGGAGAATTAATTGCTCTCTAAAGTCCCTTTAAGGGTGCCCATCTTTGCTTTTGTTCCAAATTCTATTTATGGATTAATTCCTCCTTGGTGCTGATGACGAAGAAAGAAAGCTCATAGAATCCTAACGCAAAAGCTGGAAAGGCCCTTAGAGGTCATTTAATTCAATTCTCTTATTTTACATGGAGTTGGGGGGAAGGAGAACTGAAGCCTAAAGAAGGGAAAGCATTCAAGATCACACAACAAGTCAGTGGCAAAGCTGGGACTAGATAAAGATCCAGAATGAGCAGTTCCTTTGGTAGCTTTCATTACTTTTTGAGAGATGAAATTGTTATTAAGGCAAGCCAATAAATTATTTCCTAGAGGAGCTATCTGGATGATTGAAGTCCCCGTCATAACAGCTATCACATATCTGGATTGAGATCTGATTCCCAAACGCATCTTTTATTGACCTTATTTGTCCTGGTGGTCTGTAGGATACTTCCTCAGCAATATCACTTCTATCTCTTCCTCAGCTAAATATGATTCATCTTTTTTCCTTTATGTCTCTTCCTTCTGGTTCCTGGAATTCCTCATTAGTATGCATTCTTAATAGCCAATGAAACTTTACCTCCCCTTTCCCCACCCCTCAACCCTTTCATTTCTGAATAAGGTATACTTTTGGGGGGTGGGGGTGGAGAAAGGCAATCAGGGATAAGTGACTCACCTACAATCACATAGCTAGTAAGGGTCTGGATTTGAACTCAGGTCCTCCTGACTCCAGGCCCAGAGCTCTATCCACTGCACCATCTAGCTGCTCCATAAGGTATACTTCTCAGGATGTAGAGGAGCCATAGTTCAGTCACAGGTCCCTCAGTATTATTTCAAATATGTACACACATACATACATATAGTTCATCTTGCTTGTGTAACCCTTGTTTCAAATGATTCATCTTCCCCAGCTTCCTATACTTGGGACCCATACTTTGTATATTTGTGTACTTCATAATCCTCAGCAATGGTTTCTATATCTTTTCTTAAAAACTTGTGTTATCCCTAGCTACTCACTTTCCCTCTCCCTACAAATTCATTCAGTGGTCAAATCTTGTTCCTACCTCTACAGCAGTGGTTCTCAACCTGTGGGTCGCGACCCCTTTGGGGGTCAAATGACCCTTTCACAGGAGTCACAGGAATCGCCTAAGAACATCAGAAAACACATATTTCCGATGGTCTTAGGAACCAAGACACCGCTCCTCTATCATCCATCTCCAGGTGGGTCTGCCCACATGCAGATACACCCACATACATGTATTAAAGGGTTGGGGCATTAGGAAGGTTGAGAACCATTGCTCTACAGCATCCAGCCTTTTACTCTTCTCACAAGGCTGCCACTTCAGCATGTGGTGGCCTTGTGAGACCTTCATGTTATGGTGCAGTATCCAGCACATAGTAGGTGCTTACTAAATATTGATTGACTGATTGATTATTGATTATTTTTCCCTTGAAAACCTATCCTACTGCCTATTACCTCAATTGCTCTGTCAGAAGCAGATACTCACAAGTTCAGTCAGCTCCAGACCTTGATCAAGCTGTGCCATAAGTGCCCTGGCAATCTCCTTGAGCTGTGCTTCTTGAGAAAGAGAACATAGGTGATAAAACTCTTATCTGCTCTACCTGCAACTAAAGCAGAAGAAAGAATCAAAGAGGGACCAGGAAGCCTGGAGCTGGCTAAGCTTGCCAAGATCCATGTCTGAAGGAGCAGGGGCAACAGCTGAGGCAGGACCTCAGATCTCCTGGGACACAGATTCCTCATAATTATTCATTCTCAAGGTTATCAAAGAGAATTAAGGCTTCCTTTTTAAAAATGCAAAACAACTTCTGGCTAAGATGGTTGCCTAAGTAGAAATAGGCTGCCCAGCTGCTTCATTTCTACTCCAGCAAAATCTTGAAGCTGAAACAAAATTCTTGAGTCTGGAGGCAGCAAGAGCAGAGGACTTCCCTAAGAAAGCCCCAGGATGGTCAGAAAACCTCAGAGTTGGCACCTTCTTTAGAAGCAGCAACAGGCAATGTCTAGTGCAGTGCTGGGACAGTCCAGGCCTTAGTGACTCTGAGGACTAGAATACTCAGGCAGTCTGTCAGGAAACATCAGAAGGATCTAGAGATCTGAACCTCAATGATCTAGTTTAATAACCTAGAGGATTCAGGATGAGAATAAGCAGTGCCAACTGCCCCACCCAAAAACTGTAATGGGGCTAGACCCTGACATAAAGCCCCAATTTCACTAAAGCTAGAGAAAATCAATGAAACCACCAACCAATATCAAAAATTATTGCTATCTAACTCCACAACAACTGCAAGCAGAAACTCAAATGAAAAAATATGAATTTTCCATCAGAGCTACAAGGATTCCTAGAAGGAATGAAGCAAGACATAAAAAATGAAATAAAGACTTTGGAGATTAAAATTGGAAGGAGAAATCATTTTAGAAGAGGTAAGTGGTAAACCTTATTCAAGAAATGGATTCCTGAAAACTAAAATAGACCAAATGGAATTGAATCCACTAGACAGCAAGAAATATTAGAAAAAAATCAAAAGATTAAAAAAAGAAGAAAATTATTTGGAAAAAAAGGCCTGGGGACTATATTTCAAGAAATCACAAGCAGAAACTCCCTGGATCTATTAAAATTAGAGGGCAAAGTAAAGATAGAAAGATTCCATTGATACAACTAAAGCAAAAGTCCCAGGAATGTCAGCTAAATTTTAGAACTCTCATGTCAAAGGAAAAATACTGCAAGTGTCCAGGGAGAAACAGTACAAGGAACCACAGTCAGAATCATAAAAGATCAAACAGTTTCTCCTAAAAGTGAGAAGATATCTTGGAATACAATATTCCAAAAGAAAAATGGTTACAACCAAGAATAATTTATTCTAGAAAACTTAGTATAATACTCTACTGGGGAAGGGGGGAGGCAAGAGGAGTGAACCTTAATGGAATAATTTTTATTTTGGAGGGGGGAAGGCAGGGCAATTGGGATTAAGTGACTTGCTCAAAGTCACACAGCTAGTAAGTGTTAAGTGTCTGAGGCCAGATTTGAACTCAGTTTCTCCTGACTCTAGGGCCGGTGCTCTATTCACTGTGCCATCTAGAAGCCCCTGGAATAATTTTTTTTTAAATTCTGATGAAAAGACCAGAGATAAGTAGGAACTTTGAAACAGAAACAAAAGAATCTAGATCAATCTAGGAAGGTAAATTTATTTGAGTAAGTGGAGGGAGCTGTATGATGATGTGCTAACATTATGATAAGCTAAGGAGAAGAAACCTTAATATTAGTGGGCAGAGTCAAGATGGCAGAGTGAGAGTCAACATTTTTGCCTAGCTCTTCCAACATACCTCCTCCACAACAACCTAGAAAATATGCCAGACCAAATTCTTATCAGGAAAGCCAAGAAAAAGTCACAGTAAGTCATTTTTCTAGCCCAGGGAGCCTTAGGAAGATAGACAGGTCTCTCTGCACAGCATAGTGGCATACATTTATATATATTTGTAGTTCTATCTAGGTCATAGATGCATGGTAGAAAGGAGTGACTGTGACTGAGCATGGGACCTGCTGAGTACTGTAAAGCCAAGCACAAGCAGCTTTCCAGAGGACAGCTGCTGTGAATAGCTTTCAAGGTTCTGATCACATAGTATAGCAAACTCTCTATTTATTCAATAACAAATCAGAGCAAAACATTCACAGAAAATCAAGGTGTAGCATTCAGAATGTTACAACTTATCACCAAAAATCAAAATATAGCATTCACAACAACTTATCACTAAAATGGTCATGTAGTTTTCACCAAAGTGGTCACATAGTTTCGAACAAAGTACAATCATTTAGTCAATCAATCACTTAGTAACTCAATCCTTCAATCATAAAGTACAAAAAGTCAAAGTCCTCCACCCATGGGACACACTAAGTTACAAATCAGTCACTATTCAGTCATCAGTCACTACTCAGTCATCAGTCACTACTCAGTACCCTCTTAAGGGGTAGTGGAAAATACACAGGCTATTCATCCCTTGGTCACAAATAAATCACAATTTCATCACTACTCAGTACCCACAGAGAGGTCTTTTCATCTTGATTCGAGGAACACAGTCCCAGCTCCTACCCAAATCTAACCAACTGCCACCTGAGTTCAAAGGCAGACAGCTCTCAATGCAGTTCCTGCTCTGTATTGAAGCTCACAGTGTCCAGTCCATCCCAAATCATTCACAGTCTTTGTTCCTGGGAAGACAAGGCTCAACAAAACCACAAGAACATTTATGCACATTAACAAAGCCACAATAACATTTATACAGTCTTTGCAGCTCCAGCTGGCCCTTGGAAATCCTCACCAGTTCCAGTTGGCCCTCAGAAGTCTTCAGCAGCTTCATTCTCAAAATCAAAATCACTTTCTCCACAGAAGTTCCAGTCCAGCAGCAGCAGCCCAGCCTTCAAGTGCTTATCCCAAGAAGTTCTGACTTTCCCAGCTGGGGTTTTTCCTTATATACAGTATTTCTCCTCCCTGTTCAGTCCTTTCCTGTTACATTAGCAACAGAGGTTCATACCTTATGTTTTTTTAATGGAGGCAAAGGATCTAGGATTACACCAAGAACAACCTATTCAGTAAAATGATATATAATCCTACTGAAGAAAAATGGATATTTAATGAAATGGAAGATCTGAAAGCATTCCTAAGGAAAAGGCCAAAGCTGAACAGAAAATTTAACATTCAAACACAGGACTCAAGAGAAGTATAAGAAGGTAAATATGACTGAGAAATTATAAGACAGTAAAAGAAGTTAAACTGTTTACATTATTATAGGGGGAGATGATATATGTAATCCTTTAAAACTTACCATCTAAAACTTACCATTTAAAACTTTACCATCACTATAGTATCTGGTGGCAACTAATTAGACAGAGAGTCTGGGTATGATTCTATTATATTTAGATGCTTTTAAATAGAGAATGAAAGGGTGGGGAAGAGAAATTCCTTGAGAGAGTGAGGAAGGGAGAAGAGGAATGGGGGAAATGATTTCATATAAGTGGATCATGTAAAGAAGAATTTATACAATGGAGAGGAAGATGAGGAAGTGGGCAACTACTTGGACTTCACTTTCATCTAAACTGGCTCGAGGAGGAAAGAATACATACATACACACAACCTGGTAAAGAAATGTATCTTTTATAACAGGGAAGTAGGAGGAAGGGGTTTAAGAACACTGGAAAATGAGAAATACTGGAGGGGATATGAGAAAATAGGTACATCCATGCAGTTGGTAGAATTATGAATTAGTCCAACCATTCCAGAGAGCAACTTGGAACTGCGCCCAAGAAACTATTAAAATGTCCATACCCTTTTATTCAGTGATACTACTAGTAGACATATACACTAAAGAGATCAAAGAAAGAGGGAAAAGACCCATATGCACAAAATTATTTCTAGTAATTCTGTGTGTGTGTGTGTGTGTGTGTGTGTGTGTGAGAGAGAGAGAGAGAGAGAGAGAGAGAGAGAGAGAGAGAGAGAAAGGAATTTGAAACTGAGGGGATGCCCATCAAATGGGGGAATGTTTAAACATGCTATGGTATATGGATGTGATATAATATTACCATGCTGTAAGAAATTATGAAGGGGATGGCTTCAGAAAATCTCATGAACTGATGCAAAGTAAAGTGAGCAGAAACAGGAGAACAATTCATACAGTGAGAGCAATATTGTAAATATAATCAACTCTGAAAGACTTAGTAACTGATTAACACAATTACCAACCACAATTCCGAAGAACTCATGATGAAACATGATGTCTACCTCCAGAAAAAGAACTGATGGACTGAGAGGATATATTGAAACATATTTTCTTCTATTTATTTCTTTTTCTTACCTCCCCCTACACCTAGAATATAGCTAATGCAGAATTTGTTTTGCATCTCTCTACATATTTGTAAGGAGTTTTATTTTTCTTGTATTCTCAATGGGCATGGTAGAGAGTGAGGGAGAGAGATAATTTGTAATTGAAAATAAAATAAAACTGACTCTTTTCTTTTTAACTTGATTTTTAAAAATTATGGGCTCCAAATTCTCTCCCTCCTTTCTACCTCCCCATCTATTGAGAAGGCAAGCAATATGATGTCAATTATACATGGGAAGTCATGCAAAGCACATTTCTATATTAGCTATGTTGGAAAGAAAAGCAAAAAAAAAAACCCCAACCAAAATAAAGTATATGAAAAAAATATGTGTTAGTCTGGACTCAGAGTTCATTAGTTCTCTCTCTGGAGGTGGAGAGCATTTTTCATCATGAGTCCTTTGGAACCGTCTTGGATCATTGTCTTGATCAGAGAAACTAAGTCTTTCACAGCTGATCATCATTCTAATATTGCTGTTATTGTGTACAGTGATCTCCTGGTTTTGCTCACTTCCCTAAAATTGAATTTAAAAAAAGAACCTTAATATCTTCAAAAAGTATTCAAGAATTTAAATAAGAAAAACAAACAGTCTTAGGGACTGAAAAGGAGAAAGAGAAGAAAGAATAAAAGGAAGAATATACTAATGCAGAAAGGAGGAAGAAGGGGGTGGAATTTGCTATTTTTTATAATTGGAGTATATGAGAAGAATATATAGACCTAGAGGAAGGGTTGGGGAAAGTGAGTATAAGATGAACCTCATTGTTATCTGAAACAAAAAAAGTTGAACACACACACACACATCTGGATGTATAGAAATCCATTAAACTCAACAGGGAAATAATCAAAGATAGGGAAGGCTAGGGTTAATAGAGAAGGAACAATAACAGGCAAAACATTTTATGCTTATAAAGCAGAAATTAAATGGAGGGGGGGGATAAAATCAAAGAACTAGAATCTAAGGAATGCTTTAGGTTGCCTCTTAGATAATTGTGAAATGGTTGAACAAATTGTAGTGTACTAATGTAATGGAATATAGTTCTATAAGAAATGATAAAAGAAAAGATTTCAAAGAATCCTTGGTAGTATGAACTGATGATGTTCCTGGCAGAACCAGGAGAATTTCTACAAAGAAAACATCATTGTAGAGAAAAACAAATTGAAAAGTCTTAAGAACTCTGATCAAAGTAATGACCAACCATGTCTCCAGAGGGCTTATGTATGATAAAATGAGAGATGGACATGAGGTATAGAGACATATACTTTCAGACATGGATACTATGTGTATTCATTTTACTTGACTATTTTTATTTGTTAAAAAAAGGGTCTTTTTCTCCTTTCTTTCTCTTGGTTAACAGAGAGAAGGAAGGTAAGCAATGATTATACCATAAAAACATCATTATAACATTTTTTAAAGCACAGAAAAAACAGAAGGATGTTCAGAAGGAAGCACAGATAAATAGGATAGCTTTTAAAGTAATATGTCGAATTTAGTATATATATATTTAAAAGTAAGCAGTGTGAAATGGAGATTCATGTTTTCATGTAGAATCCTCTTTTTAATGTTTTACCATATGGATGGAAATGCTCTCTTCTTTTGGTGTTAAGTTCAGAACAAAAAAACATTTCAACAATTAAGGAGGAAAAAACAAAAGTAAGAAACCAGAGGAATCCCCAGAGTCATAAGAACCAGATAGTAAGGGAAATGTCAGAGAAATTTATACCGAAGGAGTGATTGAACCAAAAACTGATTCCTTTCAGAAAGTGGGAGATGAAATTGTAGAGATGACAGATGAGATGATAAATTAAGTTAATGAAAAGAAGGGGGCAGCCATTGATGCTCCAGATAGGACTGAACTTTAGAAAGCCTTTAAATTATTCATAAAAACCTGGAAAGACTTATACGAATTGATGCAAAGTGAAGTGAGCAGAAATAGAAAAACATTGTATGCAGAAAAAGCAACATTGTGCAGTGATCAACTATGATTGACTCTACAGCTCTTCAATAATCCAAGACAATTCCAAAAGACTCACAATGGAAAATGCTATCCATATCCAGAGAAAGAACTAATGAAGTCTGAATGCAGATCAAAGCAAAATATTTTCACTTTCTTTATTTGTGTGTGCGTGTTTCTTATGTTTGTTCTTTCACAACATGACTAATATGGAAATATATTTTACATGATTGCACATATATAATATATATCAAGTTGCTTATCCTAAGGAAGGTGACAGGGGAGGGAAGACAGGAGGGAGAAAATTTGAAACCAAATTTTTTTTGCACTTGATAGTATTTTTTTTTTACAATTACATGTAAAGTTAGTTTTGAACATTAACTTTTATAAGATTTTGAGTTCTAAATTTTTTTCTCCCTCTCTCCTCTCCTTCCCCCTTCCCCAAGATGGGAAGCAATCTGATATAGGCTATATACATACAATCATATTAAACATATTTCCACATTAGTCATGTTGTGAAAGAAGAATCAAAACAAAAGGGAAAAACCATGAGGAAAAAAAAAACCCAGAATAAAACAACAAAAAAAGGGAAAATAGTATTCAGACTCTGTAGTTCTTTCTCTGAATGTGGATAGCATTTTCCATCATGAGTCATTTGGCATTGTCTTAGATCAGGGATGGGGAGCCAGTGGCCTTTAAGGCCACATGTAACCCTCTAGGTTCTCAAGTGTGGCCCTTTGACTGAAACCAAACTTCACAGAACAAATCCCCTTAATGAAAGGATTTGTTCTATAAAACTTGGACTCAGCCAAAAGACCAAACAAAAGGCCACAGATTCCCCACCCCCGTCTTAGATCATTGTATTGCCGAGAAGAGCTAAGTCTATTAAAGTTGATCATTTCACAATGTTGTTGTTACTGTGTATAGTGTTACCCTTGTTCTGCTCAGTTCACTCAGCATCAGTTCATGTAAGTCTTTCCAGGTTTTTCTAAAATCTACTTGTTCATTATTTCTTATAGTACAATAGTATTCTGTCGTATACACATATCACAACTTGTTCAGCCATTCCCCAATAATGGGCATTCCCTCAGTTTCCAATTTTTTGCTACCACAAAATTTAAGAGCTGCTATAAATATTTTTGTACGTGTGGGTTCTTTTCCATTTTTAATGATCTCTTTTGGATACATTCCTGGCAGTGGTATTGCTGGATCAAAGGGTATGCACAGTTTTATAGCCTTTTGGGCATAGTTACAAATTGCTCTCCAGAATGTTTGGATCAGTTCACAACTCCACCAACAATGCCTTAGTGTCCCAATTTTTCTACATCTTCAAAATTTATCATTTTTCTTTTTTGTCATATTAGTCAATTGGATAGCTATGAGGTGTTACCTCAGAGTTATTTTAATAGGCATTTCTCTAATCAATAGTGATTTAGAGAATTTTTTTCATGACTACAGACAACTTTAGTTTCTTCATCTGAAAACTGCATAGAACTCAAAATTTTATAGAAAAAATTAAATTGTCTTTGCATGTAATTGGCAAAATAAAATACTATTTAAAAGAAAAAAGAAATTACTCATAGAGGCCATTAAACTGAGTCTTCATTTGACAAGAAAGTCAAAATCTTTATAAAAGAATAGATGCCAAATGCTACTATCAGAATTTATGATGGAGCAATTGAAACAAATCCTCACTCAGTTCATACTTATAAGTGGCAAAGGAAAAACACAGACTTATAGGCCCTTGGGAGAAGGCAGCCTATGACAGTACCATGGCTGGTAACTTGGACTATGATGAAGATACCAGTGCTATGCTGAAGGAAGCTCACCCAGAAGATTGCTCAACATCAGCAAAAAAAAAAAAAAAAAAAAAAAAAAAAAGCAAGAAAGCATGAGGGATGAGAGATCAAAAAGTACAGAAAGAAAGAAGAAAGCCTGGGGGAAACATGAAAGAGCTCAAAGACAGGAAGAAGGCTGGTGAAATTTGGGAAGTCAGTTTGATGCCTTCCAAGATTTTCCTGGAGGCATGTCTAAGAACTTTCCTGGAGGCCTGCCTGGTATGGGAGGAGACATGCTTTGGATAGCAGGACTTGAAGGAATCAGGGCTCAGTGAAGTTCTTGGTGTTTGCAAGTCATGAGAGATCCAGAAGTTGTGGCAAAATTCTAGAATATGGTCCAGAAATCAGCAAACTTATCAAGGTTTTGGAGCAACCTAAAGCATTCAATGAAGAACCCAGGGAAAAATCAGAACTTAATGAGGAGTTAGATCATCCTGGGCTGGCTTACACAGCCAAATGATGGGTTTGATGAAGTTCCCAGTGAAGACCATTTGGAGGTATGGATGAATCTACCGAGGACATGCTTTGGATCACAGGACAGCATCTTTGTTTTGAAGATTTGATCACTAAGAACAGGAACTCCTTTCTAGTAAATAGGGACCATATGAAGGAGAAAAGAAAGACAAAGCAGGTGGCCACTGACATCAGCCCTGCTTAAAGGACTGAGTAGCATGCCCCTTTTATGCTAGGCATTAACAGAGAAGGATGTCAGATGGCTATGATATTCTACTAGACACTTCCTTCCAGCATGACGTTGACCATTATTTGCTACAACATTCATTCATTCAACAAAGGTTTGTGTATGAAGAACCCTGTGATAGGAAGTCCAGATAAGACAAATTGCCTGTCATTAAAAAACCTGAGGTAATGGTGCAAAAGAGGGGGGATAAGACCTAACATATAAACCCAAATAATTGTCATACACAATATTGTGTGATTGAAAGGTGAAAAATAGAGGGCTACGTGGGAGATATGGCTATTATGGGCAAGGGAACAATGTCCTCAAATCTCCTGTAGTTTCCCCTCTTCCTACCCTCAGCTGAGAACCTTGCCTCATATTTATTTAACTGAAAAAATTGAGGCCATTCATTGAAAGCTCCCTCTTCTTCCCTATTTTTCATTTTATATCACCCAGATGCCTCTGTTACTATTTCCTCCTTCAGCCCATCTCATAGAAAGAGGTTACCTTTCCACTTGCTAAGGCAAACCCATCTACAAGCACAAGTGATTCTATTCCATCCCATTTTCTCCAGAAGATTGCTCTATCATCCCCACTCCCACTTATTTTCAATCTCTCCCTGTCTACTGGCTTCTCCCCTATTGTGTATAAACATGTCCATATCTCTCCTAGGCTCAAAAACACTCATGTGATATGTTCATTCCCCCCAGTTATCATCTTCTCTCCCTGTTATGGCTATACTCCATGAGAAGGCCATCTCTAATCAATGTCTCTACTTCCTTTCCTCTTACTTTCTTCTTAAATCTTTACAGTCTGGTTTCTAGTCTCATCACTCAACTGGAACTGCTCTCTCCAAAGTTACCAGTGATCTCTTAATTGCCAAATCTAAAAGCCTTTTTAAAACCTCATCCTTTTTGACCTCTCTGCAGCCTTTGATACTGTCAATCTCTTTCTTCTCCTTGATGTTCTCTTCTTTTTAGGTTTCCATTACACTACTCTCTCGTGGTTTTCCTTCTGCCTTTGTGACCATTCCTTCTCACTCTACTTTGCTGAATTCTTATTTAGGTCACACCTACTAACTATGGGTATCCAGCAGGACTCTGTCCTGGGTTCTTTACCCTCCCCTCCCGTCCCTTCTCCTCTCTTCTTTTCTCCTCTTCTCTTCTTTTTCTAGACTATTTTACTTCGTGATCTCATCAACTCCCATAGATTCAATTATAATCTCTATGCTGATAATTCTCAAACTTATTC
Organism: Pseudochirops corinnae; assembly: GCA_028646515.1. NCBI lineage: Eukaryota > Metazoa > Chordata > Mammalia > Diprotodontia > Pseudocheiridae > Pseudochirops > Pseudochirops corinnae. Next base: position 265,488,886 of record CM053585.1, read on the forward strand.
ATCCTAACCCAACCTTTCTTCTAGCTTCCAGACCGTCATCTCCAACTGCCTATGGAACATCTCAAACTGGATATATTTTAGACATTTTAAACATATTCAGAAGTGAATTCATTATCTTCACCACTCCCTCTGTCTTTCTATCTTCCATATTACTCTCAAGGGTACCACCATCTTCTCAATCACTCCAGCTCGAAACCTAGGTGTCACCCTGAACCCTTTACATTCTTTCACTCTCACCCCCACTCATGTCCAATCTGTTGCCAAATTCTACCAATTTTATCTTGGTAAAATCTCTCTTGTATATGTTTTCTTCTATTCTCTGATACTGCCTCCACCCTGGTATAGGATCTCATCTCCTCACATCTGGACTATTGCAGTAGCCTGCTGGTTGACCTCTCTGCCACAAATCTCTCCCCATTCTAGACCATCCTCCACTAGAATCTCAAATGAATTTTATTAAAGGATGGATTTGACCATGTTACCCAACCCTACCTTATCATTCAATAAATGCCAGTGGTTCCCTATCATCTCCAGGACCAAGTATAATATACTTTGTTTGAAATTCAAAGCCCTTCACAACATGGGCCCCTTCTACCTTTCCAGTCTTCTTACTGTCCTCCAAATACCCTGTGATCCAGTCATGCGGACCTCCTTGCTATTCCTCAAACAAGCCACTACATCTCCTGACTCCCAGAATTTTCATTGGCTGCCCCACTCCATGCCTAGAATTCTCTCTCACCTCTTTTCTTTTTCCTTATTTCCCTGGTTTCTTTCATGCCCCAGCTGAAATCCTACCTTCTACAGGAAGCCTTTTCCAATCTCCCTTACCTTGGATGCCTTCCTTCTAAAATTATCTATAGTATATCTTGCATGTATCTTGTCTGTACATAACTGCATGTTGTCCTCACTTTTTGGACTATGGGCTTCTCAAAGAGTCAACACAGTGTGTGACACAATATTCAGGGTTTTTTTTGTTCTTTCCATGGGCATTATCATAGTCACTGTGACGACTGTATTCTTATTTGTGCTGGCTTCATTTTGCATCCATTAATATGTCTTATCTTGTGTCTCTGTATTTTTCATAGTCAAAGGATCAGTAATAGGCATTATACTCACATTTCACAATTTGTTTAGCCTTTTAGCCCAATTCTTGGGAAACTTTGTTTCCATTTCTCTTCTTCTTGAAAAAAATTTCACTCTTGAAATGTTTTGTTTATACCTTATTTCTCAATGGATCGACCAATCAACAAGCACTGATTAATCACCCACAAGAGACTAGGCATTAAACATGAAGACTATAAAGAACAGTCTTTGACCTCAGGGAGCTTCTGTTTCTTCAGATACACTTCTCAACTTTTATTTCATATTATCATTAGTTATATTGTATTTTAAATCATATGCATGTATATATTATATACTGAAAGCTCAGTAAAAGCAAAAAACTAGTCAACCATCTTTTCATCTCCCTTACTGCCAAACAAAGGGAGGGTTCTAAAGGCAATAGATGTTTACTAAAAGTTTATTGACTTAAATTAGATGTTTTCCTCAGGATCCCCCCATCTCATTAAAAAAATTTGCATCTTGTCTCAATGTTGCACTCTTCTTAGCCTTCATAGACAAACAAGTCTTTATTGTGTCCTTCTGGTGTATCCTTGTTTGGCTGTTTTTCAGTTATGTCCGACTCCTCATGACCCCATTTTTTGAGGATTTTTTTGGCAATGATACCAAAGTGGTTTGCCATTTCCTTCTCCAGCTCATTTTACAAATGAGAAAACTGAGGTGAATGGAGTTAAGTGACTTGCCCAGGGTCACACAGCTAGAAATTATCTGAGGCCAGAATTGAAATTGGGGAGGTGAATCTTTCTGACTCCACACCTTGCTCTCTTTCTGCTGCTCCATTTAGCTGCCCAACCTTCAGTTAGAACCTAGAACCTGAAGAAAACAAGAAAAGGACAAGCATGGTTCTTGACCTCAAAGAACTTTTGTCCATGATACTGGGTTGAGAGAAGAGGATATTTTCTCTTGAAGAAACAAAAGCAGAGTTAGCATAATATTTAGGAGGTTATAGAACAAATATATTCCAATGGTAGGACTGAAATACTGGTCTCTCAATACCCACACTTCTCCTGCACTTCTGAGATCCTCATGATTCTCATTATTTTTGCTGGTTCTTTTGAAATTCTTTCCTTTCATTTCTTTATCTATCTTCATCTTGGACTCTTTCTTCATTGACTTCCTCTCTCCCCTACCTCAGTGGCTAGAACGCTTGGATGAACTCCAGAGGTGCCACAGGATGTCTTCACAGACATGCCTGGGTTTCTTCTGGGACTTAGGGTTTCTGTGGGTTCCTAGAGAATGGGAGTGAGAATTCCATTTTCCACTAGGGAAGTCCTTGGGGGTGTGTGGGGCAGCCCGTACTGAGGAGCCATAGATCTGCCACAAAGACCATCTGACAGGCAGCTCTGCCACAGTCATTTCCTCATTTTCACAGAACTAACCAGCTCCTAAGTTGTTGAAAGATTCAGTACTGCCTAATGAATAATGGGAAACATTATTGGCACTATGTTTACTGAGTGTTTTGAACTTGTGAACCCAAGAGGAGAATCTGGCTTCTGAGCAAGGTATCATGACCTAGAGGCCCTGCCTAGGACCTGAAAAAAGGAACATAATTTCCTATTTCTACAGCAGTGGTTCTCAACCCCTTTGGGGGTCGAACAGGGTTGCCTAAGACCATCCAAAAACACATATTTCCAGTGGTCTTAGGAACTGAGACACTGCTCCACTATCTGTCTCCAGGTAGGTCCACCCACATGCAGATACGCCCACATACGAGTATTAAAGGGTTGTGGCATAAGGAAGATTGAGAACCACCGTTCTACAGGATTGTGGAAGGAGTCCTGGTGCACGTAAGCCCATGGAGACTCTTTTAACCTGAAGGAAGTGGAAAGAACACTGGGTGAATCATGCCTGCTGTTTATTCTCTGTGTGGTCCTAGGCAAGTTTCTTCCCTATTTGGGGCCTCAGTTTCCCTTTCTATAAAATGATTTCAGTGTAGCCTTTGTTAATCACTGACTATGTGCTGTGTTCAGTGTTGGGTATACAAAGAAAGACCCAAATAGCCCCTTTCCCCAAGAACTTCATGTCCAGTGGAGGAGACAACATGTAAATAATTAGGTACCTACAAGATATATTCAGAGTAAATGGAAGGCAATCTGAGTGGGGATATTACTAGTAGCTGTGGATAGGGTAGGGGCTAGAAATCTTCCTGAAGAAGGTAGGATTTAAATTGAGTCTTGAAGAAAGCCAGGGAAGCTAAGAGGTAGTTGTATAGAGGGAATGAATCCAGGTATGGGGGGTATAGCTAACACAAAGGTATGGAGACAGAAGATGGAATTTTGTGTGAGGAACAGCAAGTAAAAAGGAAGGAAGGAAATGAACATTTACTCAGCACCTATTATGTGCTAGGCATTGTACTATGAGTTTTAAAAACATTATCTCATTTGATCTTTATGACAACTCTGGGAAGTGGGTGCTATTATTATCTCCATTTTACAAATGAGGAAACCAAGGCAGGCAGAGGTTAAGTGACATCTCTGGGGTCACACAGTCTGAGGCTGGATTTGAACCCGGGTCTTTCTGGCTCCAGGTCCAGGTCTCTATCTACTGTACCACCTTAGCTGCCTCTATCAGAGGATAGAAGGCCATTGTTGCTAGATTTCAGAGTATAGAAGAAAGTAAAGTAAAAAAGATTGAAAAGGTAGGAAGGAATTATAAAGAGCTTTAAATACCTAGCAGAAGATTTTATATTTGATTTGAGAGTAATAGGGAGGAGGTAGTGACATGGGCAGATCTATGCCCTAGAAAAGCAGCTGAGGGGAAGATGAATTTAGAGAGGGGACTGACTTTATGTAGGTAGACCAAGTAGAACACTGTTGCAATAGAGGCTTGCAAAAGGGAGAGTGGAAAGAAGGTGATGTGTCCAAGAGAGGTAGTGAGGGAGAAAAAGACAAGATTTGGCAAAAGATTAGACAATGAGGGCGAATGAGAGTGAAGAGTTGTGGAAGACACCAAAACCCTGAATCTCAGTCATTGGTAGGATAGTGGTGACCTCGACAGCAAGAGGAAAGTTTGGAAGAGGGGAAGTTTTTGGGGAAAGATTCTGTTTCGGACATGTTAAATTTCAGATGTCTATGGGACATATAATTAGAGATATCCAAAAGGCAGTTGGTGATGCTGGACAGGAGTTTAAGGAAGACTAGGGCTGGACATATAGACTTGAAAATTATCTACATAGAGAGGCATAGAACTCCCAGAAGTCAATGAGACTGATGAGTGAAACAGCATTGAACATAAGAAGAAGAAGACCCAAGATAGTCTTGAGATGCTGATGATTAATAGGAGTGAGGACGTTAATAGGGGGATGAAGATTTAGCAAAGAACACTAAGAAGGAATAAGTCAGACAAGTGAGAGAACCAGAAGAGAATAACATCATGAAAACCCAGAGAGGAGAGAAGTAAGCACAGAAGAAGGTGGTCCACAAGACCAAATGTTACAGAGATGTGAGGAAGGATAAGGATTGAGAAAAAGGTTATTTGACTGGCAATTAAGATATCACTGGTAACTTTGGAGAGAGAAGTTTAAGTTGAGGGATGAGGCCATCAGGCTATACCTTCTGAGTGTCCACCACCAGTTCAAAACTGTTTCAGATGGGGGGGGGGGAGGCAGCTAAGTGGTGCAGTGAACAGAAGCCCTGGAGTCAGGAGGACCTGAGTTTAAATCCAGCCTCAGACACTTAACACTTACTAGCTGTGTGACCTTGGGCAAGTCACTTAACCCCAATTGCCCAGCCTTCCCCCCTCCAAAAAGGGAAAAAAAAAACCTGTTTCAGATGAGGAGGGCCTGACAGAATATGAGTGCTGTAAACCAGATGGAGTTAGGGAACCAAGGAAGCTAGGAAAGTTCCTGTTTAAAAAAGATAGAATGATGACAAGCTGACAACAGGTGAGTTAGCTGAGCCAGCTAATCGAAACCTGATCAGTTTTGAAGCTACCCACTGAATACAGTGGCAGAGTGTTGAATTCTGCTACTCTGTGGAGAGCTGTCTGGGCTTATTCCTCTCTAACATCATCTATAGCTGGTGAGAAAGGAAATCTCTATTTACTTCCTCCTTTAGTTTTACAGGGAGAAACATAAGAGAAAAGACAAGTTTTATAGCTGCTTTACAGTGATTAGAATGTTGGGCTTGATGGGAGCTGATTAGAATAAACAGAATCCTCTGCTTTTTGGAGAATTGACTGGGGAAGGCTTCCTGGCCCTTTTGCTATCTAAAGGTTAAGAGAGAAAAATTTCTTAGAGCTCCAGAACAGATCCAAGGAACTTGGCAGACTTAAAGCACCTGCTTCTCACTGAAAGAGCATAACACTTGCTCAGCTTAGTGGCAAGAGTAGCTATGTGTTAAAAGATTTTCTCACTGCTTCAATAGTCCAAGAATATCGAAATAGTTGCTTTTCCCTGGAGAAGAATTGTGATGAACAGAAGGGGAACAGATAACAGAAAAGTATTTTGTCTAGCAGGTAATACATGGTGCAGGGTATTCTCTAAAGAGACCAAGAACATCAAGGCCTACCATCTAGTGTTTTGAGTTGTTCAAGGAACATGGGTTGTTCTTCTCTGGTTTCTGAAAGTATGTGCCCATTATCCTCCATTGGAAGTGTGTGTTGTTGGGAGAGTGTGACCCAAGTCTTTGGAAGGATTGTTATATTTTGATTATTCCTGATTTTCCTTCTAAGTAGGTGTTATGATTATTCTTGTTCTTGCCTTCTACTGAATAAACATAATGCTTATTGTTGCCAACCGAATACAGTTTAGTAAGCAGAAATTTATCAGAGTGAGGTCTCAGACAGATTTTGTCCTTGGTGACCAAGAAATTGTGACTAAAAAAAATAGATTTATTTTTTTATTTTTTAATTAACTTTTGTTTATTTTTAGTTTACATAATTCATTTCCACGAGATTTTGAGTTACAAATTTTCTCGCCATCTTTCCCCTACCCACCACCCCAAAACAGTAATCTCACTGTGTACCCCCTCCCCCAATCTGCTCTCTCCTATGTCCTTTCCCATCACCCCTCTGACTTCTCAGTAGGGCAAGATGCATCTCCCTAATCCAGTGCTTATATATCTTATTACTCAGTTACATGTAAATAATAATAATAATAACTATTATATATATATATATATATATATATACATATTTTTTTAACATTTGATTTTTAGATTTAGAACTTTAAATTCTAGATTCTTTCCCTTCCTTCCTCATCACCCACCCCCATTGGAAAGACAAGCAAT
>CM053585.1:265512361-265541211 GCA_028646515.1 Pseudochirops corinnae
ATGTCATTCCTTCCCTAAGCCAAATTCCATGAGAGTAAGGTTGACTCTTTCCCTTTTGCCTTCCTCTTTTCCCCTTCTATTGTAATAATTATCTCTTGCCTCTTCCATGAGATGCTCAACCCCATTCTGATTCTCCCTGAGAGACTGTCTATCTCCAGGGGCTTCTCTAGGGCCCTGAAGACTCTTGGCAGCACTGCCCATCACACTCTCAAATCAGCTTTTTCAGTCAGGCAAGGTCAGCAAAATATGCCTAGCTGCAAGAAGAAGCCTCCCTTTGGCTTCAAAGACAGATTGTGAGATCACAGATCTTGAGGGCTGTCAGATTTGGAAGGGCCATCAGAAGCCAGTTGGTCCATTGCCTTCATTTTACAGATGAGGAAGCAGAGACTCAGGGAGATTAATTGACTTGCCTAAAGCCACACAGATTATACATGGAAAAGCTGAGATTCAGACTCAGATACTTTGCAATCCTAGTGTTCTTTCCACTAAACCATGGAATCCAGGGCTACCTCATCCAAACCAGGTAGGTCACCTCCTGGAATCAAGGCCTTGCCCAGATTTGAGATAGTGGCCTCATCCCTACAATGGAAAAGTGCTTCTGCCCATCCTTGGACAAGGCAGCCTGTGTACCCTGAGCAGAGGTCATTCCCATATCCCACAGCTGCCTTAGTGCCACCCCCTGGAAAACACAAGAATAATAAGGACAATGCTTCCTATTTTTATGGCACTTTAAGGATCACAAGGCACTTTCTTTACAACAGACCTTTGAGATAATTAGTATAATTTTCTCCATTTTCCATATGAGGAAAATGAAGGGCTAGATAGACTAGGTGACAGGTCCAGCAGGGTCACAATGTCAGAGGTAGGACTCAGAACCCGTTCTTCTGACACCAAGTTCCACAGTCCTTTTTTTTTTCAGTATATTTGTCCTGTGTGATGGGGGAAAACACCAACCCACAAATTGGAAACAACTAAAATATGGGCCCCATCACAAACTACCCACCTGACTCTGAAGAAACTATTTCCCCTCATTTCTTCATCTGCTTATTAAGGATAAGAGGATGGTAAGGGAGCTGGAAAGGATGTTAGACAGGTTTGAGTGATGATAATCATATGTACATCCCCATAATCCAGTTCCTGTATTTTATAGAAGAGGAACTGAAGCAATCAGGGTTAAGTGACTTGCCCGGGGTCATACAGCTAGTAAGTATCTGAAGCCAGATTTGAATTCGTGAAGATGAGTCTTCTTGACTCCAGGCCCTGTAACACTCTGCCACCTAGCTGCCGAATTTTACGGTTAAAGTCACTGAAGTAAACAGAAAAGTGATTTGTCCAGGGCCACATAGCTAATAGGGCTGAATTTGAATCAGGTCTTTCTGACTCCAGGATCAGCTCTCTATCCACAATACTACTCAATTGTCTGAATACCCAGATCTCAGCTCAGCTTCTAGACTGTTTGTGGCAGCCCAGTTAGTTCCTCCTAAGAAGAAAAGTACCTGCCTCTAAAAGCCCTGCAAATGAGAGTGAATAATAGTCCCTTACTTTGTCCACAGAAATTCTCATTCTCCCTCCCTTCCTCTGTCCCTTTTTTCCCACTTCCTGCCAGTCTTCCATAATTCTTCATTTGTAAAATGAGAGAATTGGATCAAATGCTCTCTGAGGTCCTTTCTAATTCTATATTGATGATTCCATGATTCTTCTTCTCAATACATACACCCACTTCCCAGTCAAGAGGTAGAAGTATAGAGTCTTCCGTTAAACAATTTTTCCTGGTTCAGAAATGAGTTCCCTAGGTGAGTGATCCTACACTAATTTACGGTGACCAGCAAGTAACATTTCCCATACTCCTATTGGTCTTATGCAAAACGAGTGGCTGAGGGATTAAGGTAACAGAGCAGTCTAGGCTCTGGGGCAAGTTCATTGTCTTCGTAGTCCTTTTCATACTCAGTTAAGTTACTCAGAGCCTCAGAATTCCCTAAAGTGTGGAATATTCATTTCTTAACGACCCTGAAAGACCCTCTCCCCTGCATCTCTGCCTCAGCAGCAACCTTCCACTTTCCCAGGGAACACATTGTTTGTTTTACAAAGGACAAAGTGAAAAGGAAACTAGGCAAACACTCTGATAGGAAGATTCCTCCTATTTCCTGACCCTTCTGACATTTCTCTCCTAGCTCTAGCTGTAGGAGGTGGGAAAGGCAGGGAATCAGGATCTCACATCCACACACCAATCTCTTTTGGAAAAGAAGCATCAAGGAGGATGAAAAAAGGGAAATCAGACATCTTAGTCTCTTCATAAATGCTTGTGGAGAGAGAGCCCTTGTCCTGCCTAGATCCTGACATGAAGGCTCCTGCCCCTGGACATCTGGTACAGGGAGCCAGGGCCCAGGCTGGATAGCTAACAAGTACCAATATCCTCCTGGAGACCAAGCAACATTAACTCTGGGGGCGATGACCCCTTTTTCTCCAGTTACTGTGACCTTCTGGTTGACAGCCCAACTCTGGTATTCCTTTACTCCATCTCCCTTCAGAATACCATCTACTCCAGCAGCTATTGACTGTGCCTACTTGCAGGCCTAGGAATTTAAGCCCCTGTTACCCATCCCTTTTGTCTGGCTTACCCTCTTTGTGGGGGAAGGGCAGGTTACTAGTTAAATTTAAGTACAGCTGACAGGATTATCCAGAGGGAGAACCTTGGATTTCATCAACTGTTGGGAAATTTCTCTGCTATTGTTTCCAAGTGGGAACATCCATGCATGTGTATATTTGAGCACATGTGCACATATATGCAATGACTTGGAGGAAGCATGAGGTAGAAGAAGGAATGATGAACTCTGGAGATATAAGGACAAAAGTGAAATCTGCCTGGGGATTACACCCCATTGGGGATAGACAGCATGTGCTTGTATAGGCACATACAAAATATTTGCAATATTAATTAAGATAATTTTGGGGAAAGTTGAAAACACTAGTAACTGTGGGAGAAAGACTTCATATAGAAAGCAGAACCTGAGCTGAGCCTTGAACAAAATTAGGGAGTTTGAGAGACAGAGATGAAGAATTAGAGCACTCCAGGCATGGGAGAGAGCCAAAGCATAAGCAGGGAGGCAGGAGATGGAGGGCTGGTTCAGAGGAACAGTAAGTGTGGGTTGTCTGAATCATACAGGGCATGAAAAAGAAAAATCCCACATAGTAAAGCTGGAAAGGTATATTGGATCTAGGTTGCAAAGGGCTTTAAATTCCAAACAAAGGAGTTTGTTCTTGATACTAGAAGTAATAGGGGCTACTGGAGTTTATTGAGCAGGCTAGTGACATGCTTTGTTTAGTCACGTCCGACTTTTTGTGACTCTGTTTGGGGTTTTCTTGACAGAGATACTGGAGCAGTTTGCCATTTCCTTCTCCAGTTCATTTTTCAGATGAGGAAACTGAGGCAAACAGGACTAAGTGACTCACCCAGGGTCATACAGCTAGTAAGTATCTGAGGCCTGATTTGAATTCAGGTCTTCCTGACTCCAGACCTGGCACTCTATCCACTGTACCACCTTACTACTTTAGGAATATGATTTTGGCTGCTGGATAGAGCAGTAATGGATTGAAATGGGAAGAGACTTGAAGCAACAAGATTAATTAGGAGGTTATTACAATAATCCAGAGGAGAGGCAACCAGAGCCTAAAAGAGTTTCTGTTTCCTGAATCTTATAGTCAGAGATGCCCACAAAGCTGATGAGAGTCTGGTCCCTCGGGCTGGTATTGACTACCTCTAGAAGTACCACTTAGAAGAAATATTAAGTCTCAGGCTTTTAGAGGCTACCTCTGTGACCAGGTAGCTTTGGGATGCTTACTCACATTTCTGCTGTATATGAATAGTACTTTAAGGTTTATAGAGCACTTTAAACATATCGTCTATTTGGATCTTCACAACAGGTTTTATTTTCCCTAATTAATAGAGGAGGGACAACAGCCTCAGAGAGGTTGAATGATTTGCCCAGGATCGCCCAGCAGGTGTCAGAAGTGGGATATGAACTCAGGTGTCTCCCAGTGTCGTTTCACAGCTCTTTCTGCCAAACCACACCATGCTTCAAGGCCTCTGGATCCCTGGTTCCTCAGTACAACCTTAGGAGTTAGGAGGGGTAGTCTTAGGTCAGCATGGTACCTCTAGTAGCTGCCTACCTCACAATGGAGAAACAGAGTAGGGAAGACTTAGGTTCATGCCAGGAGGTAAAAGGGAATAGGGAGGCTGATGTATCAGTACTGAATAAAGAGAAAAATTCACCATGAGATTGTTGTTGGGTTTTCTTTTCAAGCATGTCCGATTCTTTGTGACCTCATTTGGTGTTTTCTTGGCAGAGATAACTGGAGTGGTTTTCCATTCACTTCTCCAACTGATTTTACAGATGAGGAAACTGAGGCAAACAAGATTAAGTGACCTGCCCATGATCACATAACTAGCAAGTGTCTGAGGTTGGATTTGAACTCAGGAAGAGGGGTCTTCCTGATTTTAAACTCAGTGGTCTATCCATTGTGCCATCTAGTTGCCCTACCACCAGATAAGGACTGTCTTAGAAAAATTTTCCTCAATCCTTTCTCCGGTCCTAGGTCTTCACTGAACCTGGAATGAGATGACTGCCTGTATAATTTTCCTATTATGCTGTTCTGATTGTATCACTCCTTTTCCCAAAACCCTTCAGTGACTTTGACTTGGTATTCAAGGTACTCCACAATCTGATTCTAACTTTCCTTTCCAGTCTCAGCTCATCTCAGACCTCATCACAGGCTGCATGCTAACCTGTCTTTTGCTGCTTGCCCTGACTTCATGTTTTTAATTTTCACATAGTGGTTAGCAAGGTTCCTGACACATAGTAGGCCCTTAATAAACTCTTGTTAAATGTTCCATGCCTCACTGTCCCATGTCTGGAATGACTCTCCCTTCCTACCTGTTAAAATCATCCCATGACATTGAAGTCCAGTTCTGGTATCATTACCTCCACAAAGTCATCTCAGACATGCCCCTCACCTCCCAGCCAGGAGTGATCCCTTCCTCCTCATATTTCTGAGTATTTTTTCTGGACCTTTCCTTTGTATTTATCACATTCTGACTTATATCAGTTATTTGGGGGCATATATTATCATCCTATAAAATTTTAAGCTCTTTTAAGTCTGGGTACATTTTATTTCTTCTATTTCATCTCTCAAAGGCTGGATGACCACTTGCTGGGCACATTGTAAAAGAGGTTAGATTATATTAGAGGTGTCAAATTCACAGCACGAGGTCCACAACACTACTAAGTGTGACCAGAATCAGATTCAAATGTAATTCCTATTTGATTTTAATATGTGTGCATACACATATGTATAATATATAATATGCACGCACATGCCTACATACACAAACATATATACATATCGAAACATAATACATACAGATAGATAGTTTTCTAGGTCAATATCTTACCCACAGAGATACTTATGGATGATTTAATGATCCGTTACTATTTGAGTTTGACCCCACTGAATTAGATGATCACTGAGGTCCCTTCTAAGCATCCCCTGAGATTCTGTGAGCCTGGGATCGGAAGCAGCTGCTCAATAGGTCTACACTGCCCTCTTGTGCCAAGATCCCACACTTCATGCTCTGTCCTTGGTAGGTGATTAAATAAAATTTCTAGGCTGATGGAAGTAACTCAAGCCAAAAAAAATTTCTGTGATTTAGTTCCTTGAAGTATCAAAGAATCAGAAGGAAAATGAGGACCCAAGATTATAGACTCTCACAACCAGAAGGCCAAATTTTATCTGAACAGGCATCTCTTCCAGAGCAGAATGAGTAACGATCTTGAGAATCAGAAGATCTGAGTTTGAGTTCTGGCTTTCATCTTTATTGCCCTCTATAGCTGCTGTTTCTATCAATGCAAAGTAAAGGATCTGGCATTTGGAATTATGCAAGAAATATTACCAAATCATTCATTCTCTTTGATCTATCAATCCCACTACTGAGTTTATTACCTCAAGAAGGTTATTGACAATAAAGAAAAACATTGATGTCCTGAGGAGTAAAAAGTGACCTTCTAGACCTTGGCCAGGGGACTTAAGAAGAAATTTCCTATTGCAGTCATGCCACATCTGGGAAGAAACTTTATGCGACCTATGCTGCGTTAGAATTGAACCACGTTGAGTCTATTCTCCTCCAGAGACTGAGGTGGTATAGGGGAGGTATTGAGGGAAATATATTTTGTTCTTGCTCTCTCTTTGAAGTGAATATCCCTTTGTAGATTCTAATTGAAGTGGTTAAATGGAATGTGAAAGAGGAAAGGAACCTACTCATAAGCCTCTAGAGATAGGGAGAACTCAGCTGGTGCTGGCTCCAGATGACAGCAGAAGAGATGTCCCTACCCCGATGGGCAACTCATCCCCTGGAGACCTGGAGGGAGATGTGGCATGGCTGGCTCTGGGAGGGGAAGCCAGGGTATGCATACTCTTGTATTCACAACACGAAAAAGGACTCAAATTTAGCATAAAACAGCTTAGAACTTGAAAAAGAAATTACTCTTTTACTTGATTCACTACAAGGAATCAGGAATTGTTCCTGATAATGCAGATTCACAGGAGAAAGATTATCTGATCTTAGTTGTTTTCTTTAGCTAATATTTACATAATGCTTACTGTGTGTTTCAATTGTTACCTCGTTTGAGCCTCATAACAGCCCAGGGAAGTAGGTGCTATTATTATTCCAATTTCACAGATGAGGAAACTGAGGCAAAGAAGTTAAGTAAGTGACTTGCCCAGAGTTACATGGCTAGTAATTGTCTGGGGCTGGATTCAAACTCAGGTCTTCTGAATCCAGGTCTGGAGCCTCTGTGTACCTTCTTTATGCCTTCGCTATACACTTTCCCAGATCTAAATTGTTCTATGTTTATGATTCTTGGAATACTTTGGGCTTAACCTTCTTCAAAAAGTTAAATAATTTTCCTTGGGAAAAACAGTTTGGACTCCGTGGTCTTCAGGGTTCTTCCCAACTGACAATCTGTGTCTATAGTTGCTCCCAGCAGTGAAGATGTAGTATGGTTCAGAACAGGGAAGATAGTCCGTGCGATGAAATGGGTATGGGAGATGGAATTCTGCATGTGAGAAACAGCAAGGAGGCCAGTTTGTGCAAGTATGGGAAAAAGAATCATGTATAAGAAAGATGGGGCAGCTAGGTGGCACCAGAGTGCACAGAGTGCTGAGCCTAGAGTCAGGAAGACTCATCTTCCTGAGTTCAAATCCGGCCTCAGACACTTACTAGCTGTGTGAACCTGGGCAAGTCACTTAACCCTGTTTGCCTCAGTTTCTTCATCTGTAAAATGAGCTGGAGAAGGAAATGGCCAACTGTTCTGGTATCTCTGCCAAGAAAACCCTAAATGGGGTCATGAAGCATTGGGCATGACTGAAATGGCTGAACTACAATGACAGGTAAGATGAAAAGGTAGGTTGGAGTCAAGTTGTAAAGAGATTTAAATACCAAACAGAAGAGGTTGCATTTGAATCTAGAGGTCTTAGAGAATCACTGGCATCTTTTAAACAGCTGAATGACGTGGTCAGGCCCATGTTTTAGGTAAAATCATTTTGGCAGCTATGTGGAGGATGGATTAGAAAGGGGAGAGACTTAAGGCAAGGATCATCAAGAGGAGGCTGCAAAGGTCTACGTGAGAGGTGATGACCTCTCTAGGGACAGCTTGGGGTGGACCCATCCTTGAGAGGCTGCCATGTGAGGAGAGAAAGGGATGAATGTGACTGATATGTGGTAGAATTGATAAGTCTTGGCAACTGATCGGATATAAGGGATAAGGGAAAATGAGAATTAAAATAGACAAACTCCATTGGAGGGTCAAAAAAAGCCACCAGCAGAGAAGAGAGGAAAGATAATGGAATGGAAATTGGAAGACCTTGGTTCCAGTCCTGGTACTGCCACCTCTGTCATCATACGACCTTAAAGATATTCTGGAGGCTGCCTCTCTCTGGGCTTCTGTTTCCTCATCTGTGAAATGAGGTGGTTGGACTGGATCTCAAAGGTCTTTTCTCCCTCCTATATTTTTCAATTCAAGGATTCAATAGTTTCTCAGTGAACTCAGTGAGTCTTTTTCTTTTTAATTTTTTAACAAAAATGTATTTGCTGTCTCCCACATGAAAAGAAAAAAAATTGAAACTCCTTCCTAACGATTTTTGTTATGATTCAGCCATTTCTGTTGTGTCTTACTCTTTATGACCTCATTTTGTTGTTGTTGTTGTTTTTGACAAAGATGCTGGAGTGCTTAGTCATTTCCTTCTCCAGCTCATTTTCCAGATGAGCAAACTGAGGAAAACAGAGTGAAGTGACTTATCCAGGGTCACACAGCTACTAAGTGTCTGATTTGGGCTTAGTCAAATGCAGCAAGTTCTCATATTGGCCATGTCCAAAAAATACATCTCACTCTGAATGTTGCCTCTGTCCTGCCCACCTCTTGACATTGGCAGAGGACTACCTGTGGCATGCCCACATCAAAGAAGGTGCTGTGCTATATAAGCAAAACAGAACTGAGTAGCTCTGAGATGCAGAAATCTAGAGATATCTTCACTCCAAATGTTCATGTCAACTATTTGTGCCCAACCTGTGATAAAGCCTTCTGAGCTCATATTGGTCTGATTAGTTACAGCTGACACACTGTACCTTGATCTCAACATAATGATATAATTTTGGTTCTCTTCAAGAACAAAAAAAAAGACAACCCAACCAACCAGGATGCTTCATCATTAGTCCTCTGGAATTAGAATTGGTCATTATATTGATTAGTTTTCTTCAATCTGCTCAAGCTGTTTATCTTCATGATGTCATTCCCCTATTTTCTCCCACATTGTGATCAAGAGAAAAAGCAACAAATGGGAAGGTTTCCTGGTGGGGGGTTGGGAGGCTGATGAGACTAACTCAGTTTCTCCTGCGGTCCTGACTCAGCAAATCTTTTTTGGGTTTTAGTCGGGGTTTCATTAAAACCCTTTAATTTGTGCCAGCTCTATAGCTGGGACTCATCATGTCCAATGCCGTGCTCATCTTTCTCTCAACACTTCTTTCTATATTTCCATAGTGGGCGGCAACATCCTGCTAGTCACCCCAGTTTGCAAACTTGAATCATCCTCAACTCCTCACTCTCACCCTGCATATCCAATCAGTTGCCAAAACTTGTCATTTCTACCCCTGCAACACCCCTTGCATGCGTTCCTTTTCTATACTCACACAGCCATCACTCTCATCCAGGTTCACATTACTTGTTTACTGGACTATTATAAAAGCCTCCTCATTAGTTTCTCTTCTCCAAGTCTCTCCTCACTCCAATCCATCCTGCATTTAGCTACCAAAGGGATTTTCTGCAAGCACAAGTCTGATCACATATTTCCCTACTCGATAAACCCCAGTGGAGATCTAGGATCAAATATAAATTCTTCCCCTCCCCACCTTTTCTTAAAATTTGAAGCTCTTCACCACTGGCCCCAATCCTTCTATTTTCGCCTTATTACACATTACTAATGTCCACAAACCATATGGTTCAGCCAAACTGGCCGTTTTGTTGTTTCTTACACATGACATTCCATCTCCCACGTTCATGTCTTTACATAGGTTGTTGGAATGCATTCCCTCCTCATCTTTACCTCTCAGAATCCTTTATTTGCTTCAAAACTCAGCCCACATCCGACTTCTGCAAAAATGTGGCTAGGACTTCCACTACACTAACAAGGTAATTTTGTATCTATTTTGCATATAATTATATATGCATACATATTTCAATTAATTTTTACTTGACTCTCTAGGGTTCTATAAACCATATATCTTTTGCAAATAGTAATAATTTAGTTTCCTCTTTGCATATGCTTATTCTTTCCAATTCTTTTTTTCTTTCTTCTCCTTTCTTTCTTTCCTTTTTTCTCTTTCCCTCCCTCTACTCCTCTCCCTTCCTTCCCTCTTTCCTTCCTCCCTTTCTTTCTTTCTCTTAGAATTTTCAGAAACACATTAAGTAATGGCAATGACAAAGCCTCTTGTTTTTCCATTATAAATAAAACTAGTTCTCATTTTCCAATATATATTGTTTACCATTTAGAACTTTGAGTAAGGGCCAGTGAGAACCTGAAATTGGTTGGTGGTTGTGTTGTGTTTTCTGAGTTCTATAGTCAGAGCTATCCAAGGTCATTTTTCTCCGTTCATACAGCAAAAGCCCCCAAAAGAACTACCAAAAAGAAGAAAAAAAGACTTTGGAACTTGCTTTAAGCATATATGGGGGGCGAAAAAAATTTTTTTGTGTGATTTGCAGAGAGGATGTTCTGTTTGTGTTTTTGCCAGGGCCATTGGCAAAATTAAACTGGTCTCTAACTTAAAGGGGAAAGTGAAAAAGACTAGGAAGCCATTTTTACTCTCAAGTGAAAACACCTGTATCTAGCCAGACCGGGATCTGACCATATGTCTTTACCCTGGCCATTTTCTATCCTGCCACCTCATACTTTCCCCCTTCTATCCTTCATTATAAGATCAATAAGATCAATATTACCATTGCTTCTAGAAAGGGCATGCCAGTCAAGTGCCCTATTTTTCATCCATCATTTTGGTGACATTCCAGGTCAGAACAACCTTTTTTGATCCCACCCACCCACTCTTGTACCTGTGTTGTCTCCCCTTCTAAAATGCAAGCTTTCTTAACCCAATGTCTGACAAATCCCCAAATGTAAATCACTTATTTAATGGAGGACTGGCCAATGAACCCAGTCCCTGTGAGTATGCACAGAGCAACAGTGATGCAATTTCCCTCTTGGAAGAGGTTGTGGAGTTTATTCGATGTAATGAAAATGTCTTAATCTGTTAACAGTGTGAAGAGGAAGAGACTTGTTGATTGGCTGGGGGTTCATTCTAAGGGTCTAGTGATGCAGACCCTCTTCCTCTTTCTTCTTGGTTTGACCTCTTCTCTTTTACTGTCAGACAACATTTAGTGAGACACAAAGCTGTAAGGTGAAAGGCCTTGGCCTCCTGCCCACCCGAAGTTCACCCATGAATAGAGGCTTCTTTTTTGTTTTTTTTTGTTTTTGAAAGGGTGAAGGCAAGACAGTTGGGGTTAAGTGACTTCCCCAAGGTCTCACAGGTAGTAAGTGTGTCAAATGTCTGAGGTTGGATTTGAATTCAGATCCTCCTGACTCTTGGGCTGGTGCTCTATTCACTGGGCCACTTAGCCTCCCTAGCTTCTTCTTTGTTTGCCTTGACATTTGTTCTTTCATTTTAGGTGAAGGCAGTGTTTGGCTGAGACCTCATGAGTTTTGAAAGATCAAGAGAGTGAGTCATATAAGAATTTAGACTGAGCCTTGGAATCTGGGAATCTAGGAGCTTAGTCCATGCCAGGTTTTGCAGCCAGCCCTGCATCTTCCTCAGGAATGAGGGAGAAGACCCTAGTTCAGGGATGCTCTATTTGAATGAAAATTTGGTGAGACCAATGCTGTATAGTAACTGAAATTACCATATAGCTTTGGTCTCCTTCTGAGTCCACTGTTCTCAAAGACCAAAGTGGGGTAGAGAAGAGTGTGCTACTGAGATGTTGAATGAAAATGTTTATACTTCCGTTTTGCTCTTCTTTGAATTAAACATCCTTTCCCCCCCCTTTTTGGAGGGGGGAAGGCAGAGCAATTGGGGTTAAGTGATTTGCCCAAGGTCACACGGCTAGTAAGTCTGTAAAGTATCTGAGGTCGAATTTGAACTCGGTCCTCCTGACTTCAGAGCCAGTGCTCTATTCACTGCACCACCTAGCCGCCCCTTAAACATCCTTTTGTCAAAGTTAATTGATGCTAATTGATTAAATGGAACTGGGGTGCTAGTCTCTAGCTTACAGCAGAGGAAGCTTATCTAAAAATGAGGGTTCTAGTTGATGGCATTAGAGAAAGACATTACAATCCCTCAGGTACCCCTAGAATCCTGAGGGAAAGAAGTAGCTGGCCTCATTCTGGGATAACAAACCTAGAGAATACTTGCTTCATCTGGAAAGTAATTCCCTACTTGATAAGATCTATTGGAAAGCAGTCTGGCAGTAATTAGGTTTTTATTAACATAATCCATAATGAAATCAAAACATATCTATGACCTGAATATTGAAGTTTCTCTAATAAAAAATGGAAAAGAAACATTTTTTTTCAGAGATAAAGTAGGTAATTCTGATCATGTGGGATTGAAAAGCTTTTGCACTAACAAAATTAACAAGTCTAGGATAAGAAGGAAGGCAGTTAAGGGAGAAAAATCTTTGCATCAAATATCTTGGAAAAAGGGTTTGATATCTAAGAAATGTAGACAACTCATAGAAAAATATAAGACCAAAAGCCATTCCCACTAGAAAGATAGTTTTAAAAAATGAACAAACAGTTGTCAAAAGTAGAATGAGAAAGTATTAATAACCATATTAAAAAATATTCCAACTCACTAATAATAAGAGAAATGCAAACCAGAACAATCTAAGAACTGATGCAAAGTGAAGTAAGCAGAACCAGGAGAACACTGTACACAGTAACAGCATTATGGTAAGGATGGTCAACTGTGACTTAGCTATTCTCAGCAATATAATCAAAGACAATTCCAAAGGACCCATGATGAAAAATGCTACCTACCTCCAGAGAGAGAACTGATAAACTCTGAATGCAGACAGAGCATACTTTTTTCCACTTTCCTTATTTTTCTTATTTTTGTGTGTCTTTTTCCTTTTACAACAATGCTAATATGGAAATATGTTTTGTATGACTTCATATGCCATGTATAATTGGTAACACATTGTTTGCCTTCTCAGGAGGTAGGGGAGGGACAGGAGTGAGGGACAGAACTTGAAACCCAAAATTTGTAAAAAATGAATGTGAAAATTTGTTTTACAGGTAATTGTGAAGTATTTAATGAAACAAATAAAACTATATTTAAAGAAACAACTCTGAGTTTTCTCCTAATACCCAGCAAATTGAAAATAATGACAAAAGATAGGAATAGTCAATTTTACTTTTTTTTTTTTGGAAGGGGAAAGGTAAGGCAATTGCAGTTAAGTGACTTGCCCAAGGTCACATGGCTAGTAAGCTTTAAGTGTGTGACGTCACATTTGAACTCAGGTCCTCCTAATTCCAGGGCCAGTGCCTTATTCACTGCACCACCTACCCACCCTAATAGTCAATTTTAGAAAGGTTAAAGGAAAAGATGCATTGTTGCAGGAGATGTGAATTGCTACAATTATTCTGGAAGGCAATTTAGAATTATATAAATAAAGTCAATAAATTAATTCCCATATCTTTTGACCCAAGGATTCCACTATTAGGTACATACACCAAGAAGGTCATTGGCAAAAAGAAAGCTCCCACATGTCCCCCAAAACAGTAGTAATTTTTGTGGTAGCAAAGAATTGGAGGGGTGGCTAGGTGGTGCAGTAAAGAGAGTACCCGCCCTGGAGTCAGGAGGACCTGAGTTCAAATTGGGACTCAGATATTTAACACAAAAAAACTAGCCATTGAACCTTGGGCAAGTGACTTAACCCCGTTTGCCCTGCCTTCCCCCTCCAAAAAAAAAGAATTGGAAACAAAGTGAATACCAATTGATTGGGGAATGGCTAAACAAATTGTGGTTCATGGATACAATGGAATTTTACTATGCTATTAAAAAATGAGGACCATAATACAGAGAAGTATAAAAAGACTTATGTGAACTAATACAAAGTGAAATAAACAGAAACAAGAAAACGATAAGCACAATGACCACAAGAATATAAATGGAAAGAATAACTATCAAAGATATTTGAAATAATAAAAAACAAACTTGATCCCAATGGAGAGATATCAGAAGGCCCCTCCTATTAGAGAGGTGGAGATCCATGGGATGAAACACTACATATAATATCAGATTTTTTTTCAATGTGTTCATTGGTTTTACTAATTAGTTTACACTTCTTATTTTTGAAAAAACATTTGTTATACAGGATAGTTATCTGGGAAGTGGGGAGAGTCACAGGAGGAAATGCAGGAAATGTAAAAACTAAAAGATGTCAATAAAATCTATTAAAAATTTTAAAAGAATATAAATTCCCTGAGAACAGGAACTATTTTGCTTTTGTATTTGTATTCCCAGAGCTTAGAACATTTGCTGGCATATAGCAAATACTTAATAGGTTTTTTTTATTCATTCAATGACATGTTCTTTTAAATAATGAAGGAAACGCTTCAAGGAGGAAAAAAAAATTTTAAACGGATTGTTGTTGTTTTTTAGTTGTGTCTGACTCTTCATGATCCCATTTGGTGTTTTCTTGGCAAAGATACTAGAGTGGTTCATCATTTCCTTTTCCAGCTTATTTTATAGATAAGGAAACTGAGGCCAACAGGGTTAAGTGACTTGCCCAGGGTCACACAACTAGTAAGTGTCTGAGGCCATATTTGAACTCAGAAAGATGAGTCTTTCTGACTTTAGGCTGTTACTCTATCCACTGTGCCAACTAGCGCCATTTAAACAGATGGAAAGGAATTATTATCTGTGTTAAAATGGTGAATGGTGAAAGAGTGGGACAAAAAGGTGGATGCAGAGAAGGCCCCCTGATCATTTGGGGCTATACAATGAGTATGAGTCTATTTCTGTAGGCACAAGAGCCAGACTGTTTCTGGAGGGAGCAGATTTTTGCACTCCACAGCATGATAATGTGGGTTCTTAAGAGAAGGCATCTAGTGATGGGTGGTGGAAAAAGAGAAGTAGCTGGTGATTCCCTAGCTGAAAGGGACCAGGGCAGCTATTGGACAACCTGACTTATCGGCGATGGAGAAATCAGCTGCCTTGGCAAGGTGTATATCTGAGTATAATGTCAAGTCTTCTGAGAATTGGCATATATGATAATCATTACCCACTTCTATGAGGACAAATGACCCCACCAGAAGGAACCCAGGTCACATTGCTAAGAATTATGAAGTTCTAAGCAAAAAATCAAACCAAACTAAACCAAAACCTCCCTCAAAACCTTAAGAATACAAATCTTTGTTTGTTTGAAGGTAGGAGATTCAGAATCGAAAGGCTGATTTGGGAAGGGAATAGATGAGAAGATGGTGTCTCAATCCAATCTGGAGTTCCAGACTACAGCTGAAAATATGTGGAACTTAGTCCACTTGGCACGTACCTAACAAAGACCAGAAAATTTGTCTAAAGACAAATTGTGAATCTAATCCAAGCTATTTTAAATTGAAGAGAAAGGAGGTGGGAGAAAAGCACCCACATAGATCTGACAAGGCTGGTAACCCAGAGAGTTGCATAACAAGGCAATGAGACTAGAAGAAGAGACGATATCTTCAGTAATTCATAAGAAACAATATCCAAGAAGAAAGTCATATACGTATGTATATATATATAATACGTAATATATACATATATGTGTATATGTGTGTGTGCACATACATTATGCATATATTGTATATACATTAATGTGTGTGTGCGCGCACACACATATACATATACAGACACAAATGGAGGCAATGTAGTATAGGGGAAATAATGCTAGATTTGAATTTAGAAGACCAGGGTTCAAATCCTTACTATGCTACTTTCTTCCCACATGACCTTAGGCTGACCATCTCATCTCCATGGGACTCAGTGTTCTCAGTTGTAAAATGAGGAGGCTGGACTAGATGGCCTCTATAAACCCTTCTATGATCCTATGAAATGCACAGTCTTGGTAATGAGGGCAGCCAGGTGGCTCAGTGGATAGTACCTAGAGTCTGGAAGCCTCATCTTTGCAAGTTCTAATCTGCCCTCAAGACACTTACTAGCTGGACAAGTCACTTAACCGTGTTTGCCTTAGTTTCCTCATCTGTAACATGAGCTGGAGAAGGAAAGATCAAACCACTCCAGCATCTCTACCAAGAAAACCCCAAATGGGGTCATGTAAAGTCAGACATGACTGAAAAATACCTCAACAACAATCGTTAATAACAAGGTTTACTACTAAATCTAGCTGGAGGAGGCAACATCTGATGGTCATGCCACCCTGGACTTCACAGACAGTAAACACCCTCTGCTCCCTGTAGCCTCTCCCACTGATTGACTGGTTTTTTCCAGAATGTCCATTTTAGAGAACACCCAGGCCAGTCACATTTTCTTTTGTCTCTGGCTTTCTAAGGTTTTCTCTACAATGCCTCAGAAACTTTCCCACCCTGATAGCTCCCTCCCTCCCTCACTCCCTCCCTCCCACCTGTCGGCTTTCTTTCTGTCTTTTTCTTTCTTTTTTTTTTTTTGTTGCTTTTTTGGAGGGTGGAAGGTAGGGCAATTGGGGTTAAGTGACTTGCCCAAGGTCACAGAGCTAGTTTTTTTGTGTTAAGTGTCTGAGGTCGGATTTGAACTCAGGTTTTCCTGACTCTAGGGCTGGTGCTCTATTCACTGCACCACCTACCCACCCTGTCTGCTTTCTTTTATGAATCCTCTGACACCATTAGAATGTAAGTTCCTCCAAGGTAGGGTCTGTCTTT
Organism: Pseudochirops corinnae; assembly: GCA_028646515.1. NCBI lineage: Eukaryota > Metazoa > Chordata > Mammalia > Diprotodontia > Pseudocheiridae > Pseudochirops > Pseudochirops corinnae. The sequence continues at coordinate 265,528,853 of CM053585.1, forward strand.
CTCTATGCTTGTGTTTGCATTCCCAGTACTTAGCACAATACCCCCCACAAAGGAAGCGCTTAATACAACTGCAATGCCCAATAATATAGAAAAGTGTGGTAGAGAGTGCTAGACTTGGAGTCAGGAAGACCTGAGTTCAAATTCTGCCTCCAACATTTACCAGTTGTGTGACCACAGACACATTTTTTTTTAAATAACCTCTCTACACCTGTTTCTCATCCACAAAATGGAAAGCCTCACAGGATTGTTGTGAGCATCCGAGGACATAATGCATATAAAACACTTTATGAATCTTAAAGCAATCTAGACACATCATTTGCTGCCACAGTTATTGTCGGCAGTAGGAGTAATACACGATACGTGTATTGGAGTTTTCAAGTAAAGCGTTATGTGAGGTCAGAGAGTAAAAGCCATCGCCAACAAAAGCAAACCTTCATTTCATAGAGTATATAGTCAGAGACCAGCCAGTTTTGTGGTGGTAGGTTTTAGAAAATTGGCTTTCTCTTCAGAAAAAGACGTTAGAGGTCACTAGGAAACAGAAGGTAAGTAGCCTCCGGCCCCACAAAGGGTGGGGGCCAGAGAAGCTTTGCCCTGGCCTTCTTGGCTTGGCAAGATGTGGAGGGATGCAGATCAGCCTTCCGGAAAGATGTGAGGAGCCTGAGAACGCCCCTAACATGAAATTCTGATGATGCCAGGGCACAATCACTCTTACCCTCTCTGGTGGACTCTCCAATTTGGGGAACACAGAGTTGCTTTCATCTTTGGTGGGCTGCCTGCCCTTCAAGCCATCAGTCAGGGATAACCAATTTTCCTGGACTAGCCTAGGGAGTATATTCATAAAGGCAAGTCTGCTGGGTTGGAGTGGGGATGGTGTGTGATTAGAATGGGGAGAAGAAGGATTCTAAAGCTAACAGTGGATTGTGGAGTACTGGTTCCTTGGGATCATCTTATTGACTATCCCCAGGATGGTTTAGACTTGACTACTCCTCAGACACTTCCTGATGTGCAGTGCTGCTGGCTTAGGACCTGTGCTAATCACCCAGGTAGGTAATAGAATCCATCCAACCCCAAAGTTCCCTCTGGACTTACCTAGGGGAGGAGCTGAGCAGGGAAACAACACAGAATACAACCCTTAGCTAAAGGACTCCACAGCTTGATTAGGCTATGTCTGGTTTCCGGCTGTCTTTTATGCAGCCCCTGTTTTTGATGACCTCAAGATGTGAGGCCACCCAGCTGTTCAGAGGGGTGAGGGGTTGTCTTCCCCGCTCACTGGCCCCTTTGCCTGGCTTCTCATTCCCTAGGTCTCAGCAAGCTCAGCAAGAGGCTCCCTAGATGTGACCCACAGGCAGAGAACCATCCGATTTCCATTAGGCAGGAAGCCTGAGGTTAAGGTGCTAAAAAACAGACCAAGTTGAATATCAAGGCCAGAGGAATTCCCTGCAAATAAATTTCAGCCACAGCTGGAGTCTCCCTGAAGCCTGCCATGTGGGGGTCTCCTCCCTTCTGTGTCTTTAGAATTTCTTGATAATTCAAAACACTGCTCTGCGTGGCCTGGTCCTGATGTGGCCAGGATCCAGCTGACTTCCTTGAGCTCAGCTTCCATCTGCTTTTGCCCCCCCAACCTCCCTTCACTCTAAGGAATAGTCCAAGCTTTGGAGAGCCCTTTCCTGCCATGTAGTGGAAGGAGCTTTGGGAAAAAGCCTTCTCAGGATACCAAACGGATCCCTTCAGTCCCAAGAGATATCTGAGGCAAATGCCCAACAGGTGCAAGTGTTTGCTAGTCTTCATCACTTAATCTGGCATGTTATACCCAGAAGGGGCCTTAGATATAATAATAATTATTATTATTATTATTTAGCAAATAACAAATATTATTAGTATTGGTATGTCCCAAAGTCATCCCAAACTTAAAAAGCACAAAGTAGAACTTGTCTTTTTTCCCAAGCCCTCCCCCTTTTCTCAATTTTGCTATTTTGGTTTTTGTTGGGATTATTTTGCTGGGGACACCACCATCCTTCCAGGCACCTGGGTTCACAATCTCAGAATCCTGGATAATCAATTGCCAAGTGTTATGGGAATCTGAAGATCTTCCCTGCCCCTAGGTCCTTGGCTTAAGTGGCTTAAGTGACTCTGAGAACCCTCCCTGATTTGAAAGTATACTCTGCTCCCTAATAGGCTGAATGTGGTCACATGGAGCCTGTGGCAAGAGGGCTGTTCTTCAGAAATGCCCACACATTATTACTTTGTGATTGGGCAGTGGGTCGAGGGCTGTGCCAGTCTCCGAGCCAGGAGAAGGCTATATATACTCTGATGTGAGGTTTTGCTTTGGGGCTCACTTTGAGAAGAGTTGTGTGGTTTGGCCAGAAGAGACTCTGGGAAGCCACTGAGCCCCCAAGCTTTGAAAAACCCAGATGTTGGTGCTTCCCTCTCTGGTAACTGAATAGGTAACTGATGTAATGGTCATCAGACTCTGGAAGCCGCCTGCTGATCTGTTTCTTTGTCTGCTTGTAACTTCTGCTTGTATTCTGTTTGCATTCTCTGAAGTTCAGGGTGCTGACTTTTTCCGCTTAACTAGGTAAATGATATTTGTTTGATTGATTAAAGCAAGACTGTTAACCCATTTTGAGTTGCTTTCCTTTAGAAAAGCAGAGGTAAGAACCTGTGCTAGCAGCTGCCCTGGGTATGCTAGGGTGCTTGCTGATAACACCAAGTCTTGTGAATTCTGTCTTCTGATCTCTCAAGCCTATTCCTTTCTCTATGTGCCTAGCCACTGCCTTAAAGGGCCTCACTCCTTTTCATCTAGACTCTTGCAATGGCCTTCTGATTGGTTTTCCTGCCTCCCTTCTCCAATCCAGCTGCCAAAGGGATATTCCTAGAGCATTGGTTGATCTATACCACTTCTTTGATCAATAGATTCCACAAGACTTCCTTTTACCTCTGGGATCAAATAAAAAGACTTCTGTTTGACATTTAAAGTCCATCACAAACTGACCACAGCCTAGTTTTCCACCCTTATTATATATGTGCTCCTCATGAGCCCAGTGGTCTTAGCTAAACTGGTCTGGGTTTTTCTCCCACATGATATTTCATCTCCCACCCCTGGCTTTTTGCACAGACTGTTGTTATTCTTGGTGCCAGGATGTGCTACCTTTTTGTTTCTTCTTAGAATCCCTACTTTCCTTCCAACTTCAACATCAACATGAAATTTTTCCTGGTTACCTCAGTTGCTATTGCTTCCCCTTGAAAATTACCTTGTATTTATCTTATATCTACTTAATACAAATACAAACTCTCTCTACCAATAGAATATGAACCTCCTGAAGGCAGGAACCTGCAGCTTTGAAGTCACATGTGGCCTTCTAGGTCCTTGGCATGACTTTTTGACTGAGTCCAAGTTTTACAGAACAAATCCTTTTATTATGGGGATTTGTTCTGTGAAGTTTGGATTCAGTCAAAAGACTGCACTTGAGGACCTAGCAGTCCACATATGGCCTTGAGGCCACAGATTCCCCTGATCTAGGCTATGCCTAGCTCAAAGTGTGTATTTAATAAATGCTTTTGGGATGATTGATTGGATGGTGTTATGGGTTGGGTCTGATTTCCATGGTAGTTTAAGTTCCATAGTGGGACAGATGAGACACTTGCAGGCCATTCAACAGTTTAAAAAGGAGATTTTTACCTAGCTGTAGCAGAAAGATATTCAACACCCTGAGCTGATTCATCTGAGAGAAGCTCTCATCTCAGGAGAGCATTCGAGAGCCAGTTCCATTCCACCACACCCACCATGGTCGCTTTGTACTCAGGTAATGAGGAAGAGAAGACAACTAGCCCTTATCTCTTGAGGCAGCCAAATCTAGAGGAATGTCTCAACAATCTTTGAAAAACAAACAAAACCAACTAGCTTAAGCTGCTTAGGAGGGGTTAAGATTTTGGTCCTAAGTTTAAGATTCACAGGCACTGTGGTAGGGAGATCCATCCTGCCCTACCAGAAAGTCAGAGGGGTGATGGGGGAGGACATAGGAGAGAATAGATTGGAGGAGGGGTTATACAATGGGATGGCTGTTTTGGGGTGGTGGGTAGGGGAAAGTTGGGGAGAAAATTTATAACTCAAAATCTCGTGGAAATGAATGATGTAAACTAAAATAAATAAAAGTTAAAAAAAAAAAAAGATTTTGGTCCTAGGGGTGCCTAGGTGGAGCAGTGAATAGAGCACTGGCCCTAGAGTCAGGAGAACCTGAGTTCAAATCCGGCCTCAGACACTTAACACTTACTAGCTGTGTGACCTCGGGCAAGTCACTTAACCCCAATTGCCCTGCTCTCTTCCCTCCAAAAAAAAAGGGAAAAAAATATTTTGGTCCTACAACATATTTTTAAAATATTTCATTTTAATTTTTAGTTCCACATTCTCTCCCTCTCCCCACTTTATTCCTTTTCTACCTCCTTCCCCAGCCATTGAGATGGCAAGAAATATGATACCCATTATTCATATACATCATGAAAAACATTTTCACATTAGCCATCTTCAAAATTAAAAAAAAAAAGAAAAATGATAAAAGGAAAAAATGGCTCCAAGTCCATCAGTTCTTAATCTGGAGGTAGATAGTATTTTATATCATGAGTTCACCTCCAGACTGAGAACTGCTTCCTGGGTCCAGAAGGTCACTCAGGGTATTGGCTGCTAGGCTAGTTACAAAACCTTGTCTGGAACTGTGGCTCACTGAGATGCCCTCTGTACCCCAGAATGCTGGGATGCCAATGCACCTTCTAGACCTTTCAAGGTCCCAAGGTCATAAAGGCTTCATTCAGGCCCTCCATCTAAAACAAACAAACGAAAAACAACAACAAAAGCAGAGGCTTAGGTCTAAGGCCCATTTCTCAGACCCCGGGGGTCTCAGAGAGGAAAAGACCCCTATAGCATCACCAGATATTATAAGCAAGGAAGTCACTGAATGAGGTAAAAAATGTCTGAACTTAAAGCTCAGTTATGTCTCACATCTAGGGTCTCCCAAAAAGGGCTTAACAGGTTTTCTTCTGGAAAATAAACCCAATATCTGAAACACCCCAATGACCTGAGTTCAAATATAGCCTCAGATACTTACTCACTGTGTGACCCTAGGCAAGTCACTTGAACTATATTTGACTCAGTTTCTTTAACTGTAAAATGGAGGTAATAATAGGAGTTATCTTCTAGGGTTGTTGTGAGGATCAAATGAGGTAATCTTTGTAAACCACTAAGCACAGTCCCTGACAGATGGTAGGTACTCGATAAATATTTCCTTCCTTTCTTCCAACATATAAAATAAGTATCTGGTGTAACAGCAAGCACCCTAGCATAGCCAGGATGGCTGCTAGCACAGGTTCTTTGATCTGCTTTTCTAAAGAAAAGCAACTCAAAAGGGGTTAACCATCTTATTTTAATCAAACATTTATCATTTACCTAGTTTAGGGGGAAAAGTTAGCACTCTGAACTTAAGAGAAAATACAAACAGAAGTTACAAGCAGACAAAAAAATATAGACAGAGAAAAAAAAAAACATCAACAAACCAACAGACAGGGCTTCTAGCTATCTGACCCTCACATACCTACATAGCTAACAGGGAGAGAAGCACCAGCATCTGGGTTTTCAAAGTCAGGGGGGCTCAACGGCTGCCCAGAGTCTCATCTAGCCAAATAACACAACTCTTCCTATAAGTGAGCCCCAAAAGGGCGCATATATATATATATATATATATATATATATACATGTATCCTTCTCAGGGTCAGAAGACATCACAACCTTTGTGACCCACTGCCTATTTACAAAGTAACAAAAGGTATGCCCTCCTGAAAAATAAGCCTCCCCTAAGAAAGCTTCTCTTGTTGGGCTCCAAGTGAGACCCATTAAAGGGCAGAGAAGATCTTCAAATTCCCTTACCATTACATCTGGTATAGGCAATTGTTTATTGCTCTATCAGAAAAGAAAATTTTAAAACATGAAAGACTCATAAGCACATATTAACAAATACATAGAACAGAAAAGTAAATAATCTATTACCAACATTATAATTTCCCAAAAAGTAAAGAAAGGCACTTTGTGGGATTTCTGGAGAGATATTTCACTGTCAGAGTAACTTTTAAGTTACAAATGTTCTGGCCAACTAAGGCATGGTTCAGGCTTTCATAACCTTCTAGCTCCAGATTGCAGTGTCCTCCTAGTGGTAATGTTCCCTTTCTCCCAGAAGCATGCTATCATGTCAAACTCCCCCAGACAGCCAAGACCAATTCAGGAATTCAGGAACCCTGGAACTCTTGAGGTAGCTGCCAAGGCTGGAAATGTCCATTTCTCAGGATTGTCAGTTGCTGATTATAATTCAGTGCTCAGGAAAGAACTAGAAGGTAGCCAGGGAGTTAAGATTTGGTCTTAGAATTAACTGTGTGAGCATATGCTGATCAATATTGCCACGTACTTACACTGTAGGTCACCAGTGCCATTGGTAGTAGAAGAGAGGGAAATTCCACAGCCACCATTTCTTGCTGGAGGTCCTAGTGGACAGGCTAAACTGGGAGAGTCCCAAAGAGCTGCCCAAAGAGAGATAGAGCCTTTCTCCTTGCTCCTTCTAGAACCAACTGAGTGGGGAGGTTCTTCCTCAAAAGTCTATCCCTTGGTTTTAGAAAACCCTGGGAAGACTTGTATGAACTGATGCAAAGTGAAGGTAGCAGAACAGGGATAACAACTGGAGAATAATGACAATAATATTGTTAAGACAACTTTGAAAGATTTAGGAATGCTGATCAATATAATGGAACCAACAAGTGAGTCAGGAAGACTCATGATGAAGCAGGATTTCTATCACCAGAAAGAGAGGGGATAGACTCAGGATGCAGTATGAAGCATAACTTTTTTTTAGATATGACTGATGCAAGAGTTTGTTTTGCTTGTTTATATATATTTTATAATATATATAATATGCATATGATACATTATGATATGTATACATAGAATATAATATATATTTTATACTAATGTTTGTAATAATTTTTGTTTTCTCAATGGGTGTAGGAAGAGAGAGGTGCAAAGGAGAAAATTCAGAACTGAAAATAAAATTGAATAAAAAAATTATTTTAAGTCCATCCCCTTGATGTTGAGTGATCAGTCCTTTTTAACACAGAGCCCAGTTATGGAGGTAGAAGCTACTCCATCATCTCAGCAAAGTACAGAGTGCTTATCTCAGCAAGAGATCAATGAACATGTCCATCTTCAAAAAGCTGGAGATCAAACCCAACTCCAGGGGGTCAACCCCACTGAAATCATCACTATCAAAGATATAACTAGAGATTCTGATCAAAGATAACTTGCCTAAGGGGAGCAGCATAAATTTTGTGTTAAATTAACTATTTAAGATAAATTCAGTGGAGGAAAGTGGGAATAGGGGAAAAGGAGGGGAAAGAATTCAGACCTCTGTTCGGAAGGCTCCATGGAAGTGAGAAAGCCCAGAAAACAGTGAAGCTATTATAGAGTGTGAGGGTGGGGAAGCTGCTGGAGGAGGGAACTTGGAGCTGGACTAGTGAGTCATTCACGTGGCATATGGTTGCTTGAGGGAGAAGGGTACCATCAAACAGCTTTCCATTTTATTTTTATTTATTTACATATTTTAATTTTATTTTTATTGACATCTTGTATTGTTCTATCCCCTTCATTTAAAAAATATTTTTTTTAGTTACAAATTCTCTCCCTCCCCCTAACCTTTCTGCCACCCACTGAGAAGGCAAGAAAAAGGATAATCAATCATTATATATATGAAGTCATGCAAAACATATTTCTACATTAGCCATGCATCCCTCATCTTTATGAATATGTTTCTCCCCCCCTCCTACTCAGCAAACCATCCCTCATAACAAAGAATAAAAACAAAAGAGAAAAAATTAGACAAAACCACCCAACAGATCAACTAATAGATCTGACAGCACATGTGATATGACACACCCATTGTCTTCCTCTTTTACAAAGAGGGGAGGGAAGTGCATTTTCTCAACTGTCTTCCAGGGGCAAAGTTTATCGTTGCAATTACACAATGTTCAGTCTCTTTTTTAGTTGTTCCTTCTGTTTCCTTAATTGTAGTCATTTACATTGTTCTTCTGGTTCTGCTCACTTCATTTTGTATCAGTTCATCTAAGTCTTCCCATGTTTATCTATAGTCTTCATGTTCATAATTTCTTATAGCACAATAAATTCCCTACATTGAGGTACTGTGATTTGTTTAACCAATTGATGGGAACCTACTTTGTTTCCAGGTTTTTTTTTTTAGTTTTAGATTGTAATTCTTGCTACCTAGGTGCTAAGCTTGGTTATTTTTAACAGCTGAATGAATAGAAGAGTGTCAGTGCCCTTTAAATTTGATCACTCTGAAGCAAAGTCCAGTTCACCTCACCCTAGTTTTAGCCCTAAGACCAACCACAACAGAACAACAGACATTTATATGGTGATTTAAGGTTTCTGAAGTGTTTTGTCATATCTATCTATATGCTATCTCTAACTACCTCAAGACTGAGTCCTTGATTGAGTCAAAGGGAGGAGGCTTCTGCTGATCCCTAAAGGCTATTGACTTTATTGAAAGAACTCTGTGGCCCTGCGGCTGAAAAGAGCAAGATCATACTGCAGTTAGAGAGAGCACAGAAGATCCCAGCAGCTGAGCAACCTGCATCTAGGTCCAAGAGCAAAGTAGCCTTCCTAACCCTGTCCAGTGGCCCCAGTCTAGAGGCAGAGCAGCCTTCCTAGCACTGTTCAATAGCAGCTACACAGTGGCAGGGCTCTGCCTGGCCCTGCCAGCAGCTATAGCCCAGCCTAGTTCAGCTACAGTGGAACCTGGTGAGGAGCCAGCTTAGTCAGAGTGGCCATGACCTGCACCCTGGCTCAGCAGACCCAGCTGTTCCAATCCCATGGAAACACTGTGCCCTTTGAGAGCCAGCCCAGTTGAGCATCACTGTGGTTCATCCATCATCAACATTACACACTATATTAAGATATTCTTGAGCAACATAGGACATTGAAGTCCTGTGGGTCTTGAGTTGTAAATTGTCTTGAGCATGTGTTCCAGGCTCCAGTTCAGATAGAGTACTCACTGTACCCATTCATGGGACAAGTTCTTCAGCTGGGGCAGCCTGATCTTCTCAATATCTGCAAATATTTTTAGCAGGCCTTCCTCCTGTCCACCAGACCTTGACCCCTACTTAACTCTAGGCTACATGGCAAGACCTAGGCTAATTCAATCAATCAACCAAAGTTAACGAGTGCCTCTTGTGGACCTTGCTGGACAGGTGCCTCCTTTGATCAAATCTGTACTTTGTCTATCCTCAGGTCTGTGGTGAAATAGACTGTGATTCATTAAAACTAGCCTAAAAATGCTGGTAACTCACATAGGGAAGTGGTGGTAGAGGTTGTATAGGAGGTTGGAGGCAGAGATAGATTTTTCTGAAGATGCAACCATAAGGAAGATTTCCTAAGTCAACAGATAAAAAATTTTAATTCTAACTCTCATTTCTATAACACTTCATAGTTTACAAATTTTTTTCCTCCCAACAAGTTTGTAAAGTAGGAAGATGGTATGGGAATTATTATACCCAATTAATAGATGAGGAACCAGAGGATCCAAGAGGTAACATAGGAATATGGCCAGTAAGCGTTGGTGACAGTATACCTGGATGGCTCCCGGAAACCTCCTGATTGGTCCCATAATTGAAGTCAAACCAAGAGTAGGGTCATCAGGGCTTTGTGCTAGGCTGTTAAAATTTATGTTTTGTCTTTTCTTTTTTGGAGGGCAGAGCAATTGGGGTTAAGCGACTTGCCCAAGGCTACAGGCTAATAAGTGCTAAGTGTCTGAGGCCAGATTTGAACTAAGATTCTCCTGATTCCAGGGCCAGTGCTCTATTCACTGAGCCACCTAGCCACTCCTGAAATTTAGGGGGTATTGTCAGCCCTTGTAAATCTTCAGGAAGCTAGAAACAACAGAGTTTTGGCTGATCTCTTGTAACTGGCTGCAGGCAGGGTCAGACATGGCAGCGTCTGCGGAGCAGGCGTGGGCCTTGTCTGGCACTGGCGTTTGGGCAGTGCTGGAGGCCTGGCCAGTGCTGCAGATGGCTGTGGAGAGCAGCTTCTGGGGAGCCCATAGCCATGAGAAGGTCCTGTGGCTCGGAGGATCAGTCTGGGAGTATTTTGTCCAGAATGCTGCCTCGGGGCAGGATGAGGTCAAGGCCTTCGTGGTTGCCATCATGAGCACCAAATTTGATACCCTAGCAGGTAAACCAGCAGCTCCAGATAATGTTCAGATACTGCCAGAGTGATGAGGAACCTTTGCTGAGAGAGTTCATCACTCAGATGGGCCAGAAGCAGATGGAGGTCAAAACCACAGAGGTCTGGACAGTTGACCATGCCTATGACAATGACTGAGACCAGAAGGAAAAAATAGATGGGGAGCTGAGGAAATGGAGGTGACTGAGAGCAGGGAAACCCCTGCCCTGTCCTGTGGTGCCCAGGCTGGGCATTAGCTGCCACTAGCCTGGGCATGAAGCTGCTGAAGACAGGTGGATTGGCATCCAGAGGAAAAAGAAATGAGAACCTAGCCCTTCCCCAGGGGCCAGGGGCCTGGCCTTCCAGGTGTGCTCCAGGGTCTCTCAGGGAAGAGCATCTTCTGAGTCTCTTGCTCTAACCCATGACATTCCCTGTATAGCTATGAAACTGACCCAGAGCACCCAAAGAGGCCCCAGTGCGTGGGGAGTCTCTACTTGAGAGCATTGGGTACCTGGCTTTGACATTTACCAGTGTCCTCTGATCTCGGGCAAGTCACCTGACCCCTTTGGGCCTCCATTTCCTCATCTGTAAAATGGGAACGATAATGGCCTCCCCAAATTGGAGGGATAGACACTGACTTTGCTCTGCTTCACAGGAGCTGGGGGACGGAGAGGGGGATGGGGATATGAAGAGATGAAGTGTGAAAGGGTTCCCAGTCTTTGTCCACCCCTAGCTACACTTCCCCCCAGGACCTTCACCAGTTAATACCTACTCAGAATTAAGGGTCAGCTGGAAAGAGCAGTGCCAAGATGGAACAACAGGCACAGGTCTCCCTTCTCTCACCCCACCTGCCTGGTCTTCACTCATGTGGCCTCCCACTTAATCTCATTCCCTTCCCCTCCCTAACCAGCTCTAACCTCAACTAAAGTAACCCCAGAACATGTTTCTTCTTTGTCCACTCCACCCTCCACACAATTACCAAAGTCATCTTCCCAAGGAACAGACTTGGCTATATCTCACCCATACTCAAAAACATTCAGTGACTCCTCCCTTCTAGGACAAACTCCAAAGTGCTCAGTCCAGCATCTAAAAGGCCTCCACAGTATTCCATTCACTTGTCTTTCCAGGCTGATGGACCTACCAGCCCTTCTCACATTCTTCCCCACTACGTGGAGTCTTCTCCTCCCTTCTTTACATTAGCCTCTCAATCTGGACCCTCAAAGCTGCCTGGTAGACTTTAACTAGGTAATGGGGTTCCCCTTCCTTGGATGAACAGTCCATGTTCTCAGTAATAATAAACCAAGTGTGAAGGTTTAAAAAAAAGAAACAGTTTTGTGCATGGTAAGCAAGCAGAATGAATTAAAATACCTCCAAGAGCAGCTTCTCCATTTACCCATGTTGAGCTTCTCTATCTCTGCCTATGTGCCATGCCTTCCTTCCTTTCATGTTGCTTGTCCTGGGCACAAAAATGACTAGTTATGGCTCTGCTCAGAACCCTGCTCCGTTGCTCTGTACCTTGGCCTTGACTCACTGGTGTCCAAGCTGAATCTTAGTCCTTTTTGGTCGATGCCTTCAGAATATCATCTGTGCTTGGATGTGTAGTGATCATGCTCTGGCTGTCTCTCCCAAAGCCAGCCTTCTCCATCTGCCCCTAGGGCTCCAGGGGGTAACCCTGAGTGGTTGGAGCATCTCTCCTTTACTTTGATAGGCTTGTGCCTCTACCAGCTGACTTCCTCCACCATTGTCAATGACTGACACCTCAGTTCCATTTAACCACTTAACATTGATTAACTTTTACAAAGGGACATTTAATACAAAGGTACAGCAAGAACAAATGTACAGCTATCCCTTTCACATGGAAGGGGTGAGAGGCTCAAGCTCTCCTGAAATCTGGAAAATCTGAATAAAATGCTTTGGCCCTCCCTTCATACCAGAGAAGGTCTGAATTATTATGGTATTAAAATATAAAATATGTTGGTGTTATATAATACTGTACATAAATTTTATGCATTTCTGAGTTTCTAAACTTTCTATGTCATCTGCCAGCCTTTGTATGTCATTTGCAGCTTCAGCAACACACCGGGGGGGGGGGGGG
>CM053585.1:265541711-265563201 GCA_028646515.1 Pseudochirops corinnae
CTGCCCAATCACAAAGCTACAAGGCACGGGCATTCCTGGAAAACAAGCCTGGCGCCTGTGCACAGGCTCCACGTGACCACATTGAGCCTATTAGGCAACAGAGTATACTTTCAAATATCCAAGGGTCCTCAGAGTCACATAGCCACTTTAGCAAAGGGCCTAAGGGCAGGGAAGATCTTCAGATTCCCATAACAGTCCTCCAGAATTGTGCTTGACAATTGCATTTATCAGAGTTCTTAAGTCTTTCAAAGTTGTTTATTTTTTTTTTGTGATGTTGTTGTTATTGTACAATAAAATACTTTCCTAAAAACAGATCTGTGAGAAAGGCAAAAAAAATATTATCTCTATTTGACAGACAACAAAACTGTTGCTCAGAGAGATTAGGCGATTTACCTATAAGCACATAGCCATAAAGTACCAGAGACAGGATTTAAACCAGGGGCTCATGGTGCCAAGTTAGCCACTCTTTCCACTGTACATATTGCCTTTCACACTGCTGACAAAGTATGAAAGAATACCATGGTCAAAGCCTCCTTCTTTCAGATTAATTCTGAAGGGATATTGCCTATCCCTCTTCCCCTACCCTGTAAAATTACTAATATACTCTTTGGGCCCTGTCAGGCATTTGTAACTCAGATAGTAAATCCTTCTGCAAGCATTTAAGCATTTACTTTTGTTCCTGGCACTATGCTGAATGCTGAAATGAGAAAAACAAAAGTGAAGCATCCTTAGAGATACATAGAAGAAACACGCAAAGTAAATACAAGGTATCCTCAGAGGGAAAGGAATGAGCATCTGAGGGGATCAGGAAAGGCTTTCTATAGAAGCTAACCCTTGAGGAGAGTCTTGAAAGAAAATAGGGATTCTAAGAGAAAGAAGAGGGGAGAAAGAACATTTCAGGCATGGGACACAGCTAGTACAAAGACACAGATGTTAGGATTATAGCATGTGTTGAACAGGGGTGGGGAAACTTCAGCTACATGTGGCCTTCTAGGTCCTTGGGTGTGGCCTTTTGACCGAGTCCAGGTTTTTCAGAACAAATCCTTTTATTAAGGACATTTGTTCTGAGAAGTTTGGACTCAGTCAAAGGAATATGGCCTTGAGGCCAAAGGTTCCCCAGCCTTGATGTAGAAGGAAATAACGTGACATAAAGTTAGAAAGGTGGGTCAGGCCCAGGTTGTAGAGGGTTTTAAATGTCAAACCAAGGAATTCATATTTTAATCTAAATGTGGTAGGCAACCACTGAAGGTTTTATTTGTTTGTTTTTTTAAGCAGGAGTGTGACATACATGGTTAGACTTGTGCCTGAGGAAGATTATTTTGACAGCTGTGGGAAGGATGAATTAGTGAAGATAGAGACTGGAATCAGGTAAACCAGGGAAAACCTCATTCAAGTTGTCTAGGTGAGAGGGCAGCTAGGCAGAATGCTGGGCCTGGAGTCGGAGGATCCGAGTTCAAATCTGACCAGAGACCCTCACTAGCTGTGTGACCCTGGGCAAGTCACCTAATCTTGTTTGCCTCATTTTCCTCATCTGTAAAATGAGCTGGAGAAGGAAATGGCAAATTGCTCCAGTATCTTCACCAAGAGAACCCTAAATGGGGTCATGAAGAGTCAGATATGACTGAATAGCACCAACAGGGGAGAAGCGATGAGACCTGATCTAGAGAGGTGGTAGGAGCAGAGAGAATGAGATGACTGTAATAGATAATGTGAAGCTAGAATTAATGGGATTTGCCAACTGATTGGATGTGGGCGATGCCTAGGAAGAAGGAAAGAGGCAAAGATATAGGAAATTTGGGAGGAAAGGAAGAAGATGAGTTCAATTTCTGCCACGTTGAGTTTGAGGTGTTTGGAGGTGTGGATCTGGAGGACAATACAGAGATAATACAAATTTGAGAGGCACAAGTGTAGAGATAATAAATGAAACAAGAAGAATGGATGAGATCACCAAGGGAGAGAGTGCAGATAAAGAAGAGGAGCTGGCTCCATTTTTGCAGCTGATGAGATGAACAAAGTGCTAGGTTTAGGGCCAGGAAGGGTAAAGGCAATAAGCAATCACTTTTTAATCAAGAGCACTGCACTAAGCATTTTGTAAATATATCTCATTTGATCTTCAAAACAACTGTTTGGGAGGTGCTATTATCATCCCCATTTTACAGGTGAGGACATTGAGGCAACCTTAGCACTCTATCCACTGTGCCTCCTAGCTGGCTCACCTGAGTTCAAGTCTTGTCTCAGACACTTACAAGTTGTGTGACTCCTTCTAGGCAGGCAGGCCACTTTACCTCTTAGTTTCAGTTTCCTCATCTATAAAATGCATGTAACATTAACTCCTAAATCACAGGGTTGTTGTGAGCATCGAATGAGATAATATATGTAAAGGACTTTGCAAATCTTAAGTTGCTATATAAAAATGTTATTTTAGGTATTAGGTGATTATAGGTAATATTGGCATACACTTGGGAGACAGTGAACCAGGAGAGGGGAATGTCCAAACAGAGTCATAATGAACATTATTTGTGTCAGCAGTGAGCTTCCTGGAATGTAGGGGAAGTGGAGACCTCAGCTTACCAGAAGGCCACTGTTGGCGAAGATACAAAGTGGAACAGGAAACAGGGTTAGTCCAGGCCAGAGAGCGGCTTGCTTGGGGTATTACTATCTCAGCAGGTTTCTTTGTCATAACTTTTTCTTTTTTTATTTTTCCCCAGAATTTGGGTCCAGTATGGCCATTTTTATCTGTAAGGAAAATCACATAATCAGATGAGGCTTTCCTTATGGTGTGCTAAATTAGCTGAAACTCCCAATTATTTTAGCTGAGATAAGAAACTGGGAGGGATGGTGGGGGAAAATTTTTTGATAGATATCTGGTGGTTGTACCCAAACTACCCCAATCAATGTTTATTGGTTAATTTCTAGTCATTTTTTGACATATAAACCTTCTTCCTACTATAGCCTACTATAGTTAGCCTACTATAAATTTTACAAGTGTCTTTTTTTTATTTTTTATTTCTATTTATTTAATTTTTAATTTATGGAATAAAGCAAGCATTTCCATAACGTAGTATAATTTTTTAAAAAAGATGAATGCACATGAAACTGCAAATCTATTATGTACAACTCCCTATTCCTTTTAAGTATATAATAAAGTTATGTAAATTTCTTTTTTTCTTTTTATCTTCCCTCTCTCCTCCCCTACTCTAGAGATGGCTACTGTTAGACACAGATTTGTGTGTGTGTGCATACGCACACATAGATGTCAAATCATTCTATGCACACTTCTATTTATCACTTTTTTCTCTGGATGTAGAGAGTATCTTCCTTCATATGTAATTTATAGTTAATTTGGGTATTTGTAATAGTCAAAATGATTTCATTTAAAGTTATTCTTAAAACAATATCGCTGTATACAATGTTCTCTTGGGTCTGCTCATTTCCCTCTTCTGGGGAGGGGGAGAGGTAAAGAAAATTTAAAACTCAAAAGCTTATGGAGCTGAATGTTTAAAACTAAAAATAAATAAATTGAATTTTTTAAATGAAAAAATTAGCTATAGAAATAATAATTTTATAATTATATTATAAAGGTAATTATGCAATTATGTTATACCAGTAATCCTATAATTATATTGTAAAGGCAATTATATAAGTCTAGGTTACATAAAATTTACAAAAAAAGAAATTTATCTTCTGTCTATTTTGTATCTATTTTATATGTACTTATATAAATACATGATCTCCCCAGATAGATTCTAATCTCCCTGAAGGCAGACACTATTTTACTCAATCCTTTTGTCTTAGTATCCTCATTGCCTAGTACAGCACCTGGTGCATAATAGGCTCTAGCCGACAATTTGATTGATTCTTTACACTCATAGACCCACCACTCTGGTTCAGGTCCCATCACTGAACTATTTCAGCAGCCTTCTGATTGCTTCCTCTGCCTTAGTTCTCTCCCCTCTTTAATCAATCTTCCACACAACTACATAAATGAAGGAGGTAAAAAGAGAGTGTTGTTTTAAAAAAAACACTAGTTAGTTAAGTATATACACACATACAGACACATATATACATACACACATATAGGCACATAGCTATATATATGGACATATACTTATATGTGTTTCTATACACAATGTACACACACATACACACAAACACGCAGAATATATGCACACATATACATCAAATGTACAAATATTCACACATATATACCTATATACTATAAATTTATACATACATACTTTTACACATATACACACTATTTACAATAATATCCTTATGAACATGCCCACACACATATGTATACATATAGCATGCGTGTGCATGTATGTGTGTATCTGTGTATCTGTGTATGTGTGTGCATATGTATACATATACATGTGTGTTTAATAAAAACAAAGAAAATCCACCGTACGTGGTAGGAGTTCACAGTGTGTCTTATATGTTCTTTGATGCTCTTCTTTGTGTGTTGAGATGTTTGTGATTGTTAATGATTGGTGAATTCACAATAAAAATATATTTTTTTAAAAAAGCACAGGTCTGACCAGTTACTCCTCTGTTTAATAAACACCAGCAGCTTGATGTTTCTTTTAGGATCAAATACAAATGTTTCTTTGTGGCATTTAAAATTCTTTTCTACCCGTCTTTAATTTCTCTTATTCTAAGTTCTCCCCCTTCATGTTCTTTGCAGTCCCACAGTCCAACTGATCTTCTTACTATTTCTGCCACAAGATATCCTGTCTCTCACTTATATATCTTTGGATAAGCCTGGCTTCCATCCCTTGAATGCACTTTTTTTCCATTTGGTTCCAGATATTTTGCAGTTCTTTTGAGAACTGTTTGTTCATGTCATTTGGCCATTTTTCTATTGAGGAATGGCTATTAGTCATATATATATATATATAAATTATTTCTATGTCTTAGATACCAAACACTTTCCAGAGAAATTTGATACACAGATTTTTTTCCCATTCAGTTACTTCCCTTCTTATGCTAGAAGCATTTATGCTGTCTGTGCAGAAGCTTTTTGGTTTCAAGTAATCAAAGTTATCCATTTTGTCTTTTGTAATTCCCTCTATTTCTTGTTTGGTTTAGAATACTTCTTTTACCCATAACTGTGAGAGGCACATGATCTGTTTCTCTTCAAAAAATTTTACAGTATGATCTTTTATATTAAGGTCATGTTTCCAGGCAGAATATATTATGGAGTGTGGTAGGAAATCATGGTTTAAGCTTAATTTCTGCCAGACTGCTTTCCAGTTTTCCCAACAGTTTTTATCAAATAGGAAACCTTCAAAGCAAATCCTTATTTCACTACAGTGACCATAAGAGCTAGAAAGGAGAACTCTGGTTGACACTGGAGGTGGAAGTCAGAATGAATTAGGAAGTAGGCTATGAAAGGACTTTAAAAGTCTAGGATGTGTGTGAACTCCCACAAGTTTAAGTAAGTAATGAGACTGTGTGTTTATAATTACTAGTCTATAAAATAATAATGAAAAGGGTACTTCTCTGTCCATTACCAAAGGTAGAAATTATACTGGAGGCACAGAGATATGTCCCAAATCTTTAGATAAGGGATCAAGGGGGATATAGGGTATATATGTGTTTGTGGAGAAAAATCATAATATGAATAGGTTATTTTTTCAATTTTTAATTTAATTTTTCAATTAAAAAGCATTTTTCTCCTACTGGCTCTAATTGCAAAGAAAAAGAAAATCATATAACAAATATGCATAGACAAGCAAAATAAATTCCTGCATTGTCCAGTCCAAAAATATACATGTCAATCATTCCCTCTCCCTCAGGGGAGAGGTAGCATGCTTCATCATCAGCCCTCTGGGGTTATGATTAGTTATGGCATTGATCAGGGTTCTTAAATCTTTCAAATCTGTTTTCTTTTGCAATATTGTTGTTTTTATATAAATTGCCCTTCTCATTCTGCTCATTTCACTCTTCACTAATTCATACACATCATTCCAGGTTTCTCTGAAACCATCCCTTTTACCATTTCTTACAACACAATAGTATTCCATTATATTCTTATACCTTAATTTGTTTAGCCATTCCCCAACAAATGGGCATTCCCTTAGTTTCCAGTTCTTTGCCACCACAAAAAGAGTTGCTATGAATATTTTTGTACATATGAGTGCCTTTTATCTTTCTTTGATCTCTTTGGGGGTATAAAGCTAGTAATGGAATTGCTGAGTCAAATGGTATGCATAATTTCATGATTTTTTTGTCATCGTTCCAAATTGCTTTCCAGAATGGCTAGACCAATTCAAAAGTCCACCAACAGTGCATTAATGTGCCTGAGTGAAAAGCAGCCTTTCCAACATTTGTCATATCCCATTTTTGAATATGAATAGCTTATTAAATCAGAACTATAACTATATCCTATGTGGTGGTAAATATGAGCCAGCATAGAATAAAGGAAGATGACAGACCTGGAATTTGTAGAGAACTTGGTTTGAATACTCTCTCTGAATCTCATTAGTTGTGTTACCCTAAGGAAAGTCACGTGATCTCTGACTCTCAATTTCTTTATTTGTATAATAGGCAAAACATTACTAAGCTTTTCTGAGCTTAGTGCACTGTGCAAATTTTAAAGACAGACAGATAAATTATCAAGCACTTACTATGTGCTAAGTACTGAAGATATAAATAATAATAAGTCAGAAAGTTCCCTGCCCTCAGAGAGCTTCTGTTCCAATGAGAGAAGACAATACATAAAGGGAAAGAGAGGAGTCAATTTGAGAACAATGAGAAAGGGTTTAAGAAATGGCTCAGAGGTTTGGCCTGGGTAAAATAAGAAGAAATCTCACCTATCAGAAATGCAAGTTGGTATGTGGGATTTTGGGGGTTAAGAAAAGTAAGAGGAGAGACTAGTCTAAAATGAGGGGAGATAGCAAAGGATTCTGGTCCTATGCTAAAGCAGGAAGCATAATATCCTTGAGGAAAGGAACCAAGTCTTTTGACTCAGCATCACCATTGCAGAGCCCTGACTGGAACTGGCACTCAGTAAGTTTTGTTGAACCACTGGACCTGGAGTCAGGAAGATCTAAGTTCAAATCCATCCTCAGACAGTTACTAGCTGTGAGACCCTGGGCAAGTCACTTAACCCAGTTTGCCTCAGTTTCCTCATCAAGTGAGTTGGGAGAAGAACATGACATACCACTCCAGTATCTTTGCCAAGAAAATCCCACAGACAGAGGTCCATGGGGTCATGAAGCATCCGATATAACTGAACCACAATGACAATCATTAGGGGTGATGAAATTTTTTTAGGAGTGACTGCATGGCTCAGTGAATAGAGCGCTGGGGTTGGAGTCAAGAAGAGCTGAGTTCAAATTGGGCCCCAATTTACCTTTCCAACTTTATAATGCATTTAAAGCATAATGCCTACCGCATTATAGCAAGGATGTGCTGCTCTATGGAAAGAAATGTTCTCAGGACACACTTTTAACTTTAATTTGCATTATTAATATTTTCTCCATCATTTTCCTAAGTCTAGATAACAACAAAACAACTCAAACTCTGATTTGTAGTGTTTATTGATTTCAAAGGTACAGATGCTCACACTGAACATTTAACAATCTACTTCAGTATGAGCTAACCTCAGCCCATTTATTAGGTGCTTATTAGGTACTTAATAGATGTGTGTTAATTGATTGCTCTGCTTCCCATAGTTTATGGTCTAGCCGAACTGGCCTTCTTTCTACTCCTCATGCATAACACTCTAGCTTCCATCTCTATGCTCTGGCTGTCTCTTTCCCCAAAGAAAATGGAAGTATATGCTTCCATATGCCTATGCCCTGGCTGTCTTTCTCCCCATTCTCCCACTCCATACCTCCTAATGCCTGGAATCCATTCTCTCTCCATCTCCACTTCTTAGAATCTCTTGTTTCCTTTGAACTTCAACTCATGAACGACTTTAAAAATTTTTATTGATATTTTCTGTTTCTTACATTACCATGGTGTCCCATGTATTCCCCCATCTCCCCATCCCCATGCCTGAGAATTATCCCATACGACAAATAGTATTTTGTTTTTGGAGAGGAAAAAGAAAAGTCAGTATAATTGATCGTTGAGACAGTATGAAAACATGTGCAATGTGTAACATCCATGGACCTCTCACCTCCATGAAAGGAGTAGTTTGGGCATGTCATCTTATATCTCTTCATTTGAGCCTCATTTGACCTTTGTAATTTTGTTATATTTACTTTTAACTTTTTAGCACGTCATTGTTCTTTCCTGTGTATATTGTTATCTTGGCTCTGCTTACTTTGCTTTGCATCAGTTCAGATAGCTTTTTCCATGATTCTCACACAAATAATTTCTTATAACACAGTCATATTCTGTTACATTCATGTACTACAATTCTAGTTGATGGGGATCTACTTTGTTTTTAAATCTTAGCTATCACAAAGGTGCTGCTAGCAATATTTTGGAGTATGTGGGGACATTTTTCTTATTGATGGCTTCCTTGGAGTATCTGGTTCAAAGGATATAAACATTTTAGTCACTTTATTTGCATAATTCCAAAATGCTTTCCAAAACTGTTGTACCATTTTATCGCTCTGCCATATTTGTGTGATTATCTTCCCATACCCCTTTCACAATAAATGTTGCCATTTTTTGGTCATTTTTCCCAACTCATAAGGTATGAGATGAAACCTCAAAGTTATTTTGATATGCATTTCTCTTATTATTAGTGATTTGGAACATTCTTTCATGTGGTTTTGAATCTGTTGCAGTTCTTCTTTTGAGAACTGTTGTTCATATCCTTTTACCATTTTTAAAATTGGGGAATAATTATTCATTATGTATATATATTATATATACGAATGAATATATAAACATATGTTTTATATGTATATATTTATTAATTGCTTATATATCTTGGAGAACAAATCCTTATCAGAAAAATTTGATGCAAAGCTTTTTTCCCCATTTTTCCCCAATTCCTTTATTATCATAGATGTATTAATGTCTTTTGTACAGAAGCTTTTCAGTTTCAAGTAATTCAAGTTATCTATTTTATCTTTTATAATCACCTCTATCTCTTGCTTGGTTAAGAATATGTCTCTTACTGTGAGAGGCACAAGCTCTGTTTCTCTTCTAATTTTTTATAGTATGAGCTTTTATATTAAGGCCACATATCCATTTAGAATGTATTGCAGAGTGTGGCATGAGATGTTGGTCTAAGCCTAATTTCTGCCAGAATGCTTTCCAGTTTTCCCAGCAGTTTTTTTTTAATCAAATAGGGAGTTTCTCACAAGTAATTTATGTTTTCTACTACATTAAACACTGGATTATTGAGTTCCATTGTTTCTAAATCTCCCTTGTTTAGTCTATTCCACTGATCTGTCTCTCTAGTCTTAACCAATAACCGATGCTTTTGATGACTCAAGAACCATTTTTCTACAAGAAGCTTTTCCTGATTGCCCTCTTCCACCAAACTACCTTGTATTTATTTTGTATATATTCCAAATATACTTAAATATGCACAAATTACCTTTCTTGTTAAAATATTAACTCCTCGAGGGAAAAGACTCATTTTTGTCTTTGTATTATAAATGAGTTTTTAGCACAACGTTATGAACATAGAAACTACTGAATAAATACTTATTGATTGGTTAGTAACTGAGGTTCAAAATTTTAATTCTGCCACCTCTATGATCTTGGACAAGTCCCTTGACCTTGCTGGGTCCAAGATTCTACCTCTGTAAAAGAAGGGTCTCAGACTAGATGACCTCTAAGGACCCTTGAAGTCTACGATGAAGTAATTTTACTGTTGGTTTGTCTTTAAATGACTTTTGTCCCATAATAACTAAATAAATACTAAAAAAAAACAAGAATCAGAAGATACCTTAAGTAATACCAGCTGGTCTATATATTTACTAGAAACAAAATATAGGCAAACCTTGGAGATGACGTGTGTTCAGATCCAGACCACCACAATAAAGCAACTATTGTAATAAAGTGAGTCACACAAATTTTTTGGTTTCCCAGTTCGTATAAAATTTATGTTAACATAACTTTTAAGTTATTAAGTGTGTGATAATATTATGTCTAAAAAGCCAATGAACATAACTTAATTTTTAAAAATACTTTATTGCATCTTCCTTCTCTGCATGTGGTCCCTCTCTCCACATGGGCGGTCACACCCTTACATGTGGGTGCTCTGTTCGAACGAATATAATTTTTGGTCATTTATATTTTGTAAGGTATCTTGGGGTTTGGCGACTGGATTTTAAAAAAATTTCCTATTTATTTATTTTATCTTTTTTCCCCAAAAAACCTAGGACAATTAATTCTTTGCTTGTACAGTTTTCATTTGATTTCTTGAAATGTAGCTCTGAAAAAGTAGGCTTTGAAAAAGTTCATTGTGATTCAAACGGAGCTACTTGACAGCCCTTAAACCCAAATCACTCTGGCTTTTATTGAATGACCAATAATAGTTCTCAGCACAAATCTCATTTGCTCATTGTTTGTGTTAGATGGCTCCTAGCTCCTGAGTGAGTGTAAATAGAAACTGTTTTCTGTTCAGGCCAGAAACTCCCCAGATATTCTTTCGTTATGGCAAAGTAGACCATCTTTTCTCTCAAACCGTACAGAATCCTTAATTACTGAATGGGCATTGCCTGGACAAACTGAGACCTGGGAAAGATCTTTGTTTAAAAAGGCCAAGGTTGGGGCAGCTAGGCAGTGCAGTGGGTTAAGCATTGGCCCTGGAGTTGGGAGGTCCTGAGTTCAAATCCAGCCTCAGACACTTGCCACTTACTTGTTGTGTGATTTTTGGCATGTCACTTAACCCACAAAACAAAAAAGACCAAGGTCATTCACTGCATCCTGGGTCATGTCCAGTCATCTTGACTTTCATCTTCCACTGGACTCTTATGACTCTGGAGGACAGTGAGGCTGATGACTTTGTGCAGCTCTGCCACACTTTAAGTCCAATTCACATGCAAGTCAAGACATCACCCTTGTGATGTCATTGGTCTTCTTCAAGAAAGTAGGTAACAAACAACAACTTTATTGCTAAAAAAAAAGCTAACCATAATCTGAGCCTTTAGCAAGTAGTAATTTTTCTGCTGGTGGAGGGTCTTGCCTCAGTGTTGATGGAGGCTGACCAATCAGGGTAGTGGTTGCTAAAGTTTGGGGTGGCTGTGGCAATTTCTTAAAATAGAAGAGTTTGTCACATCAACCAACTCTTCCTTTTACTTGAGTACTTTGTGTTCAAGGCCATGGTAGGGTTACTAACTGGCCTACTTTCAATATTGTTGTATTTCAGGGAATAGGAAGGCCTGAGGAAAGGGAGAGAGACAAGATGAAAGGGCCCTTCAGTGGAGCAGTCAAAACATATACAACATTTATTAAGTTTGCCATCTTATGCGGATGTAGTTTGTGGTACCTCAAAATAATTACAATAGTAACATCAAAGATCATTGATTACAGTTCATCACAATAGATATAATAGTGATGAAAAAATTTGAGATAATGTGAGAATTGTCAAAAGGTGACATAGAGACATGATGTGAGCATGTGATTGCATGGAGTAATATGAAACAGTGTGGCATACAGAGAAAAGCACTGGGTTTAAAATCAGTGGAGGATTTGGATGTCCTGACTATGGGGCCTTGAATAGTCCCCTTAGCCTTCCTCGTCTGCATTTTGCTCACCCCTTCCAGTTCTAAATCCTGTGACCCCAACCCTAAGGTTCACAAAATCACCAGGAAAATTAACAGGGAGAAATGGAAGAATATCCTGATATACCAGGACTCCCAGGCCAGTAATCTGAGTAGACGGACCAAGGAAGAGAAGCTCAGGTGAAGAGTGGTCAAGAGAAAACCTTGCAGGGCAGGCAAAAGATGATGGAAATGGAGATCCTAAGCTGTGTGTGAAACTCCAGAGGGCCTTAACTATATCTATATGGCCTCTTGAAACAGGGGGATAGTATGAAACAGATGCCAAGAGATATGCATTGACCTGGAGAACCACATGTGCTAAAAATTATGCATCCACTCACTCAGCCCCTAGAGAGAGAATCACAATATGGAGGGACAAAGTCTTCCCTTTCCCTAGTACTGTGAGTCCTGTGGACAGTGCAGGTCTTGATGAGAGAGAAATGCTAATTCTGCAGAATCTTGTGAAGCACATATTAATTGGAAGAATTGTATAGAACCTTTTGAAGATGTGGGTGAAAAATTTTCTCGACTGTTCTTAAGCTCTAGGTAGAGGTTCTTTCTGTATTTTGTTTTGTAAAAAAATCCTTTTCTATGTTTAACATCCTTGTTAGCCTGAGTGCTTCCAGGGAAGTTAAGAGCCCTTCTTGGGAAGAAAGCAAAACAAATCAGATAGAAGTGTCTGGGGTTTTCCTGGACCAAGGCCCGAGCCAGAGAGAATAAGAGAGGCACCTCCAAAATGGCAGCCAAAGCCTACTATCAGCAAGGCATTGTGCTAGGCACTCTTGGGGACACAGACACAAAGAGGGTCAACAATGTCAGTTCAAAGGCCTGGAATAAGAATATCAATTGTATGACTGATTGTAGGCAATTATAAATAAGAGCCATAGTCTAATCCCTGACTCCATGCAAGTTAGAATTATTCTTTCTTCCTTCCTTCCCATCCTCCCACCCCAACACATGGTATATGCACATTAAAATATCCTTAGTCTCCCAAACAACCTACTACTGTATAGAACATTTGGTAATTAGCTATGTTTTTAGAAAACAAATGTTATTGATAGGTTTTTTACATCACCAGAATTTCTCCCAATAGCCTTCCTGCTACCCCCTCCCAGAGAGTCATCTGTGGTGGCAAACACACTGGCATACCAGGTTGGCTGCTAGCACAATTTCTTAGATCTGTTTTACTAGGAAATAGCTGTTTAAGGGGTCAATAATCTTTTAAAATTACGTTCACTAGTTCTGGGGAAAAGTCAGCACCCTGAACTTCAGAGAAAATAGAAACAGAAAATACAGAGAAAATACAAGCAGAGAAATTAGCACAGATCAACAGAGAGTTCCAACTGTCTAATCAAGGCAATATATACGTAGTTATCAGAGAGAGAAGCAGCAACATCTGGGTTTCTCAAATGCAGGGGGGTGAGGGGAAGGGGAAAGGTGGAGTAAGGGGGAGGAAGCCTTCCTAACAGCTACCCAGAGTCTCATCTGGTCAAGTCAGAGTGAGTGAGCTCCAAAGCAAAATGCTAACCTCAGAGTATATATACCCCTTTTAGAGCCAGAGGGCATCACAACTCTCCTGACTTAGTGCCTAATTAGAAATTAACTAAAGGTGTGAAAACCTTTCTACAAGCAAGCCTCCTTTAAGCAAGCTTCCCTTAATGGGGAAGGCCTATTAATGGGCAGGGAAGATCTTAAATCCCATTAACATTACCCCATTCTATATGATAAGTAGCATTTTTTAAAGAAATAAGTAATATTTTTAGAGAAAAAGAGAAGGGAAAAAATAAGCAAAACTGATTGATACACCAAAAAAGTCTGAAAATATACACACTGTTCCATGTCTTTGGATCCTCATACCCTGCAAAGGAATTTGAGGGAGGTGGGAGGTTGTGTCTTCTCATTTGTCTTTGGAGCCATGCTCATTCTTTGTAATTTTGCAACATTCATCTCCAGGAGCTAGGTGGTACAGCATATAGAGTGCAGGCCTGGAGTTAGGAAGACCGACTTCCTGAGTTCAAATCTGGTCTCAGACATTTATTAGCTGTGTGACCCTGGGCAAGTTACCTAATCCTATTTGCCTCCATTTCCTCATCTGTAAAATGAGCAGGAGAAGGAAATGGCAAACCTCGAATGGGGTTACAAAGAGTCAGAACAACAACCCAAAATTTATCCTTTAAAGGTCCAGCACTGAGACCATCCTCAAGATTTGACTGCCTCAGGGGATTAAAGGCTTAGTCTGAAATGCCACCTTCTAGTTGCCTGAGGACAAAACAAACACTAAAAACCCCAGGAGCTAGCTGATGTTTGGCAGACCAAGAAGGCAATTCATGTGAGAGAGCTTCACCCAGTTGAATAAATTTGGAGTGTCCTCAATGCCTATCCTTGTTGAATATTCTCCTCCTGCTATGGCTAAGTAAATCTCCACTTGCTAACTGCTGAATGACCCATGAACAGCTCATTTTGTTCAAATATTGAACCTAAGCTACCAAGTAACTGGCCTGAGTAAGGCCAAGCAATAGTAAATCACTTAACTTCTCACAGGCTCAGTTTTGTCATCTGTAAAACGGGAATAGGAATAGTTTTACTATCTATGACACAAGATTATTGCTAAGAAGAGCTTTGTGTAA
Source organism: Pseudochirops corinnae (assembly GCA_028646515.1). Lineage (NCBI taxonomy): Eukaryota > Metazoa > Chordata > Mammalia > Diprotodontia > Pseudocheiridae > Pseudochirops > Pseudochirops corinnae. The sequence continues at coordinate 265,556,023 of CM053585.1, forward strand.
CATTGATCCTGGACTAGTCCCTGGACTTGCACTGGCATTCATGGCTTGGGTCCCCAGAGAATAGCTGCTCCTTTGGCTTCTAGGGGTACTCTGTAGATCTATACTCCTAAAATTATTGCTCATGAGCCCCAGTTGGTAAATTTAACACCTTGTTATCTATTCTTTACTTTCTGTGATTACATCCCAGTTTTCCCTGTTTGGCAGACTAGTTAGAAATGAACTCCCCTACGTTTGCTAACCATAAAGCATAATGTGAACATGAATTACGATGGTTGTTATCCTCAGAGAAAATGTTCCACTTGGTTTTAAATAGGTCCACCTTTGAAAAGGATATACTGAAAATGAACAGGCAGCTTGGCTCCAGACTTAAATTCCTTCCCTGAATGTCCCAGCCCTGATCAGGGCCAGATGTAGTTCCTGCTCTGGTCTTCATGATGGAGACACATTTCAATCAATAGTGGTCTCCTACTCTGACCTAGATCACAGGAAGTGAGAAACCAGAGGCAGTGATATCTACCTGGTCCAAACAGATAGCCTATTTCTAGTGCATGCTTGTACCCCAGCTCCAGAGAACTGCTGCAGAAATATGGTCTGGTGAACTTTCAGGCTTCCCAGTCACAATATGGGGCTGATTCTGGCTTGATTCCTCTGGTTCCCCGAAGAGACTCTTGGTAGGACTAGCACTGAGACCTAATAGTACCCAGAGAAATCATTGTGACCATTTCAGCCCAAAGTAAAAGCTTTCTCAAGTGAAAGCATGCCAAACTTGCAAAGGCAATACTTACCCACCACAACCTGTCTATCCCCTTTAGAGCTTGAGGGAATTTTCAGAGGAGTTACCTGGGAAAGTAAAGATACAAATGTATGGATATTCTATGATTATCCTGTATAGGATGGGTCTGATGTTCCCAGGATTTCTGCCTTTGGCCTGGAGCAATAACAGAGCCAAAGTTTCCAGGAATCTCCCACCAGAAGCATCATTGTTCACAAAGGACTGACATTTACCAGACCCAGACATAAATGACAGTGAACAGACCCAGCCCTGTCTCTTGTCCTGGAAGGCCTGATACTTGGAGAGATGGGACAGAAGGATAGACTGAAATAAGAGACATTTGGGGAAAACCTTTGTCTCTCCCTCTTTCTGATCTCCTTTCTGGTTTTGTCTTTATTTTCCCTCCTGTAACTTGGTTCCCTCTTATTTTGTTGCCTTTATGTACCCCCACACCTTTGTCTCAATATGAATCACTCCAGCAAAATTCCCGAATTTACTGAAATCAAATCACATTTATTTTTTCCTCCTGATCATTGAATCTGATAAAATTGGATCTTTTTTTAGTCCTAAATCATTCTCATCCTATCTGCTGTATTTAACCTAGGACCACCCGATTCTGCAACATAATCTCTCCTCTCTGGGTTTTTGTGACATTGTTCTATCCTAGTTGCTTCTTACCTGTCTGGCCACCACTTCCCAGTTTCTTTTGCTGCTCATTATCCAAATTATGCTCCCTAATTGCTAGTGATCCCAAAGGCTCTGTTCTAGGCCCTCTTCTCCTTTCCTTTCCCTCTCTTTCTCTGTCTCTTTGACTGTCAGTCTCTCTCATTTCCTAGTCTCTCTCTCCTTCTCTGTCTCTCTACCTCTGTCTTTGTCTCTCTCTTTCTCTCTCCCTGTCTCTCTCTCACTTTCTTTCTCTCCCTCTATTTTTCTCTCTCTCTGTCTCTCTGTAACCACATCATATCCCATGAGTTTAATGACCGTTTCTATACAGTTAACCCCCAGATCTATATAATGAATCTCATTCTTTCCCCTGCACTTCAGTTCCATATCATCAATTGCCTTTTGGACATTTCAAACTTGATTGAGACACAAACTTTCCTTGGGGCTCCATTCACAGAAAAAGGACTGAGCCACTATATTCAGTTTTTCTCAAAATGTCTCTGACGTTATTCTGAAGCCAGAGCTTTGTGTTGCCAAGGCCTTTTTCTGCTAATTATTAAAGCCATATGTGTTTTCAAGGGAAATTTAATCCCTTGTGTGATTCACTCACACTCGATCCATCACAGTGTTGCTTTTAACGGTTATTTGATGTTCAGGAAGCCATGGGAGCCCCCATAAAGTTCTTTTCTGAGAAAAGGGAATGTGGGTGACTTACTAAACAAAGCCAAATGTGAGTGGAATCCTTCAGGATTAAGCAGGATCTGAATGGGGAAAAACATCTTTTGCCAGCACACTTCAGACTATAATTCAGCAATGACTCTAAAGGAACCCTATATCTTTGTTGATGTGTTTCTTTTCAAAGATCTATGTAGAGATAAGGTAAAGTGAAAGGTATGAATTTTCAGATAAACAAGTGAATTATATTCCAGGACATCTGATATGCATGTTCAATTCTGACCACTAATGTGACATGGGCATATTGATTTCTCTTCAGCATTACAGATGGGGTTCATATCAGGGACCTTTCACTTCTCTGATTTGTTGCTTCCACCCAGGCTGAGGATCTGACTGTTCCCCATCCCTGTGGCCACCAATTCCCCATGCAAAGATAAAGGATCACAAAATTTAAAAACATAAAGTAATTCTATTTACATAGTAAGAGTAGGGAAAAGATTTTACAACTAAATACATACACATGTGAATATGGAGGCTGTATTGCAAACTGGCCTTTGGATAAATTTGCTTGGGGCAGGAGCCATGGAATTTTTTGTGCTGTTACCTTCAAACAAGGCATTGTACCTTACCCTTCTGTCAAAAACAAACAAAAACCAAAAAACCAGAACTGTTACTTTGCGATTGCTAATGCCAGGTTCTGGAAGATAGGAAATTCTTTCTCCCTAGTCTACTACAGGGGCCTGGGATTCAAGTACTGATTTATTTTCATTAAGGCCCAAGCTCACTGATACTTCACACTGGCCTTTGGATGTTTGAGCTAAGGACATTTAGGATCTTGGGAAAAGGTCATTGGGAGCCCTTGCCAAAAACATCCCATTGAGACATTTAGGACAGAGGTCATGTGGCTCTCCTGATGATTTCATGTCCTGGTCCCCCCAGGTAGTAGTCCCAGCATGCAAACTAAAGTCAGTTGGCTGGCCTAAAACAGAGGCCTTTTAAAGAAGGGTCTGATTCTCAAAAGCAATCATAGGATCACAGAATTTTACAATCTCAGAACTGTAAGAGGTCTCAGAGGTCTCCATTTCAAATGGGACCTGAATGGGAATCAGCTCAAAAATATCCCAGACTAGTGGTCAACTGGCCTCAACCTTCCTTCTGGGAACAAAATCTTCCACAGAACAATCCTCCAAGTGCTTAAAGACAGTTACTGATCCTGTTAGAGACACCCCCCAGTTATCTCTAGTCAATCTCAATCTAATTCCTTCATTGACCCTTATATGGCATCATCTCCAATACTGTGCTCGTCCTGATTGCCCTTCTTAAAACAAGCTCCCATTTACCATTGTCCTTTCTAAAATATAATATACCAGAAAACAATACCCCAGATAGGGACTAGCAAAGGCAGGAAACATTGGCATTGCCATCTCTCTCATTATGGACACTAAATCCCTGTACTTACATGTTGTTTCCACCGGTAGACTTTGTGTACCTTGAGGGCAAGGATTGGTTCATTAATTTTTTTTTTCATTTAACAAAAATTTATTTTTTTCTCTCTCTTCTCAATGAAAAAAAGAAGATTCTTATAACAAATATGTATAATCAAGCAAAAGAAATTCCCATGGCCATGGTCATATCCAAAAATATAGTATTAGTGCACTTTAGAGTTATTAAAGCTTCAAACTTTTGGGAAACCCTTATGTCTCACTATGAACTGAGTCCACCACCACCCTGTTAGGCGGTGGGCAGGAAATGTGGGAATTATTCTTGGTCATTGTATTGATCAAAATTATTTTGTTGTTGAATCATTTTCAGTCATATCTGACTCTTCGTGGCCCCTTTGGCATTTTCTTGGCAAAGATACTGGAATATTTTAACTTTCCTTCTCTAGCTCATTTTACAGATGAGGAAACTGAGGCAAATAGGGCTAAGTGACTTGTCCAGGTTCACACAACTAGTTAAGTGTCTGAGGATGGATTTGAACTCCTAAAGATTAGTCTTCCTGACTCAAGGCCCTATCCAACGTGCTACTTAGCGGTCTTCAGAATTCTTAAGTCTTTCAAAATTATTTAACTTTGCAATGTTGTTGTTATAGCACACATTATTCTCCTGGTTCTGCTCCCTTCACTCTATATTCGTTCATACAAGTCTTTCCAGGATCCTTTAAAATTATCCCTTCATCATTTCTTGCAGCACAATAGTATTTTATTATATGCCTACTCTATAATTTATTCAGCTATTTCCCAGTAGACAAGTGTCCCCTTAGCTTTGAATGCTCTGTCATCACAAAAAGAGATGCTATAAATATATTTGGTCATATGAGTCTTTTTCCTCTTTCTTTGATACGCTAATAGGAACAATAGTATTTCTGGACCAAATGATACACAAATAAATTTCAGAAACTTTTGGGTCATAGTTACAAATCACTTTCCAGAATGGCTTAAACAATTCACAGCTCCACCAATATCCACCAATCCTGGTTTTCCACAGCTCCTCCAACATTTGTTAGTTTCTTTTTTCTTTTTTGACAGCTTTGCTGATATGATGGTTGGGAAGTAGAAGCTCAGAGTTGCTTTAATTTATACTTCTCTAATTATTAGTGATTTGAACATATAGCTGTGGATGGCTTGAATTTTTTCTTTTGAAAATTGCTTGTTCATATCCTTTGATCACTTATCAATTGGGGAATAGCTCTCATTCATATAAGTTTGAATCAATCCCTTTTCAATTCTAATATCTTGGAAATGAGATCTTTATCAGAGAAGCTTGCTATAATGATTTCCCCCCAGTTAACTGTTTACCATCTAATTTTAGTTACATTGGATTTGTTTGCACAAAAACCTTTTAATTTTATGTAACAAAAATTGTCTATCTTATCTCCTATGACTCTCTATATCTCTTGTTTGGTCATGAGTTCTTCCACTGCCCGTAAATATTATACATAATTTCTTCCATTCTCTTCAATTTGTTTGTGACATCACCTCTTATGATTAAGTCATGTGTACATGTAGACCTTATCTTAGTGTGGGATGTGAGATATTGCAATAGAGAGAGTACTATGACTGGGATCAGGAACACCTGAATTCAAATATGGTCTCAGATACTTAGTAGTTGTATGACCCTGGGCAAGTCTCTTAACTGCTGTTTGCCTCAGTTTCCTCATCTGTATAATAGGGATAATAATAGTACCTGCCTCCCAGGGTTGTTGTGAAGATCAAATGATAGAATATTTGCAAAGAACTTAGCATAAGGCCTGGCACACAGTGCTACAGAAATGTTAGCTATCAGTAGTAGTAGTAGTAGTAGTAGTAGTAGTAGTAGTAGTAGTAGTAGTAGTAGTAGTTTCTACCAGACTATTTTCCAGTTTTCCCAGAAATTTTTGTTGAATAATAAGTCTTTATCATAGGAGAAGAAGCCTTTGGAATTATGAAATAATAGACCATGAGGTTCATTTACTTCTGTATGTTATATACTTCATCTATCCCATTGATAAACTCTCTATTTTTTAACCTGGAACAAACTGTTTTGATGATGACTACTTTGTAGCACAGTTTTTGATCTAATATTACTAGGTGCACTTCCTTCCCATTAAAATTTTTTTTTCCCTTTAAGATTCTTGACATTTTGTCCCTCCAGATGAATTTTGTTCTTTTTTTTCACATTTATCACTTCAAAGTAATTCTTTTGTAATTGATTGGTATAGCACTGATTAAGTAAGTTAATTTAGCTAGTATAATTTTTACTATATTGGCTTAGCCTACGCCTGAGCAATTACATTTTTCTAATTATTTAGATCTGTCTTTATTTTCATAAAGTGTTTCACAATTATATTCTTATTGCTCCTATGTGTGTCTTAGTAGATAAATGACCAAATATTTTATATATTCTGTAGTTATTTAAAGGCATTTTAAGGCAACTAGGTGGTACAATGGATAGAGGCCCAGGCCTGGAGTCAGGAAGACGCATCTTCCTGTGTTCAAATTTGGTTTTTGATACTAACTTTGTGACCCTGGACTAGTCACTTCCCCCTGTTTGCCTCGGTTTTCTCATATGCAAAATGAACTGTAGAAGGAAATAGCAAACTACTCCTGAATCTTTGCCAGGAAAACACCCCACAATGGGACCACAGAATCAGACATAACAACTAACTAAACGACAGTTAGTTTAAATAGAATTTCTCTTTTTCTTCCTGCTGGGTTTTGTTGGCAATATACAGAAATGCTGATAGCTTACGTGGATTTATTTTATATTATGAAACTTGATTGAAATTGCAGCTTCAATTAATTTTTAATTGTTTTTTTTTTATGTTCCAAGTAAACCATCATATCATTTGCAAAAAGCAATTTCTTTTCCACTTTGCCTGTGCTCATTCCATTAATTTCTTTTTTTGGAGGGGGAAGACAAGGCAATTGGGATTAAATAACTTGCCCAAGGTCACACAGCTACTAACTGTGTCAAACGTCTGAGACCAGATTTGAATTCAGGTCCTCCTGACTCCAGGACCAGTGCTCTATTCACTGTACCACCTAGCTGCCCCATGTGTGTGTTTTTAAACCGAAATGGGTATTGTATTTTATCAAAAAAAAAATTTTTTTTTTTTGCAGATGCTTTTTTTCTGTGTGTAATCATATGATTTTTTTTTCTGGTCCTTTTTACTAAGATGGTCTATTATGTTTATAGTTTTCGTATTACTGAATCAACCCTGTGTTCCTAGCATAAATTCAACCTGGTCATGGTGTATAATTGTTTTGATATATTGTAGCTTCCTTGTTAATATTTTATTGAAAATTTTACATCTATAATCATTTGGGATATTGGTCTGTAGTTTTCTTTCACTACTTTGATTCTTCCTAGTTTAAGTATCAATACCATATTTGTATCATAGGACAAAAGGACTCCTTTTCTTACTTCTGGAACCAGTTTATGTAATACTGAAATTAGTTGTTCTCATCAATTGCTCATGGCTGGGTCGAGCTAATACAATAAAAATGACAATTTTACCTAAATTAAATTACATATTTAGTGCCATACCAATCAATCTACCCAAAAATTACTTTATAGAACTAGAAAAA
>CM053585.1:265563701-265603574 GCA_028646515.1 Pseudochirops corinnae
AGGAATTATTCTCTTCAGTGACCCTTTGAAATTCTTTTTCCATCTGGCAAATTTAGCTTTTTAAGGCATTCTTCTCCTCATTGGCTTTTTGGGCCTCTTTTGCTATTTGAGTTAGTTTAGTTTTTAAGGGTGTTATTTTCTTCAGTCAGGTTGTTGACTTTCTTTTCATGATTTTCTTGCATCATTTTCATTTCTCTTCCCAATTTTTCCTCCACTTCTCTTATTTGGTTTTCAAAATCCTTCTTAAGTTCCTCTATGGCCTGTAACTAGTTCATATTTTTTTTGGAAGCTTTTGGTGCAGGAGTTCTGACTGCATTGTCTTCCTCGTGTTCCACGCTTTAATTCTTTTTGTCCCCCAAAAAGGAATCTAAAGTTGGATGGCTGTGCTTGCTTTGCTTCCTTTGCTTGCTCATTTTGCCAGTCAATTACTTGACTTTTGAGCTCTTTGCCACAGTAGAACTCTCCTTCTAGAGGGGAGAGCTTTGTCCCAAATTGCTGGAGTTTTCGCAGTTTCTAGAGCTATCAGGAGGCTACCATTTCTACAGCCCCCACCAGCTTTGGCTCACTGGTCACACACCTCAGTACCACCACCCAAAACCATGATCCAGATCCAGGCAGGTTAAGACAAGAGCACTTAGCCTCTGAATGGTTGCTTGGCCCCCTTGCAATCTGCAGGCTGGGAGCTCTGAAGCAGCCATGTGGAGGCAGCTGCAGGGCTGAGGCTTTGGCTGCTTCTGGCTCTGGGGGCAGAGGGCTGGACCTGCTCCTCCATCCCCCCAAATCCAGCAGAGTTCCACTAACCTTTTACTTTGTCTTTGGCATTTATGGGTTGATAATTCTGGAAACCACCATAGCTGCTGGTGATCCACTCTCCTGAATTCTCTAACCAGTTGGACTGGGTGGGCTGCCCTGGGTCCAAGACCATAGTTTCATGCAGGGGCTGGGCTTGGCTTCCAGCGTGCTGCCATGAACCCTTCCTGTCTGCCTCCTGGGCTACCTTCAGCGGGAGATTTGTTTCTCTGTCACTTTGTGGGTTCTGGAGCTCTAAAATTTGTTTAGAGTCATATTTTATAGGTATTTAAGGTGGTTATGGGGGGAGCCACAGCGTTTTCCTGCTTCTACACCACCACCTTGACTCTGTCTCAATTCTCAGTTTCTTATTCTGTTCATCTGGGCATTTTATATTTTTGTAAATATTCATTTATTTAAGTTGTTAGTTTTATTAGTTTTTAATAATTTCCTTTATTTTTTAAAATTTATTTAGTGTGGTCTCCTTTTTCATCTTTGGAATTTGCAATTTGGTTTTTCCTTTCTTTTTTAGCTAACAGTTTATTCTCTAAAGCTCCTAATTTTGTTCATTAATTCAATGTTTTTTGCTTTCAGTTTTGTTAATCTCTTCTTTGATTCACATAATTTCTATTTTGATGTTTAATTTAGGGTGTTAAAAATTTTTTTTCTAGGATTTTTTAAGTTGCATGGTAAATTTGTTAATCTGTTATTTCTCTCTTTTATTAATGAAAGTGTTTACTAAAAGATACACATTTTCCTCTAAAGAATGCTTTGATTATATTCCAAAAATGTTGCCATGACGTCTAATTGTTGTAATTATCTCTAATTTAATTATCTATTATTTCTGTGATTTGTTCTTTGACTCTCCCCTTCTTTAGGGTTAAGTTAGTTAGTTCCCAATTATTTTTTCATCATTTCTCATGCAGCTCCTCATTTAATAATATTTTAATGTCATTATAATCTATAAAATATATTTAATATTTCTACTTTACTGAATTTTGTGAAATTTTTTGTAGGCTATTATATAGTCAATATTTGTAAAGGTGCCATATACAGTTGAGAGACATATATACACCTAACTATTCCCACTTAATAATGGCCAGAGATCTATCATATCTAACATTTGTAAATTTCTGGTCAGATCCTTAACTTCTTTCTCGTTTAAATTTTTTGTTTAGATTTTTCTTGGTCATAAAGGAATATATATGGAGGTCCCCTGTTACTATAGTTCTACTACTATCTTATTTCTCCCTGTAACTCATTTATGCTTTTCCTTTAAATATTTAGATAGCAAATTATTCAGTGTTCACATGGTGGTCAGAAAAAGCAATACAAGGACACTCATCGTCTCTCTTAAGAACTTTGGAATTGATTATGTGATATGGGAAATGCTGGCAGAAGACCCCTCAGTGTGGCATGCCCACATCAGAGAAGGTGCTGTGCTCTATGAGCAAAGCAGAACTGAAACAGATCAAAGGAAACAAAGGATGCACAAATTTAGAGAATCCACCCCAAATGTTTACAAGAACTATTTGTGCCCAACCTGTGGTAGAACATTCTCAACTCACGTGGGTCTGATCAGCCACAGCTAGAGCCACTGAAACTTGACTCTAGCATAATGATGTCAGTTTGGTCCTTTTTGAGAATGAAGGACAACAACCAACCAACCAACAATCATATTAAACATATTTTCACATTAGTCATGTTGTAAAGAAAAATTAGAACCAAAGGGAAAACTCTGAGAAAGAAAAAAACAAAAAAGGAAAAATAGTATGCTTCAAGCTGCATTCAGACTTCACAGTCTGAGAAGAGCTGAGTTTATCAAATGTGGTCATCACACAATGTTGCTGTTACTGTATACGATGTTCTTCTGGTTCTATTCACTTCACTCAGCATCAGTTCCCATATTCTTAGCAGTATCAGCTTCCTGACACTGTTTACTTGAAAAAGCATGTCATATCTCCTGCTAAAGTCTGAAAAAATCAAGCTTGGAACATGAATTACAGTCCAAGTCTTGGCAAGTTAGTTTCTGATGCAGATATCCTTATCTTTACCTTCTGTTGTTTCCTGATCTGTAAATCCTTTTACTCTGTAAAATTCCATTGTACCCATCCTATTTATGTACTTACATTCTACATAAGGCTGTTGAAACTGATGGTCTGGGCTCATTGACCCCAGCATATGATCAGTGTTACTTGTGTTTAGGTAGAAAAAATCAGAGATGACCTTGTGGACTCAGGAGAGTAAACCACCAGATATCCAAGAGATGGAATTCAGGCCAGAATCTGCTAGAACAAGATGGCAAGGGGCAGTGTTTACCTGAGCCAGTCTAGCAAACATGCAGATGCATCCATACAACCACTAGCCATGCTGCATCTGGAAGTGAACTTGGTGGGGCAAAGGATATGCACAGTTTTATTTTTTTATTTTTTTTATTTTTTTGCATTTTGGAGGGGGAAGGCAGGGAAATTAGGGTTAAGTGACTTGCCCAAGATCACACAGCTAGTAAGTGTCAAATTCCTGAGGCTGGATTTGAACTCAGGTCCTCCTGACTCCAGGGCCAGTGCTCTATTCACTGCATCACCTAGCTGCCCCCATGGTAGGCACAGTTTTAGAGCCCTTTGGGCATAGTTCCAAATTGCTCTCCAGAATGGTTAGATCAGTTCACAACTCTACCAACAATGAATTAGTGTTCCAACTTTCCCACATCTTTTCCAACATTTATCATTTTCCTGTTTTGTCACATTAGCCAATCTTTTAGGTGTCATGGGGTACCTCAGAATGGTTTTGATTTGCATTTTTCTATTCAATAGTGATTTAGAATATTTTTTCATATGACTATAGATAGCTTTAATTTCTTCCTCTGAAAACTGCCTGTTCATATCTTTTGACCATTTACCAATTGGGGAAGTGAATTCTCCTTTTTAAAAACTACATGAAACTGTCTGACTAAACTGATTCTTAACTGATAATCTTTAGAAAAGATGATGAAGGCTCAAACCAATGGCATTAGAAAATCATCCCTGGACCCATCACGGGTACTCCTGGAACCGTAAGGGGAAGATGGAGCCAGCCTAGCTCTAGGAAGCCAACTTAACCTGAAAGAGTGGAAGCTAAAATGTGGGTCATCTGGGCTTACATAGGCTACACATATAACAAACCTCGAAAGACCAGTTGGAGTCAAGTGGTAAAAGACTTTAAAACCAAACAAGGGGTTTGTACTGGATCCTAGAGGTAAGAGGGGGTTTGAGTAGGGGATTGACATTTTAGTTATTTTTCAGTTGTGTCCAACTCTTCATGACCCTTTTTGGAGTTTTCTTGGCAGAGATACTGGAGTGGTTTGCTAATTCCTTCTCCAGCTCATCTTACAGACAAGGAAACCAAGGTAAACAGGGTTAAGTGACTTGCCCAGGGTAACACAGCTAGTAAGTGTCTGAGGCCAAATTTGAACTCAGGTCTTCCCAACTCCAGACCTGGCACACTGTCTACTGTGCCATCTACCTGTCCTTAAGATTGACATAATTCACATCAATCATTCCAGGTTGGGTCTGAGTCAGGCCAATCCCCTGGTTGTTTGTTACAGGGTCAAAATAAGACACTTGTAGATCATTCAACAAAAAAAGATTTGCTTATTTAACCACAGGAGATTTACTTAGATGAAGCCAGAGGAAGTTATTTGACAAGAATATGCATTGAGGACCTATGTAGTTGACTCAGCTGAGAGAAGCTCCCTTATCCAAGCTGCTCATCACACATCCCCACCAAGCATCTGATAGCATGTAGGTCTCCCCATGGTTATTTTGTACTTAGGTGACTGGGACATACTGTCAGCAGCCTGAACCTTTAGTCTCCCAAGCCAATCAAGCCTTAAGGATAGTTTTAACACTTTTAAAGGGAAAGCAGCCTAACTTATAAGGGGGCAGAGGTTAAAGATATTACTCTCACTACATCACACTCCTTAATTGTAAGGTCTGTAAGGTCTTCTAGATGGCCTTGCCCAATTAAATAACTTTAGGGTTACAACTGGTCAACCCTGACCTCCAGGATTCAAGAAGCACAATAGAAGCAGCACTAAAGGAGAAAAAAAAACTAAAATAAGAATTTTTAAAATTCATTTAACCAGTTAATTGAATTAAATTTTTTAAAACCCCACCATCAAAAAACCTACCAATGATAGCAGCCTTGTAAGAGCCCCCTCAAAAGAGTGACTGAATATTAGAGAATTTCAGAAATCCCAGGCTTTGCCCCTTCCCTCTCCTCCTCCTCTGAATTCATGTGGTGGGACATGCCAAATCTTTGTAATTTACAGTGGGTCAGTCTCATGATGTAAAGAGGTGACCATGAGCCAGAACAGCAACATGAACATAAGGGCTACAAAAAAAGTTGATGACATTTTACTTCCTGCATAGTCACTGATCCTCTTTACAAGTCAGAGAGAATCCTCCTACATTATCACCTGCTAGTGCTTTTTTTCCTTCATTTTTATATCTTCAGTTTTTATTGATGTGTTTTGTTTTTATATGACATTTATAGATTATTTTGTAAGAGTCCTCTTGTAGCAAAGTAAAACAGTAAAGTAAGATTAATACATGACCTTGTCTGAAAGCAAAATTTTACATGTGTAGAAACTTCTCTATTTAAAAAAAATTAATAGAAATCTATTTTTTCTTCTTCCTCATCCCATTTTTTAAAAAAGAAAAACCCACAGACTTTGTGTAAGAAATACGCTTACTCAAGCAAAACAAATTCTCCCAATGTTTGTATATATTGCCAATGTGATACCCACAGCAGCTGCTATGAATATGCAGATGTATTTCCAGGGTTGAAGTGCAAAATATAACAAACTCTCTTCCTCAAAGATGAAACCAAGATATTTTTTCAGATTCCAGAAAGTCAATTCCACCATGGTAACAAAGAAGTTTATGCACATCACCAATCCAGGGAGCACCAGCATCTGCAAGCCTCCCCTTCATTAGGCCTCCCCACAAACAAGGCTCCCCTAAGCAAAATTCCTCCCTCTCTCAATCATGCTAGTTGTTCTACCTCAGCCCTCTCCCACCTCTGTCTCCCTCTCTCTTAGCTCTGCCTCACTCTTCCCGTTCCACCTGTTCGGCAAGCTCCTCCCACCATGGGCTCCATGTGACTCAAAATGTGGGCTGGACCAGAGCTCAAGGCAGGTCACATGGGCCTATTAAGGGGCAGGGAAGATGTTCAAATTCATTTAACATGATACTGTACACAAAATACTTAGGTCTGCCTCCCAAGAAATATCCCTTTGGCAGCTATGTAGAAGATGGATACATAATTCATATGTACCACAGTGTTACTTCCCAAAGATTATTTGCATTTTATATTAAAATGAATTCATGTATCAATAAGTATTCATTTATTTATCCACTCATACAACCTATATTTGTTGTTAATACATGCCTACATTTATTAAGCATGTGCAGGGTACTATGCTATGACCAGAACCATATGAAGATAAAGAAGACCTAAGATAGCTCCTATACTCAAGTGGCTTACAGTCTACCAAAGGAGGTAAGTCATGGACACAAACATCGATAACACACAGCAAACTAGGCAAAGTTTTGCCAAATATTATGAGATTAGATGGGGAAAGATCACTTCCCAATAGAAGGATCTAGGAGTATGTCAATTCAATTCACCAAACAATTATTAAATGCCGATAGCCTGAAAGCTGTGTGTGAGGACAGAGAAACAGAGATGGGGGGGGGGGGGGCGGGAATAGCATAGATCCTGCTTTCAGAGAGTTTATGTGCACATTGTATCCTCTCTGGCAAATGTACACTCCTCATAGTCAGAAAGTGTTTCTCTTTCGGTTTTGTATCCTCACCAAAGTGCCGCAAATGTAAACTCCTCGTGCTCAGGAACTAATTCTGGTTTGGCTTTGTCTCTCCACCAAAGTGCCTTGCATATAGCAGGAGGAGGAGAAACATCATGGGTTCTCTGCTCGTGAGCTGGTACTCTTTGTACACTACCTCCACTTTAGATCAGAGAGGACTGGGGAGGGTGATTTATAAGGAGCATGGTCAATATGGCCTAGCAAGGCGTTATAATGAATGCTTGATACTTCAATGGATCTGTAGTTTCACTGGTGTCCTCCCAAAATCCTCCAAGAGGGGTCTATCCAGAGTGCTGAGGATAGCTATATCACACATGGTCTAACAGTTAGCCTTCATTCTCCCCATGTGACCAGCTTACCTTCCTTTTAGGTTACATAGCATAGTATAATGGAGAGGAAACTGACCCTGGAGTCAGAAGACCTGGTTTGAATCTTTGATGTTTACTACCTGCATGACCACTTAAACTTCCTGGGCCTTAGTTTCCCCATTTAAAAAATGAAGGGGTTTGGCCTCAGAGGGTGGTCCCTGAGGTTCCTTTTAGGTCTATGAGACCCCCTTTATGCTTTTTTCTCTTGTACAGATCTTGGTTGGTTATGCACAGTGTGCTACAGATGTCTCCCCACTGCTCTTTTGGTGACACTCAACTAATTCTTGGGAAATTATGCAGCACCGTGAATGATCTCAGATGTCTTGGCGATGATAACTGATCTTTTTAGTACCAATATTTTACAATGAATTGTCAGCTTCCTGAAAGTGGGAAGCTAATAGGATAATATCTGAAACCCACAGAGCAATGAGTAGTTGGCCTTTTTCTAACCTTAGAAATGCTAGAGTGACAAAATAAATTTAAGCAATAATATTTTATAAAAAAATACTTAGCAGAGAGTTTGCTGTCAAAATGAAACACTGAAATTTCACAAAATGTTAATAGCCCAGCAGAAATATGAAGTGATCCAGAGCCTGAAATATGGATAAAATTTCAACAACTGAAAACCAAGTTGGCTGGCTTAGGGTGTATTCTTTTGGTGCTAGAGATTTGGATCCTACCAATACCATGCTGTGAGCAAGATGGCATTCAGCAAACATTGATTAAGCACCTACTATATGCAAGGCACTTTGGTGGAGATACAAAGCCAAAACAGAATTAGTTCCTGACCATGAGGAATTTACATTTGCAGCACTTTGGTGAAGATACAAAATCAAAACAGAAATACTTTCTGACTACGAGGAGTTTACATCTGCCAGAGAGGATACAATGTGCACATAGCATCCCAAAAGTCTTAAGACTAAGAGAGTCTTAAGACTAAGACAATTTGTTTTAGGACTGTGGGGACACTCTGTAGTAAAAATAAAGTATATGCATTTTATACAAAGTAATTTCCAGAGGGAGACAACTCAGGGAATCAGGAAACACCTTGCGTACAAGGGTAAGATGATACCTGATATGTGCTTTGGAGAAAGCTAAATTTTTAAAATTAAATTATTTTTTTTAGTTAACAGAAATATATTTTCTTTCCTTCAAATTGCCCCTCCCACCATTAAAAAAGAAAGAAAGAAAACAAAACCTTTGTAACAAATAAAACAAGTTCCCACATTGGCCATGTCTAAAAAAATGTCACAATCTGTACCCTAATTCCGTCACCTATATCAAGAGGTGGGTATCATGTCACACTATGAGTGCTTTGAAATCATGGCTGGTCAGTGCATTTATCCTGGTTCTTAGATGTTTTAAAATTATTTGTCTATCATGATGGAAAGGATATCCACATCCAGAGAAAAGAACTACGGAGTTTGAATACAGATTAAAGCAAACTACTTGCTCTCTCTTTTGTGTTTAGTTTTGTTTTGTTCCTTCTTTCTAGTTGTTCACCTCATTGGTTATAATTCTTCTTTACAACCTCACTAATGCTCAAGCGGAAGGTATTTGTTGAGTTTATATCAGATTGCATGCTGCCATGGGGGGAGGGAGGAGGAAAAAATCTGGAACTCAAGGGATTGTGGAACTGAATGTTGTAAACTGAAAGCAGATAAATCCAATAAAACACAATTTTAAAAAGGCATTTGTCTATAGCGTTGCTGTTACTGTATAAATTTTTCTCCTGGTTCTTTCTACTTTACATCAGTCCAGACAAGTCCTCCAGGTTTCTATGAAACTATCACCTTCATCACTTTTTTAACCACACAATTCCATTCCATTCCATTCATTTACTCATCTGTTCAATCATCCCCCAATTTATGGGCACCTCCTTTGTTTCAAGTTCTTTGCTATAACAAAATACTGCTGATATAAATATTTTTGTCCATATGAGTCCTTCTCCTTTGAAATCTTTGGGCAATAGACCTAGTAATGATATTTCTGGGTCAAAGTGCATTTACAATTCAGTTACATTTTAGTCCTAACTCCAAACTGAAATTAAGAATTCTAAAAAGTGAAGGTGAGGAAGGAGTGAATTCAAGGCATCATCATGGCAGAAACATAAAGGCAAGAATGGAGTATTGTATACCAAGGAACAGCTAGCAGGCCAATCTGACAGCAAGAGAGTTTGTGAAAGGAGTAGCATGGAATAAGGTTGGAAAAGAAAGGTGCAAGCCATACTAGGGAGGTCTTTCTTTAAACTCTCCCCATGCTGTCCCTCAGCCCCTATAATCATTGAACCACTATAGCTAATCTTTGGGAAACCAAGGTGGATGTGCCATCAGGTGCCACCTTCTGACAGTCTCTTGTCATGGAGCCTGAGCCTATAGATACTATTTTGGCTTCATGATTCCTACAATATTGGTTTAATTTCACATAAATAAAAACCATAGTAAGATTTATTCAAAATCATAATAAAAGTATTATTATCCCCCCTTACAAATGAGGAAAGTGAAACTCAAAAAGGGTTTTGATCTTTTTTTGTTTGACCTAACTAGGATTACATAGATAGTAAAAGTCAGAAATGGGGACAAATGACTAACTACAAATCCCTATTCGTTTTTGATGCCCTAAAGTCGATGGGGCCTGTTCTAGCACTGGCTGGAAAGGACTGTTTCATAATATAATAGTCTATATGACTTTCCTCCTCCTGGTTGTGGTGAGGTTGGTTGGTCCTGTGAGCATTGGAGTTTTATTTTTCTTGAGGATTGCCTCAGTAGTGGCTACTTCTTTTCTTCCTCGGATCCTTGGGGAAAAAAAAGTTTATTAAATCCCAGCTAGGTGTCACAGTGAATAGAGGGCCCTGCCTGGAGTCAAAAGAGTCAGCTTCCTGAGTTCAAATCTGACCTCAGTTTGCCTTAATTCACTGGAGAAAGAAATGGTAAACCACTGAAGTATCTTTCTTTACCAAAAAAAAAAAAACAACAACCCATACAGGGTCATAAGAGCTACTGAACAACAACAATCATTTCATGGGCCAGGAAGGAGAATGAAATGGGCACTCTTTAATATTCGGAGAATACGTCAGCACCAAACAATTCACAGGGATGGAATTCTGCCTGAGTTTGGGAGCTACTTCCTTCTACTCACTTGGAACTCCTGTTGCTTATATTTAGTCAGGCATCACAAGTCCCATAATTATCCCTTTGGTTCATCAGCAGCCCTCATAAAGGCTTCTGCTATAGTTTACCTTTTAACAAAACTAGGAGGCTAATTGATACCTCTCAGCTCAGACTGGAAGGGCTGGGACAGCACACCCAGCCTCATTGAATTCATCTCTAAATGGAGGCAGCCACACTGTAGCTACTCTTCATCTTTAGGGACATTTTACTTTGGAATAAATAAATTTATATCAAGTGTGAAGAAGATCAGGGACACTGGAATCCTAGAAGAACCATTATCTCCCAGATTGCCTTAGAAGTGTGAAGATTCTGAATTTACTACAGATGTGCCAGATGGCCTCCTAAGGCTCTAGTCCATCTCTCCTCTCCCACTTTCCATTCTCCAGCTCCAATTCATGCCAGCAGGCACTAGGAATCTGAAGGAAAAGCCCAGCCCCAGACAGAAAGGCCTTTAGGTGCTCATTTAAGCTTGTTCTGGGTGACCACAGAGGGGAGAACCAGGATCAAAGGAAAGAGAAGTGACAGGAAGACAGCTCTCAGTTCAATAAAAGAAAGGACATTCCAGCCAAGCTTCTAACCATTGGGTGAGCTGCCTTAGGAGGGCATGTTCTAGCCAAGGCCAATAACTAGCTAACGGCCATGCTATAGAGGATGCCTGCTAAGGTAGGATTTGAGTTAGATTTGGGTTAGTTTGACCTTCTAGTTCGGTGATACCATAATTCACACCAGATTACTCTCCTAATGTTCTATTTTGATCAATTACAACTCTCCTCAAAACCCTATCATAGCTCCCCCTTACTCATAGTATTAAATCCAAATTCCTTGTGCACTTCACAGTGTCTTCCAAGTTCTACTTCATATTACAAGGTTCCAGAAGTCCATTTCCTGCATTTTTCACTACACAGTATGTCCCAAAAGTCTTAGTGCAGTTCAGCTTTAATACCTTCAGAAGTGTAAAAGCCACAAATATACCAAAAAAGTGACATTTGAAAGATGTATTATTAAAATTTAACAAAACCACTCCCTTGACTTATCCATCATTCTAATTCATTTTTGAACTTTTGTCAGTTGTTACTCAGTGACTGAAAGAATAGTATTTGTAATCCTAGCCTTAAGATCATCCAAAGAATGAGATTTCAATACATACACAACAGTTTGATGTGAATCCACAAGGAAAGGTTGAATGGATATAGATAAGGTGAATGAGTTAACCAGGCAAGAGGACCCTAGTCTGAGAAAATATCATCTAGAAACTATACCAAAGGCAATGCATAATGAGCACAAGGTGCTTCATCTTATTAAGGCTAAAATTTTAAATTTAGAATTCAAAGTTTACAAAATTAAGTAAGTGTAAAAGAAATGGTAAGTGAATACACTTTCAAATGATGGTTTTCATAAGTTTGCTGCATTTATATTTCTGAAGTTATGAAAAGGGAGAACTGCACTAAGACTTTGGGAGCTTTGCTGCATCACTATGACTTAACTTCTGTGCCTATAAAACAGGAAAATGACGACTTCCCCTGCTAGTATGAGGAGAACACTAATTAATGTTTATGAGATGTGGAGACATTCCTAGATGAAAGGGGTTATAAAAATACAGGTGACTATTTGAGTTGATGCTGTTATTAGTTTAGTCTAAATGGGCTTCCATCTCCTGGGATACCTGGGAAAGTTTAGCCTACCTCAACATCGCTATTCTATGAGTATTGAAATTTCAGTTAAAACTTGAGAATTTCCTCCAAAACGAGTTATTATGACCAATTATTAGGCACAGTCTGGGATTCAGCAATGAGGATCTTAGGTGGAGACACCTAGTAATAGACCAAAGTACCTAGAACTGGAAAGGACCTTTAGAGGTATTCTAGTTTAGAAAAAGTTAAACTTTTTCCACTCACAACCCCATCAGTGCTTCTTAAACCCACCCATTTTACAGACCAGGAAACTGAGGCCCACAGAGGTAAAATAACTTGCTCAGATATATATAGGTAGTAAATGACACAGCTGGGACTAGAACTCGGGTCTTAGGACTCCAAGTTCAGCCCTCTTCCTGTTGCATCAAAGGGCACAAGAGCTAGGAAACTGACCTTTCTATCAAGAGGCCCTCCAGACAGAACAGCATTTCCAGCAGAGTGAGCAGAAACACTCGGATCTATCCTAGTAAAGGCCTGGTTGGCATGCATAAACAAAGGAACAATTTAAGAATGATCTCCTCCTTTCTTTTGGTTTCTATCTTTCTCTCTCCTTGACATCAGTATGATGGAAAGTATGCTGGAACTGGGATTCCATCCAGGACCTGGGTGTCAATGCCCAACCACCTGTGGGACATTAGGTAAGGCCTTGGATGACAATTTCCTCATCTCTAAGATGACAAGATTGGACTAGATGGCTTCCAAGCTCTTCAGATTCCATGATCCTATGTTCTACTTCCTTCTCCCTCCCTCTCTTTCCCCTTTCAAGTCATCACTGACAACCGTCTTCCCCCCCCCCCCCTGCCATGTTTCTTCTCTTCTCTTCGTCCTCCTTTAGGGCAGTGGTTCTCAACCTTCCTAATGCCTTGACCCTTTAATACTTGTATGTGGGTGTATTTGCATGTGGGCAGACATGCCTGGAGACTGATAGAGGAGCGGTGTCTCAGTTCCTAAAACCATCAGAAATATGTGTTTTCCCATGGTCTTAGGTGACCTCTGTGACCCCTGTGAAAGTGTCGTTTGACCACCAAAGTGGTCGTGACCCACAGGCTAAGAACCACTGCTTTAGGGCATGCTTGCATTACATGCAGCCTGCCAAAAGATTTCTTTCAGCCCTGGAAAAAATAGGGTTGCCACTGGGCACTCTCCTGTTTGTCATGTGACTGGCAACCAACTACAGCCAGTCTGTCTCCAGTCTAACCTATCTGCAGTCTAACCTAAACTGAAAAAGTTTAGCCTATTAATTTTGGCCCCTACCTACCGTCAAGTTGTGAAGATCTGCTTTAGAGGAAGCTAGGTAATGGAATGGATAGTGGACTAGGCCTGGAGTCAGGATAGACCTGAATTCAAATCTAGTCTGACATTGACTAGGCAAGTCACTTAACCTCTATCTCATTTTTAACTGTAAAATGGGGCATGATAATAACGCCTAGCTTAAAGTGTTATCATAAGGATCAAATGACATAATATCTGTAACGTGCTTAGCCCAGTACCTGACGCATAGTAGGTGCTTTATACATTTGTCTCCCCTCCCCTCATCTTTTGTCTTAATCAATCAAATATATACCTTTGAAAACGAAGAACATCCCAGCCAAGCTTCTAAATGTCAAGTGAGCTGCCTTAGGAGGGTGGGAGGGATGTTCTGTCCATTTCTGTCCATGAGTTCACACAACACCCTCCCTCTTCATCAAATTTGCTTCTTCAAGTAGCAATAGCCTCAGTGCTCCACAACAAGATAAGTGGTTTGCAAATCTGAAGTCAGAGGACTTGGGTTTAAAAGCTTTTCTAGGCCTGTTTCCTAACCTGTCAAGTAAAGGCTTTGGACATGATCACCTCTAAGTTCCCTTTCAGCTCCAGAATAATCAACAAAAGCATTTATTTATAGCATAAAGGAGGGCAGCTGGGTGGCACAGTGGGTAGAGTGCGAGGTGGGCAGTCAGGAAGACTCATCTTCATGAGTTCAAGTTTGGCCTCAGACACTTACTAGCTGTGTGACCCTGGGCAAGTCACTTTACTCTATTTGCCTCAGTTTCCTCATCTGTAAGATGAACTGGAGAAAGAAATAGCAAACCACTCCAGTATCTCTACCAAGAAAACCCAAGAAAGGGTCACGAAGAGTGGGAAACAACTGAAAAACTATTGAACAACAACATAATATCCTAAACCTAAGGTTATGAACACCACAAGGCATTGATGACTTGAATGAGCAGACAGGGATGATACAGTACCAGAAACGGACAGACATGCCATTCTTGTCCTGCAGAATAAAATCTGTTTAAAACTGGCACTATGAAGATGAGTCCTGGCTTCTGAAGAAAGGATGATTATTCATGATTCTGCATGTGTCCTGAGAACCTTGGGGGATCTCAGGAGAGTTCCCAAAACCTATTAACATAGTTTCTAGAACTAGTATTCCAATCTAAGTAACAACATATACACTGGGGATTTATAGGTTTAGACTGGAATTAAATAAATTATTAAGGTGCAAAGAAAAGAGTGAGAAGTCTATAAAGACCCAACTGGATTTAAGTCAAGACAGTCCTATGCCCTCTGTTCTAAGCTTATGAACACCACAAGGTCAAAGTTGAAGCAAGGATCTAACTCTGCCAGTCCAGCTGAAGTAGTAAGCCATCCTGAGGGAGAGACAATGGTGCTATGCGTCAAGAGAGCTGAACCACCACATCCTCAGCCATTACCTGCCCTCACTCAAATCCTGAGCCTGGAATCCTGAGGCCAAGAACCCTGACAAGAGCGCTAGCCCTGCTGCCAACCTGGTGATGAATATTTCCTGCAGAGTTAGGCTAGCCCCTAGTAGACGTACACCCCAGGTACACTCAAAAACCTTTCCAGTGGGACCTATCAAAGCTTGCTCTCAAATGTCATTGCCTTCCAAAGACTAGGGTCGAATTCAGGCCATAATACCTCATCACCTACAAGTGGATAGGTAATAAGTAACTTTGGACGATGGAGAAGGAATACCATTAGGTATCTTACCATTCACTTTTGCTGATGGGCTAAACTGAGGCCTGTAGGAGCTAAGACAAAGTGACCAAACCTGGGCCCCATTCACAGTGTAAGCTCCAGCTACCTCAGGACCTCAGCTCAGTCTCCCACTCCTTCAGCAGGGTCAAAATCACTGCTACTCCAAGGAGGCCCCTATTCTCCAGAGTAAGAGAGGGGAACTTAGGCAGGGGTGTCAGGTTTTGTTTCATTTGACTTTCTGTTTGGGCCTTAGTTTTCTGGACTGCAAAATGGGGACAAGTTTTGAGTTAAGAGCTTTGTCTTTTTAAGAGTTAAAACCTTATAGAAATGTGGACTGAAGATGATTTTCCATACCTCAGCACCTTCCTCATTCTGGAATTTCCTTCAGTTCCTGAAGCCTCCTCACTCAGTAACATCCAACCATTCCTAAGGCATTCTCACCTGGGAATAGCCCTCTGCTGAGCTGTCCCACTTCTTGAACTGGTGAGCTCCTCCTGGCGCCTGCATTTTGGGGAGAGGCCCAGGTCTGCTAGCCTTCCTTCTCCTCCCAAGTCTCCTCCTGATTTTCTGGACTTCAAAACCCTGACTCCACTTCATTCCACACCTCCCTCCATCCCCAGCTCCTTTTTTTGTATTACCTTCCCCGGTTAGAATATAAGCTCCCTGAGGGCAGGGACTGCTTTTGTGCTAGTATTTGTGTCCTAGCATTTAGCACAGTGCCTGGCATTTAGTAAGTACTTAATAAACATCTACTTCCTTCCCTCTTTTACAAGCAGGCATTATTGTCCCCATCTTACAGATGAAGCAACTGAGTCTGGGAGAATGGAGTCACAGTTATTGTTTTGAGGCTGGTGTTTGGAGGCAAGGTCTTCCTCACACTTTATACACACTTTATATTTGTAATTGTTGCTTCATAGTCTGGAGTTCCATAATCAAATGTTATGAATATGTATCTATCTTTCTATCTATATATGCAATTATTATTATTATTATTGACTACACCCAACTGGAACTTGAGTTACACAGGCACTGTGGTTGGGAGATCCATCCTGCCCTACCAAGAAGTGACATAGGGGAGAATAGACTGGGGGAGGGGGAACACACTGGGATGGCTGTTTTGGGGTGGTGGGTGGGGGAAAGAGGGGGAGAAAATATGTAAAAAGAATAAATATAAATTTCCTGACCACAAAAAAAAAATAAACTTGTGCAAATCTGAAAAAAAAAAAAGAATTAAACATATATACTATCTAAATACTATTCAATAAACTAGCTAAGCCAAAAAAAAAAAATTGTTGCTTCATAGGCCAATATTTGAGGCAAACTGTGGGTTGGGGGGGGGGTGGCCACTGAGGTCCTTCACCTGGGGTCCGTCATATAGAATTCAAGGGGTCTGGAATTTGGATATGTGTGAATCGCATCTTTATTTCATTAACTTCTAGCTGAAATTTAGCATTCCCTTGAATTATTTAAAAACTTTATTCTGAAAAGGAGTCCATAGGCTTCTCCAGACTGCTAGAGCGGTCCCGGAAATGCGCTCTCTCTCGCTCTCGCGCTCTCTCTCGCTCTCTCTCTTTCTCTCGGTCAATGGCTTGGTTAGAAGACTGTGCTGGTCATCTCAACTTTACCTCCGTCGGGGTCTCGCTGTACGCCCTCAGGCAAGTGCCTCCCCGTCTCTGAGCCTCCCCGCTAGGACGCGGCTGAGCGACGTGACCTCCAAAGTTGCTCCTAGCGCCTAAACCCGAGATCCCCGGGTGACAGTGCCCACGGTCGGCTCAAACTTCCCCACAAACACGTGTGTAAGAGGGGAGGGGTGGCGGACGCTTCCAGGACACTTTCTGAAGGGGAAACCCGAGTTTTAAGGAGCGACAGATCTCAGGCCAGCACTCCAGGCGAGCCTCGCTAACCAGGAAACCTCTCCACGCACATTCCTCTTTCGTTTCGACACTTCCCTTCTCCCGGCCGCATAGAACTTTCCATCCTTACCCTTCTAGGAGTACCACTTGGACTCTTCCATGCGTCCATAGAACGCATGCGCATGCAGACGGCCTCGGCGCCTCTCTCCAACGGCCTTTCACTCGGCCGAACTACAACTCCCGGCATGGTCGGCGCGGCGTCGCTCTTCAGGAAGGCGGAAGCAGAGCGGCGGTAGGGTTTTGCTCCTAGCGCGCGTGTAGAAGGGGGCGGGCTCAGCGCAGGCGCAGCTTGGGCGCCGGGAGGTCGAAGGGGAAACTCCCACCCCCTTTCGCTGATGCAAGAGGCTAGTGCGGTGCTGGGAGCGGCAGGATCTTCAGCAGTGCTGCCGGACCGGGGCCTGAAGCGTAGACTGAGCCGTCCGACTCTCCGTCCGCACCGAATCCTCTCGAGCCGCAGCCATGTCCGGCGACGAGGTGAGGGTCCGATCTCGGGGCCGGAGGCCGGCGGACGGCCGTCTCGGCGTGAGGGGCCAGCGAGGCTGGGCTTGCGGCCTAGCTGCGGCCGCCATGTGAGAGCGAGCGCGGGGCCAGCCAGGGGTGGAGGCCGGGGCCTAGGCCTGGACTAACCCTGCCCGGCATCGGAGCCGCCCGATTTCCCTCCACTCCCGTTTGCCCCTCGGATCAGAGTCCTGGACTCTCCCTCCCGCCCCCCACGTCGGGGAGTCAGGACCGGGGTCACGTAGCCTCGGGGGCTGCTTGGGGCGGGTGTGAAGGAGAGGGTCGTGGGGGGAGCGAAGCCTCGGGAGAGGAGGGACAGGAAGGCAGGTCCCGCCTGTCTCCTGGGAAAGTGGGAGACCGGAAGGGAGAAAACTTGTTGAGCAGAGTGGTCTCAGGCTGGCCCATTCCCCAGCCCCCGCCTGGACCCTGCTGTCCCCGGGAAGGGCTGGGTGGGGTGCGTGCTTAGGGGCCAGGGTGGGAGGGCCTAGATGCCCGAGAAGGGAGGACCAGCCCTGGGGAGAACGACTCCAGAAAGTTACCTGGAGGGGTGTTCCTCTGCACTCCCTCCCAAGCTTTCTCAGATGGCTCCTCCAAAGTTAAGTGGGTCTTCAGACCTCAATTTCTTTTTCCTCAGAATGGGGTTTTGCACTTTCTCACCAAGGTGAGTTATCCGAACTCTGCTGCCTTATGATTAAGTACCTGTGAATCTTTTTAAACCACGTACTAGGTGCTAGGCTCTGATCTAGGTGCCGGGGAGGTAGATGGAAAACAATACAGGACCAGCCCTCGAGGAATTTAATCTTACAGGATTTAGGAAGAACTTGGGCAAAAAAAACCCGAAGAATTCGGGTTTCCTGGACTTTTAATAGGTTTAAAAGGTACCTATTTTAAGCAAAGGGTAAAACTGCTGTCCCGAGTGAAAATGGCATTATGGATATATTCCTAGGTAGGGGAGAATCTCAGCTTATGAACTAGGTAGACACCAAAAAATTATAATTGTCAAGTTTCCATTTGAAATGGAAAGGGTAAGTAGTAGATTTTTCTGGCACAGCACTTTGCAAGTCCTTACCGAGTTATGTAGAAAGTGCTATGCTTTGTTTCCACTTGCTTTTTCAACATTTTGCAAAAGTTTATTGAGTGCTATTTTTTATGCAAAGCCCAGTGGTTTGAGGGATATACAGATATTCAGATTACTTATTACATGTCTGCTGATCTTTCTGTTGTCACAACTGCTGTTTTCCTGGAAAATGAAAGGCATTGTTTTTGAGTGGGTCAGCGAGATAATTATGCTGCTGCTCCCTTGTGATAAGCTTTGGATTCCTCTTATCTCTTCTTTCCATTTTACAGTAGTTATAGGCAGTTAATAATCCAAGAATGTCAAAGTCAGCAAGACAGTAAGCTAGTAGAAGAAATGAGACATGCATACAAATGATTGCCATGGGTAGGAGATTGTGACATTTAAAAGAAAAAGTACTGGCAGAGTGCTGTGTAATTTATGAGAAGGGAGAATTCACCTACTGCTGGAGGAGAGGGAATCAAAAGTGGTTTCTTTGGGAGGTGGTATGTGACCTGGGTCTTAAAGGGTGGTGGGAGAGGGAGCGCAGGGACATTTCTTGAGGTAGAGGACCATCTGGTCCCAGACTAAAGAAGGACCTGGGTTTAAGTCTTTTTTTGAATATACTGACTTTGTGACCCTGGGCAAGTCACTAACCTCAGTGTCCCATGTACTCCTTAAGAGTTGGAGAGCAGGTGCAGACTTGCACTAGTAGAGGAAGTTTATTTCCTTAGAATTCCCCATACCAAATTACAAACAGGTTTAGTTCCTTTACCCCACCTCCCCAAATAGGGAAAGAGAGAAGAGAGTAGGGGTGAAATTAGGTGGGAAATGTATGAAAGACCTTAAATCTCAGGTTTAGTAGATTGGAATTTGAGGGACAACAAGGAGCTCTTGTTTAGGAAAAGATCTGATATACTACTCTGTCGCTGTCTCTGTCTCTGTCTCTCTTTCTATCTTTCTCTTTCTCTCTCTTTTTCTCTCTCTCTCCTCCCTCCCTCTCCCTTTCTCTACCCCTCTCTCTCTCCCTCCAGGTCTCCCTCTCCCTGTCTTTCTCTCTCTCCCTGTCTCTGTGTCTGTCTCTCTCCCTCTCTCTCCCACCCTCTCTCCTTCTCTTAGGATCCTTTTCTTGCTTTCCCTGGAATTTCATATGGAATCTAAATGTATAAGAAGTGCCAGACATGTCAGAGGTTAGCCATCAGTATGCTTTTATTTGAAAGAGTATTTGGTTTTTAAACCAGTGCTTTCTGTATTGGCCTATATTCACAAGGTATCAATAATGCTTCAGTTTTAGGTCTTCTGTCACAACAAAGGTGTTACCCTGTGTTGATCTTTGACATGAGTACTTTGTGAAAGAGGCTTTAAATGAGTACCATGCTTTATATATGTTAGTTCTTAACTAACCACAGCATAGCTTCAGTGCCTTTGGTGTTTAACTACAGAGTAGATTGGTTTTTTTAGAAGTACAATATTGTCTTTTGGGGAGGTAATGTGGTAGTGGGTTTTGAACTTAATAAAACTTTCCCTTCATGTGTTACCTTTACTTTGTTTTATTTCCTAATAAAATTGGTTTGTGTGGGCTTTTTTTTTTAACATGGATGAAATTAACATTAATATTCAACAAATGTTAGCTTCTTAAATGCAGATTATCCCCATGAAGACAAAATATAAATATAGAAAAATGCAGCTTAGTCTTTTTTGTTTGAAAGGTAGACACAGAATTTCCGTTTGAGTCAGTCATCATGTTTTTAATAGTGACATTAGATTTAAGCCATATATACAAATTAAATTTTGAACTGTCTGTTCAGGAAAACCAGCTAAATAGAAACAAATTAACATAAAACAGTCTTAGGGCATCATTTTTTATTTTTATACAATGGCTATTCTTAATGCTCAAGAAACTGAGTGAAGAGCTTTTAGTGAATTTAAAACTTCCTGAATTTAAGCTGGAACTTTACTGGAACAATTAGTTATTTTAACTTTATCTGATTTGAAAAATATTTTTAAAACAAGTTGGGTTTTTTGTTTTTTTTTTACATTCTCTTGCTCAGTAAGTATATGCTAAGCTTGTTGAAGATTGCTAGATTTATCCCTGAAAGTTGCATAGTAGGGATATGCAAATGATTCTATTATTTCTTACTAATTTAGTTCCCTTTTTGTTAAACTCCAACTATCCTGTTTTCCTTTAAAATGAACAGTATTTTTTTCCCTGGTGAGTAAAATTGGGTATTTGGCTAGTTTTGGATCCTCAATATCAGAACTCTTTTCCTGTCTTATCTTTAATCTGTCTTGTGTAGTGATTAAAGGGCTATTAATATTCTAGAGAGTTTTGTACTTCACAGATACAATAATATTTATCAAAAGCCATTCCAGAAAATTTTGCTCCTTTGCTACATCAGATTGTTTCTTAAGAGCACACTGATGAGAACAATTTGTTTGCCTGGGTTTAAATTGGCTAATTGTTATCATTAGAGTGAAGAACGCCATTCAGAATTACTTGTTTTCTACTTTTAAATCCTTGTTTTGCCTTGCCTTTTGTCATATAGCCAGTATATATTAGAAGCTTGATTTGAACACAGGTCTTCCTCACCAAAGCCTGAGGCAGGCTCTCTCTCCCACCGTTTAGGGACCTGGGCAATTCTTGTAAACTATAAATTGCAAAGCAATCACCAGTGTGCATTTGTCAAGGGAGAATGCTCATAGGGAATTTCTTATACCAAATAAACTAACAAGCCCACCTATTTATTTATGAAAACAGAACAGGAGACAGCCAATTATGTTTGTATTTCACCCTTGTTTTTAAGTAAATTTTTGGCAAAATATGAATATCTTTCACCGGACGAAAATCATCAGGCTTTGCTGCTTGTGATGCTTCCTGGTCACATCTTGGTTCATGTTTTACCAGGTGTCATTGCAATAGCTTTTGCAAAAGGAAAAATACAGGGAGGGCATTTATGAGTTAGTTTCTAGGTGAACTAGGTTAATTATGAAAACCTTTAGTCTCTAGTAGTCTGTTGAAGATGTCATAGAAGTACTTAGTGTGCATGACTGGTTTATTTTACTGTTCTTAGTTATAGTTTAGAATTAGTACGTGGTAAGGCAGGATGGTATAGTGGAGTCAGAAGGAATTTGGGATTTCAACAATGCCAGGTACTAAGTTATAAAACTTGGCAAGTCTGCACCTGATAACACCCATACCTATCTCAGAAATGTTTTTAAGCTCAAATGAGTTAATGTATGTGCAAGTGCTGTTGCCATGTTAATGTCACAGAATTCTATATATGTATTAGAGTTGTGCACAGTTCTCTTCCTGTGCTTCCTGGCTGGCTAGGTAGTATCAGGATAGTAATTTCTAACTCTTTTGGAGTAAGTAATCTCACTACCCCAACCCAAGTGCTGGATATTTGTTTGTTTTTTTAATTAAGGTGAATTAAAGTTAATTTTACTTAGAAAGATTTTTAGAATACTTGGGGGGGGGGAGGGTAAGGGGATATACTCAATGTAATGCAAATCCAGGCCTTTAAAAAAGGCTTAACTAAGAAGATAGACTAGGATGTGTGTAGCCTTTGAATTGAGAAAAAAAAAACAACAAATAAAAGATCTCTTGAGGCCATTAGAGAGGGAATGGAATCAAGGGATTCCCTCTTTTGAGAGGGAATTTTTTTCCTGGTTTGGGAAAATAGGCCCTCAGTTTCTAATAGTGAAAGGAAAGTTTTCAATTTGTCAGTTCGAAGTATCACTAAAGTAGTTGTAAGTAAAAAAGTAAAGAAGGAATGGAATTTGACCTTAATTGTAAAGATCGGAACACTATAGACTTAGAGTTCAAATGGAGAAACAGATTAATTTTTAAAGTTGATTTCATAAAAGGAAATCATACTATCACTGTTGTTTTAACTATCCTTTAATCCTATTTCAAATGATCCTTGACTTCATAGATATGTATATTTCCTGTAAATTTCAGTCCTTGAACACCTCAACTGATGATATGAGTTGCTTACCTCCCACTACTCCCCTCCTCATGCCCACCCCCACCCCCCAATCAGATGGTGGTCATTGTAGCAGTGAGCTTTGCCGCCTGTAGCTGACTGATCTGGGACAGTGGGTTCACACCAGTCTGAAACTCTTAAGCAATTCCACTTTGGCAGGACCTGTCAGAGAATAGGTCACCTCCATGCCACAGTGAGGCATCATAATAAGGACTTTATTTGGTAGTTAATTTCTTTTTACCCTTATATAAATGATGGGATTTGATTAAATAACTTTGAAAAATAAAATAATCACAGAATTTCAAAGATTATCTAGCTTCCAACCATCTCTAGGAAGCTGATAGGGCCAAAGAGGAGGAAATAGCTCACTAAGAGGTAAGACTAGAACTCAGGACTTTTTTTTTGAAATTTCAAATTCAGGGTTCTTTCTACTGTACGATGTTGCTTTCTGTGTGTTTGGTGCATCTCAGATTTCAAGTGTTTTCTTGCAATTTTCCTTGTACTTTTAAGATATTATTATAGCAGACTGTTAATATCACTGCAGTTTGGTTTCTTTTTTGCATTTAAGTCATAAAATGAACCCAGAGTTTTTTTTTTTTTTTTTGCAAACAGATGATTTTCGATCCTACTATGAGCAAAAAGAAAAAGAAGAAGAAGAAGCCTTTTATGCTGGATGAAGAAGGAGATGCACAGACAGAAGAAACACAACCCTCAGAAACAAAAGAAACTGAACCAGAGCCAACAGAGGACAGAGATATAGAAGCTGATGAAGAGGATGGTAGAAAGAAAGGTAAAAGAATACTCTGAAAGAATCATTGTAAAACTTTACAGTTTAAAAGCCAATTGGTAGCTTTTTATTTTTGGATTTTGTGGATGTCATGTCATGGCATTTCTTGGTCTGGTTGTGCTATTGTTACAAAAATAGCCATTAAAAGTTTGTTCTTACTTGCACTTGCCAGATTTATCATGTTCTTATTCAAACTAACTTTTGTTAATGTGCTTTATAGTATAGTTGATGAAACATCACATGGAAAGTATAGTTAACTCTTGGATGGATGACTGGTTTTTCAGTTTGTAGATTATCTAGGCAACCTCTTGTTTCTCCCAGTGGCTGTAGTGATCAGAAAAAAGTGGAAAAATTCAGTTTACTTCATTGAACATTTATTGAATTCCTACTATGTGTAAAGCACCAAAAATACAAAGATAAAAATAATGTAGACCTGGTTTTTATGGAATTTAATATTCTACTGATGGGAAGCAACCTATGACCCAGGTACACAGATAAAAATGCAAAATATATACAAGATAAATTTGGACAAAGAGGGTAAAGGAAGAACAAATGACTGGGGGAATTTGAAAGGTCCTCTTGTAGGAGGTGGTACTGAGCTCCTCCTTGAAGATAGAGATACCCAGAGGCAGTTGTACAGAGAATGTGATTCCATTGGTGAGGATTAAGTCTAGGAGATAAAATACTGCAGAACAATAAATAGGCCAGTTTGGATGGAACCTACAGTTCTGTGAGTGAGAATAACATTCAGTCAGCCCTGAAAGAAAGAGAGATTGGCAGTCGTCACTTCTTAACAGATCTCAAAAAAGATTTTAAAAAAGGGTAACACTTTATCCCATTCTTTTTGGTTGACTTGATTGAACAAACTGTGATACCTTTTGGCTGTTATTCTAACTACAATTTGGCATAGCCATTCCAAGGTTTCATAAGGGAGCTTCTGTCTACTCGGTGCTTGAATAAATAATAACACTGACTGTTGCCTATTCATTTATTGGTAATTCCTGGGCTGTCCTTTTCAGATGCTTCTGATGACCTGGATGACTTAAACTTTTTCAATCAAAAGAAAAAGAAGAAAAAAACAAAAAAGATATTTGATATTGAGGAAACTGAAGAAGGTATAAAGGTTAGTATTCACATGTCTTGTGTGATGTTGTTGTTGAAGATAAAATTTGGCCTCTGGAAGTCAAGTTGTTACTATTCCTTCTCACAAATAACGTCCTCTATTGATAGGAAAAGATAAGCTGTATCTAAAATTTCTAACAGTCACTACTCTTTTGGTCAGTTTATTATCTCAAATTAGTTGTCTTAAAGGTATTATAGTTTAAGGAAGATAGGTAGAATCCTATGTTAATGGGATTCATCTTGATGTCCACTTTAGTATGAGAGATTTTTAGACATTGATTTATGCTGTTATACTTCTATCTACTTAACTTTTGCTAAAGTATTTCTGTATAATATCTGTTTCAAATAAGATATATCTATATTTGAATAGCTATGATGATAAGTATTCTTAATACAATTTCGTCCAATTCTCACATGTTGTGATAAAATTTTGGATGGTCTTGTAATGGGCAGCAGAATTTTGGTGAGGATTTATTCTTGGAAGAGGGCGCTTGGGCTAACAAACCGTAAAATGGTCTAGCTCAGTTCCACCCACCCTGCATAAAGACAAATTTTAAAGCCCTTGGTTAATTTGTAAATACCTTGGATTTTGCAGAACTAGTGAACTGTCATTTTGTAATTCCTTTCCCTCTCCAGAAAGAGCCTCTAACCAAAGAGGCAAATGTCTCAGCTCGTAAAACCTTGAAACATGATCAGCAGATTTTGGAAACCATATCCAGCTCATTTTAAAACATTCCCTTCCAGTTTTCTGTTTCTTTGTAAATAGTGTACATCTAATATTTGCTTTGTACCATCACTGAAAAAAAAAATCTTTTGGCTTTTGTATATTCCAACAAATGTGACTTAGTTTAGAGAGATTTGGGTACAACATATCTCTTGCTGATATTCATGTTATTATTTCACTAAGTTTGGAAACTGCTGGTTTATTATTATTTTGTTATTACAGGGAAACTTAGGGAGAAATACATTTACAGTAAGAAAGACCTATGTGCTCCTGGCTATCAACATCCACTCTTAAACTGAACTATTTTTGCTGAGGGTAAATCTTTGGGAAAAGTTTTTACTTGTAGACTATTTGTATCTAGCATAAGAAAGTGTTACAAGTGTCAGTGTTGTAGGTAGTTCTAGTTATAAGACTGGATCCAAATGAGACACTTGTAGAACATCTCTGGCAGTTAGTGAAAATAAGCTTGTTTAGTTATAGCAGGGAAAGGATACTCAGGATACAGCGTTGATTCACTTAGGCATGGTTTGCCTTGGTTTGCTTTGGACGTGCTTATCTGTCAGTCAGACCAAGGGGAATTGCTGCTTAGGCCATCCATGCACTAGCTTTTTGTACTTAGGCCACCAGGAAGTTATGTGAACCCAGACGGAATTCTGCTGAGAGGGCAAAATCTTGTGATTGATTTCAATATCTTTTAAGCAAAAACTAGCCTAAGTGTGTGGGCTAAAGCCTTAGGCCAGGAGTGTAAAACCTGTGACCGTCTAGGTCCTTGACTTCGGCCTTTTGACTGAGTCCAAGTTTTACAGAACAAATCCTTATTAAGGGGATTTGTTGATACAGTTTGTAGTCAGTCAAAGGGCTGCACCTAAGGACCTAGAGGGCCACTTGTGACCTTGAGGCTGCAGGTTTCCCACCCCTGCTTTAGGCTATTGCTCCTGTTACACATCTCTGACCTAAAAATGGCTTTGAGGTTCTAAACTGATTTTATATTGGGAGTCTAGGGGCCTTGACTTGGACCCCTATAAGAGACTCGGGGTTATATTTTCTCTCTAGGTCAGTGGTTCTCAACCCAACCTTCTCAACCTTGCCATGACCCTTTAATACAATTCCTCATGTTGTGGTGACCCCCAACCATAAAATTATTTTCATTGCTACTTCTTAACTGTAATTTTGCTACTGTTATGAATCTGTCTGATATGCAGGATATATTTTCATTGTTCCAAATTGAACATAAACCACAGGTTGAGAACTGCTACTCCAGGTGAATTTTTTACATGATTGAAGAATTTTTGTGGGGACAAAAATAAATAGCTGGTATGTGGGAGGATTAATCTTGAAAGTCCAGAACCTTGAAAATGGTTCTTTCTACCACTACCAGCCATCCTTCATCTTCTCTCCTCTATTCCTCCTCTCTTCTACTCTCTGATCTGTGCCTTCCACTTCTTACCCTCACCATAGATTTGACTATAGATTGGAAGCTAATAATTTCAATAATTAGACCAAATGAATCAGTCTTTGAAGCCTTGAAACTTAAAAATAGGAATAAAAGATCATTCTGCTGTTTGCTAAATCTATCATTAATTATTTTGGGGGGAGGGGAGAGGAGAAGTAAGAATAGCCGACCAATTATTGTTATATCTCTGCAGTATAAGATATAGGAAAATTGGATGTGGAAAGAGGGATGAAGCAAAGTGACCCTAGGCTGAAAAGTTAATTTGTTTTCCATAAGTCATGACTTGACTACTGGATGTACGTGTTAGATAAGTGTTTATTGACAGATAACTATGGTCCATTTTTTGAAATTTATATCTTCAACAGATTACTAGTTCACCCCTGTTTTACTATGTAGTAGGAAGGAAAGATATATCTCATGCAAAGTAAAATTTAAGAGTACAAACAAAATGCTGGCGGAGTTCTGAGAAGGGAGAGATTACTTGTAGCTAGCTAGACAATTTGGGGAGAAGACTAGAAGACTTTGTGGAAGGAGGTGATATTTAAACTGGGCCAACACTATTGAACTGGAAGGAGGTAATAATTATGTCTTTATATTTTGAAATTTTCTGTTCCCCTCAAATCATGCAAGCCAGATAGAAGCCAATCTAGTGTAAGCTTTTAGAATAGTCTCTTATTTAAATATTGGAAATGGCCTTTTTTTTTTAGGACCTAAAGATTGAAAGTGACGTACAAGAACCAGCAGAACCAGAAGATGACCTTGATATCATGCTTGGCAATAAAAAGAAGAAAAAAAAGAATGTCAAGTTCCCAGATGAGGATGAAATCCTAGAGAAAGATGAAGGTAGGGTGCGTTACCTGTTTGTAAGTGGAGTGCAGGTTCTTGGACTATTAGCCTCCATCTGTCAGTCCCTCTTAAAGCAGTTCTCTGTCATTAGCCCTTCTACACCAAGGTGGACAAAGGAAAGCAAAGGAACAGGAAAGAAAGACAGATTTAACTTCATGTGGTGTGGGAATAAATTCTGGATTTTGTCTGAAGTGAGATTTGGGAATTATTGGTTAAGTCTGAATAATGGTAGGGTCATTCTTAATTAGAAAGTAAAAAAATACAATTTGAATACTTCCCAAGTACTCAAACAGTATGAATGCTTTCCTACAAACATTACCACTATTAACTTGCATTATTGATGAAGGCCTCGGCCAAACAATGAAAAAAATCAGTTTAGCCTTGTGCTAACATTCTTGTTGGAGCAGTGGCTCCCAACCTGTGGGCTGAGACCCCTTTAGGGGTCAAACGACCCTTTCACAGGGGTTGCCTACAACCATTGGAAAACACATTTCCTGTGGTCTTAGGAACCAAGACACTGCTCCTCTATACCTCTCCAGGCAGGTCCGCCCACATGCAGATAGGCCCACATACAAGTATTAAAGGGTCGAGGCATTAGAAAGGTTGAGAACCACTGTATTAGAGTTTTCCCTTCATGCTTACTTACCACACTATCACATACAGTTTTTATAATTGAGTATGTATTTTAAATGCTCGGTTGCTCATTTCTTAAGTGGCTGATATTCTATAAGTGAAGTAATTGAAGATTTATTTTTATGTGACGTTGAATAGTTTTTGAAAGAGATACCTCTGTGTCACATCCCCTCTCTAGTTTGTTTCTTGTTTTGGATTTGATTGAGAACAGGACTTATTATCTGGATATAGAGGTAAATTGTTGTAAATGGAATTAAAGCTTTTGATCATATTTTTAGTAAAAATAACATACACTTCTCCAAAGATACCCCCAAAACTTTATACCTTTGTTAATTAGGAATCAGTTTGGAATTTCTGGTTGTCAGGTAGATCAATTAGCTTGTCCTCCACTGAGTCATTTTTTTCTGATATTCTGTAGTTCTATATGAAAAAGTGTTTTTTTATCCAAAACTTAGTCATTTGGTTTTGTTCATAGAAATGATTCCGTTCACTTGCCTCTGCCATTTTTCAGATGCTCTATGACACTCCTTTCTGACTCTGCCTGCTCCTGACCATTTACTCCTATTCTGGGGGATATTTAATAGGATAAAATCATTATTGACCATCTTGTTTTCCACCCACATTTGGTCTAGCGAAAGGAGCATTTCTGGTCCTATGTCCTTGATTTGCACTAACCATGTGTGACCTCAGACGAGGGACTTGGATCTTTGAGTCTTAAGCTTCACAGCTGTCATCTCAGGGTACAATCTTGTAATCCATACCTGGTTTTAGGGAAATTTGGAATTAGGTGGAACAGCATTCCACAGGAATTTAGTTTGTTCTGGAAACACTTTGTTACAAGTGGCCTAAGCAACATTATATGATAGAATTTGATTTTGCTGTGTTAATGACATTTGTTGGTCCATTATTATATTAGGTTTTAAACAATGACATTGCCTTAAGGGTTGTTCTGAGGATTGACTATATTGATATATGTCAAGTGTTCAACCTTACAACATTGTAATTGTTAAATTACAGTTCAGTTTATGTTTTTAAAAAAACCAGGTATGTGGCAGTTATTTCAAGTAGCCTATATTAAGAGTCTTTAATTCCCTTGGGAATCTATTTTGTTTTTTTCTCAAGCTTTAGAAGATGAAGACAGCAAAAAGGATGATGGAATCTCCTTCAGCAATCAGACTGGTCCTGCATGGGCAGGCTCAGAAAGAGATTATACTTATGATGAGGTAAAATACGCCATTTTGTGGGGGGGAAAATGCCTGAAAGTTTTACTTAGCTATATAAATAAAGTACCCAAATTAGGCAGTCACGTTCAACCTTTCCACTGCCAGCACTGACTGTAGTCTTTCTGAGTCCATTATTAATGAACTCTAGAATTCCAGCGACTTTTCATTGCCAGCAGTTTGAGAAAACCTGATCTGATCCATACTAGGTGGAATCAGATCATGTACTCACTGACATGTCTGTATTGGGAGTTCGTTAAGAGAACTTGAAGACTAGTTCCCACTAGGATTTATTTTGTTTCCTGGGCTTTTCTGATTGGAGAGGGGTAGGATAGATGGGTAGTTACAGGTGCTGACAGGTAAGGATTTTATTTTCAAGCTTGATCATTCTTAGTCTGTTAGAAATTTCTTGAAACAGCAGAATTAATGGAGAGTTTTCATTCATTGTTAGCACATTAGGGCATGCTTATATATACATTTTAAAGCTGAAAAATGAAATTAACTTTTAGTAAAATTAAAAGGAGATTTTGGCCACTTTATACCCCCAAATGAATCTTGTGGCATTCGGCACCCACTACCCTGTATTGGGCATATGAGAAGCTGTTAGATGTCACCTCTGGACACTGAGACTAGAGAAAATCAACTTATTAAATGTGTAATTAATTGCCCATTGCCTTTGTAGTTGCTGAATCGAGTATTCAACATAATGCGGGAAAAGAATCCAGATATGGTTGCAGGAGAAAAAAGGAAATTTGTCATGAAACCTCCACAGGTTGTTAGAGTAGGAACCAAGAAAACTTCTTTTGTCAACTTCACAGATATCTGTAAACTGTAAGTACTGCCTGGGAAACTTCTCAGTTTGAATTTGAATGTAGTTTGCTAAACAGATCCTTCACTTATACTCTTGAATTTGGCATGGCTCAAGTAGGTTTGGAAAATGTCTTTCTGAAGAAACATTCCTTCTATAAACTGTAGTAACAGAATTAGAAAGCTAGACAGTGTCTTACAGCATTTTACTGTTGGCCTCTTCTTTCTGTGAACCCGGCATATTGTTCTGTCATGAAAGTTTAAAAAAGGTACTTAGAAAGTTAACTTTTGTCATCTAGGCCCAAGTACTTCTTCATGAATGTTGAACTACAAGTCTGTTCTCCATTTTGCTCAATAGTCAACAAATGTTATTTTTGTGAGGTTTTTGTGTTATTTTAGTATTTTTGTTCCCTTGGTTCCTGTCTGTTCATTCTCCCAATCCCCATTAGAGTTCTTATATGTATTCTCTTGTGACTTTACCTATGGTCACCAACTGAATACATTAAAAATTTTTAGTAAGTTTCACCTTTAAATTAGAGTAGTTGCAGATGTTGCCTCCTAACAACTATTAAGGTCTAATGAATAAGACCGCAGACCATTAAAACACTATACATATAGTAGTTTGTATTTTTTTATAGTTAGGATATTTGGGGGGAGAAATGTGAATAGGTAATTTCCTTAGTATGTAAATGTTGAATATAGTATTTTCTTTTTAGATTACATCGTCAGCCCAAACATCTCCTGGCATTTTTATTGGCTGAATTGGGTACAAGGTAAATGAACATTTTGTTTGATTAGTTCACGATTTATGGACTGTTTTAAAAATTTAGTTAGAGCTTCACTTGACTTTAAAAACTTGAAACACATTTAGGTAAACTCTGATGAAATATCAGAGAGATTTGTGAAATGTTAAGAAGAGTATGACTTCATCAAATGTGAAACTAGCTACTCTGAAAAAGGTACTTCATTTGAAGAGAGCTGAGGCTTATAACAGAAAGTTTCAAATTATATTGGTGGAGTCCCGAGTGTGCAGTATTAGGAATTAACTACATCTGGGTCATCCCTTTTGATCTAATGGTCAGATATAGTGTGCTCCTTCCTCCTACCCCCTTCAGCTACTTTTAAATTTCTGTCTGAAAAGTTAGGCATGCCTTAATCTGCCTGACAAAAAAGCAGGACTAAAGTGGTAGTGGTTTTATTTAAAAAATGTTACACACAGGTCATATTGAAGATAACAGCTATCAACAAAAAAATAACCACAAGTTTGTCCACTTTGGACCACTTCTTGCTAGCAAAATTCAGTAAAGGATAATATACCCTTGAGGTTCATTATATAGTTAGGGTCTGAACAGGCATAAACATCCAAGAAAGGCAGTCCTTGTGCTCCTGTGTTTGGGAGGGGAAATGGAATAGCATATTAGTCCATTATAGAAGCTGACTTGGGGAGGCTGCTATAGAATATGTTTTAAATTTTTAAACAATATTTTCTCTGTAATATCAGCCTGCGTTTCCTTTCCGTCCCAGAGAGCTATCCCTTTTAACAAGTGGGGGGGAAAAGTTCATTAGAACTAACCAACACAAAGAAAATCTTAATTCTGTGCAGTCTTCCACACCCTTGGTCCCCCACTTCTGTAGAGTATGGGGAGTTGCTTTCAGAACTCATTGACAGTGTGACAGTGTGAGGCAACATCAGCCCCTTGTGACTAGTGTTAGGCATCTTTGTGCCTTCTGTAGTGCCTAGCACCATTCCTCACAAACATTAAGGCCCAGTAAATGTTTGTGGATAGTGGGGGTATGATGTCTTCTTTGATAAATCAGTGGATATTTGATATCATCACTAAGGGCAATGTAGCCTGAAGCTTGTCTACACCTTCTATAAAATGCTGTTCATGCCTTTCCATTGAAGCTCAAGGTAGGATCAACTTAATGCAGTGGAGACCTTGTTTTCATTCTCTAAATAAAAAAATGTACTGTTATCCCCAAAGGTTATTTGTTTTGAACTTGAAACCAGTAAAGTTCTCTTTTACCAGAAAAATCTGTCTGGTTGAAATGAAGTTGACTGACTTTATAGTTTGCAACATGCTTTCATATACAGCTCATTTCTTGCCTGCACTGGCTCTCTGAAGTAGTCAGTACCCTGATTTTGCTGATGAGGAAACTAGAACCTAGAAAGTTTAAGTGATCTCCCTGAGGCCACAGGAAGTGGTGATGTTGGGTCCTAAACCTTGGTCTTCTAGTGTAGATGCTCTCTCTGTTCTGTCAGAACTGCCTCCCTCCTAGCATGAATGAAACAGCATATTCTTAGAAAATTTCATATTGTTGAACATCGGTTAACTCTCAGATACACTAGGTGTAGTGATTTGGTCGTCTCTCGTGTTTTTCATAATGGATTTTTTTTCTCTTTATAGTGGTTCCATAGACGGTAATAACCAACTTGTAATCAAAGGAAGATTCCAACAGAAACAAATAGAAAACGTTTTGAGAAGATATATCAGTAAGTGTAGAGTTTGCCTTTGTACTGTATCTTATAGCATCGTAAAACATAGGACTGGAATGGATCTAAGATTTGGAACCATGGAAGCAGAAGTATTTAAACGATTACTGCTTCACTTGACCTTCTGGCAGCATAGCGGGGCCAGTGGATAGAGTGCAGGCCTGGAGTAAGGAAGACATGAGCTCAAATAAATGATCCTGGGCAAGTCACTTTACCTCTGTCTGCCTTAGTTCCCTCACATGTAAAAATGCTAGCTGCTATTGCTGTCATCATCATCATCGTCATTAACTTTAGTAATAATCAGAAGCTAATGTTTTGGTTCCTGGGGCCAAAGGAGCAAAGTAACCTTTCCAGTCAGTACTGCAGCATGACTTGACTGATTTAACCATCTGCCTAAAGACCCACTTACATAATAAAGCATATGGTGACTTATTTGTCATTTCTGCCAGATTAGATAAAGTGTCAAATGATTGTCCCTCCACCTGGCCAGAAACAGTATGAACTCTTTACAGATGGTAATTGGTGTCTGGAGAGGTTCCCTGTAGGCAACATGGCCATTATACCTTTTGGAGAGGTCTGACCTTTTTCAACAGCAGCTTTTTTGGTACCCAGATGCCCAAAGCTTCAGAAGAGACAGATTGTGTTTTCTGGTGCTAGAACAATAGTCTTGGCTGTTTTGTGGCTCTGTATTAGTGGTTTATAAATTGCTCGAGTGTACCTGTGATTGGCACAAGTCACTTGTGTCTTTTATGAGCATCATTGTTGACACTGTATTGCTTTTCCACAGAGGAGTATGTCACCTGCCATACGTGTCGGTCACCAGACACAATCCTGCAGAAGGACACACGACTCTATTTCTTACAGTGTGAGACCTGCCATTCTCGCTGCTCCGTCGCCAGCATCAAAACTGGGTTCCAGGCCGTCACAGGCAAACGAGCACAGCTCCGTGCCAAAGCTAACTAATTTGCTAATCAACACTGGATTTTGCAAAGTGTTTTGGAGATGTGGCTGGACAGGATTACAATCAGAGTGGATTTACCTTTGTATTAAAAAGCAAGATATATAAAAGCTGCCAAGTTCTCATTTGGCATTGGGTTGGTTGGTCTGTGAAATCCTTGCAAGATGCAGATCCTCAAGCTGTTCACATGCTCATTGAATATTTTAACAACTGTCAGAGAAACATGATGGGGAAAGGAAGAGGTGCTTTTTAAAAACTGTTCCTAGACTTCTGTAAAATTCAAGATAAATTAAAGTTATTCTAACAGTGACTCTTTCATGCCGGCTTGTCCTTCAGTTTCCTTTTTATAAATATATATATATATATATATAAACAAAAAACGAAACCATAACTGACAAATGCAATGAAAGCAAATTACTGTGACCGTGTGCAGACTCTGAGGTAAAAAACTGTACATTCCTAGTGTTGAGGGCTGGAGCTTTAGCACATACTTTGGAGATGCTGCTCCTTGGCTCTTCGTGACAAACACAGTAAGAGAGAAGCACTGATTTACGTGGGCAAAGAAGTGCATTACAGGGATGGGAGGAGTGTGGAGGCCAGGAGGAGCTATTTACTTAGCAAAATATTCCCCATTTCTGTGGGATGATCATATTGGTTTGAACTATCTTTTAAGATGTGAGAATTGTTTACTTTCTACCTCACTTCCACCTCATGCATGTGTCCTCTAACTATGATCATGTGGAAAATGGAAGGATAAGCTGGTTAATACCCCGACTATGTAGAGTTCTCTCTTCCCTACAACTTGGGGTTGTCTTAGCAATATTGAACTTTTTGCTACTACTTTAATTCTAAAACTCAACGTGGCATCCCTGGGACACTAGGGCATTATGAAAGTGATTTATGATATGTGGTATTGGACAGCGTCTGGATGGTGATGTTAAGAGAAAGCATTTTTCCCCCTCACCTCGTATTCTGTGTTCTGAAAAGCCCCATTGTGAACAACTGTTTTTATATACCTTGAAAGCAGAGTGTCCATCAAAGGAGAGAGACCATTGCCTGCAAGCCAGTAACTGGTATTACAGGTTTCTAGCAGTAGAAGATGAATGTGCCATGCCACCTCGAGTGGATTTGATTTTAAAGTGATTGTTCTACCTCTAGGAACCAAGAAGAGCAGTTGAAATATTACATATGTGTTCCTGTTCTCATTGGCCACATTAATGTTGGTCTGACACAAGCTAATTTAGAAGAAGGGCACACTCCCAAATTTCTCTACTTTTCATGACCTGGGGTCTTGGAAAGCCACTTAAATGAATTATCGAGCACGTGTTCTAGATGAATGGAGGCTGTGTTGGCACCCGAATAACTTAGCTATATTATTTTAAAATCACTGTGACCCTTAATTTTAAAGTATAGGCCAAGAGGAAAGAAAACTTGGCTAAGAGTTAGTGGGTGGATGGTTCATTTGACTGGCATGTACCCATGATGTCTAGACCCTAGGTAGCCCAAAGTGACAGCGGCTGACTACTTATTTTTGAACTCAACAAGTTTCTATTTGGATTTTACTTTTTTTGTATCTGCACTAACAGTTTCCAATTTTACTGGCAAGTCATTTTTTTATTTGAAATTCTTGACTGAAATTTGAAAGCCACAGCTTGAATTCAGGTTTGAGATTCTAAAAGCATTTGAAAATTGAAGAAAGAGCTGTAACAAATGTTGGATGTAACTTTGAGTGAATAAAGCCAGGATCAGTGCCTCTTGTGTAACACCTAGGACTGTATTGTTTTGTTTTATTCCTTTTGGTCTTGTTTGGTATGCTTTCTTGTATTTCAAAGGGGTCAAGAAGACTGAAAAAGGTCTAGCTGCCTTCCCCATTGTCTTGGCAGGACAGAAGACTTCATTTCAGGAGCAGCAGTCTTGACTGAAGTCTTAGCCTGGCTCCCAAGTGTGAGCCTTGAGCCTTCCACCACAGCTGACTCATTAAGGGCTCAGTTGAGTGCAAATCACCCGAGTATATTGGGTTGCTTAAAAAAAAAAATCACTGATGAATTTCATCTATTCTGGACAATAAAAATGAACTGAAAATTATCATTATGTTTACCTATGTTCTATGACATATATTTGGACTCCGGGAGACATCTGTAAAATAAGGAATTTGGGTGGGGAATGTGGAGGGTGGGAGTGAACTAAACTTCTAAGGTCCCTTCCAGTTAACTATGATTTCCATGACTCATCTTTCTGCTTCATTGATGTCCATGGTGAACATGACTATCTTAATCTTGTGGCAGTTGGTTCATCCTAGAATTTAAGAGCTAGAGAATGGTCCTTGGAGATAAGAAATCTGAAGCTTAGGGGAAAGGACTTGCTCAGGATCACATATAGTTGGTAACTGAGTTCAGACTCAAATTGAAGTCTCCCAGGCCAGTATTATTTCCATATATTCATTGGTGGGAGGGCCTGGTTAGTGTCAGACCGAAGTTGGACTGACAGGCTTGGGAATCAGTGGGTTTAGAACCAGAAAGAATCCTGTAAGATTAACTATTCTTACCTCCTAACTTACAGATGAGGAAGTTGAGGCCCAGAGAGGTTGTAACTTGGCTAAGGTCTCGTAGCTAGGAAGGGGCAGAGCATGATTTGGACCCAAATCCAGCTTTCTGTACCATGCTGACTGAGATGCTATGGCCACAGCACTTAGGTTTGTGAAATATTTGTCCTGTGTAATTATATAAGAGCTTTGGGCTTGACAGGACATGTTTGGTTCTTGGAAGGAATGAATGAGATCACACCTATGTTGGTAAAGTAGGTATTTATCTCCATTTTGTGGATGAAGATACCAGGAAGCTTGGGATTTGCAAAGAATCCTCACTAGTCACAGGACCTTGTTCAAAGCCCACCTTTGACATTACCTCTGTTAATGGGCACCTAACCTCTTCCCGAGTCTGAGTTTGCTCATCTGTAAAGTAATTAACTAGATGACCTCTAAGATCCTTTTAACGCTTGATTCTTTTATCTCATGATTTACCAAAGGTTAATCTGACTCTGTGTCCAATGGTGGTTTAGGATGGATAGTGATGAGTTTTGGTGAAAGTACTATCCTTTTCAGCAATTTCAAAGGGTTGGGGATAATTAGAAATTGAAGAAGACATTGTCACCCAGGGGCAATGAGCCTCCTGGGAGATCTGGTAATCGCACAGGCAAATTAAGTCCTGATACACAGAGCTAACGTGGGTATCATTGGAAGAGAGATCCTAGGTGGCCAGCTCTACAGATCTGCAAATGTCTACTCTAAGAGCAAGGTCAGTCTTGAAGGGCTTAATCCTCACTTGGCTCCGCAGGAAAGGCTGTGCTGAACCGAAGGAAGGGTTAGTGATTGTGCTAGGGTGGGAGGAGATGATTGAAGGCAGCTAGGGAGTAGTTTCTTCCCTATCCCAGCCTCCCTAGAGGTGTCTGGACAAGTGAATATCAGTATCCCAGGCAGACCTGGAGTGGTAATGTAGATTCTTCCAACTTATTGGATTTAAGGTTTATAAACTCAACCGCCCTGTGAGTTAAGTATTGCAAGTATTAAACCCCATTTTAGAGAAGAGAGGGGGTTCAGAGGGCTATTGGTGACTTCATTTCTGGGGGTTCACATACCTCTATGTAGATTTTTCCCAATCAATTTGTCCAGCCATAGTGTCTCCTTAACTCCAACCCTTCAGCACCATCTGCCTCCTGGACAGTAACTGAATGTCCTGTGGGTATCTGGAGCAGGATTTGTTACCCTTTTCTCCAACCTCTTTCTAATTTCCCTCTTTCTGCTGAGGGTTCTGCCATACTTTCAAGTACCCAGATTCCTAACCTCAGAGTCTGACTTTTGGCTGCGCTCTGTCACCTCTCATACGCAATCAGTTTGCCAAGGCTTAGGGCTTTTTTATCCCACAAGATCTCTGGAATCTTTTCCTTTCATTCACATCGGCATTACTCCTGGTCAGACCCATTCCCTCCCACAGCTCCCCAATTGATGTTCCTAAAACACAGCTCTCTTTGATCATGTCAGGAACGAAACTTAAGTCACTTAAGTGACTCCTGTCTAGAATAAAACAACA
The DNA here is from genome assembly GCA_028646515.1 of Pseudochirops corinnae. Lineage (NCBI taxonomy): Eukaryota > Metazoa > Chordata > Mammalia > Diprotodontia > Pseudocheiridae > Pseudochirops > Pseudochirops corinnae. The sequence goes on from CM053585.1 coordinate 265,601,145, forward strand.
TAACCTGGTTCTAGCCAAACTTCTCCATCTTGGTGCCCATGAAGAAGATGGGTCTCACACCTGCAGTGTCCTCTATCACCCCATAAAATCCCTCGCTTCTTTAAAAGCTCAGCGCATGCTGCCTATAGGAAACTGCCCAGTCAAATTCCTGCTCGCCAGCCATGCCCTCCCCCTTTGCAACCTCCTCCTAGAAATTATTTACTTTGTACATGTTTTGTAGTATTTACTTTTGGATACTGAAGTTGTTTTTCTCCCCACCTCCCACCCCCCACCTAGAATGCAAGCTCCTTAAGGAAAAAACTGTCCCATATTTGTGTCCCCAGTGCCTAGCACCGTGCCTGTCACATGGAAGGTGCTCAGTAAATGCCGGTTAAATGAATGCCCACATGGGAAGCTTAGCTAACTCAGATGAGCAGAAAGCAGCCCGAAGGGGCTGGAACGTGGTGAGTGGAGAGGGTTGACAGCCAAGAGACTGATCAGCTACAGTGTGGGTGATCACTACTGTAGACAAAACACTGGATAACCGTAACTGGCAACTATTAAGTGACTATGGTACACACAAGATTATACTGGATGCTAGGGAAGATACTTAACTAACTGTTAGCAGGCCTAGTAAGTGGATAGGTTATCTATGTGGATAATGATAAATGATATGTAGATGCAAATTACTACATGAGATCAGAGAAGGCAATGTAATGCTGTGGAAAGAACACTGGATTTGGAATCATGGGATGTGTATTGAAATCATGATTCTTCATCCTGGCTGTATGAGTGAACAGTCTTGAGAATTAGGATGGTGTAATGGAAAAGGAAATGTTGAACTTGCAGTCTGGAAAATCTGGATTTGAATCTTGCTCCTGACACTAACTAGTTGTGTGAATCCTGGACAAATCACTCAACCTGAGGCAATGGACTTCAGTTTCCTCATCTGTGAAATGGGAATCATCACTGTATCTTCCTCAAAGAGTTGTGAGGAAAAAATGAGATAAGGCACCATCTAAATGTGATCTATAATTAAATCATTTAATCTTTCTATGGGCCTCAGCTTCCTCAGCTGTGGAATGAAAGAGTTTGCCTGTATGACCTCTGAGGACCTTTCTAGTCCGAATTTATGAACTCTGAACAGTCAAGGATCAGAGGAAGCTTCATAGAGAAGGTGGCATTTTGAGTTAGTTGAATGATGAATTCACATGCAAAGTAAGGGAAGAAGACCATTGGGCACAGTTAACAAAAGAATGGAAGCAAGATAGCAGTGTGGGGTAGGGTGTTACAATTTGTGAAAAGCCTTAAGTGACGTAGTTCAAACTTTATTCAACACACAATCAGGTACCCATGAAATTGTCTTTAAAGAGCTGGTGAAAAGGGGTGAGAGAATGAAGGCATAAAGACCATTAGGAAGCAATTGCAGTAGCTGAGGCATGCTGTAATAAAGGTTTTTATTACAGAGCAGTGGCAAAGAAGCAGGAATTGAATGGGAAATTGAGAAGGAATATGGGAGGGTGGTGGCAAAGGGTACTTGCTGAACGGGGAGTTAGGGAGAGAGCTGACTGGAGGTAGATTCCTTCCCATCACTGCCAGAATAAGGAGTCTTTACATAGAAATTTTGTCACACCACAATTCCACCCAAATTATGTGGCTGACAAAGGGTGGGGAATGATGGAGGAACAGATGAGGACAGCCCTGTCAGGCCTTGGAGATGTCACCCTCTAAGGTGGGGAAAGAGCCTTACCTACAGCACAGGAAACAAAGTAGCATATGAGGGGACCAGTTGAAACTGCCTCCATCTCCGTTCCCTTGGTTTGGGCTTAGGGCATCATCTCTATGAAAAGCAGACACCTGTTGGCCACCAGAGGGCAGCCTGAGCCGGCAACAGGGGCCTCTTGACCAGACCACATCCCCAGCAGGCCCATGCTTGTTGTCATGGCAACATCTCAGTCGTGGTCCCCAGGCTTGCCTAGACCTGGTGAGGATGGCTGTGGGGCATGTTATGGGATATGGCTCCCCAGGACCTCCCATATCCATTCAGACTCCACATCCAGGGGATGTTAACCAATATGTATCATTCAGCTATGAAGCTCCCCCTTCCTCCATTCCTTCCTTCCTTCCTTCCTTCCTTCCTTCCTTCCTTCCTTCCTTCCTTTCTTCCTTCCTTCCTTCCTTCCTTCCTTCTTTCCTTCCTTCCTTCCTTCTTTCCTTCCTTCCATCCTTCCCTCCCTCCCTCCCTCCTTCCTTCCTTCCTTCCTTCCTTCCTTCCCTCCCTTCTTTCTTTCAGATTAAAATCCTTTCCCCCTAAACTAGCCTCCTAATGCTGTCTTACCAGCCTCCATGACTAACTTTAAATGATTTCTTATTACCAATGGAGAATCAGCATGGTGTAGTAGACAGGTAACTATATCTATAATCATATGGTACTATCACTCTGCAAACTTG
>CM053585.1:265604074-265652000 GCA_028646515.1 Pseudochirops corinnae
ATATGTACTAAATATATTATACTATATATTATAATATTTAGTAGTAGTAGTATAGTCCTAACCTTCTGCAAGAAACTTTCCCAGTCCTCCTTAATCTCAATAACTTCCCTTGGAGACTACCCCTAATTTGTCCTATATACAGCTTATTTGTATATAGTCATTAGCATGTTTTCTCTCCCATGAGACTGAGTTCTCATGGGACTGTTGGCCCATGAGACTGTTGGCCTTTCTTTGTATACTTAGGTGTTTAATAGATGTTAGTTGACTTTTATTATTATTGAAAAGTCAGTGTCTGTGGGTCAACCAGCTAGGCTAGTATATTAAAAATTTAATTTCAAAATCAGAGATTTTGGTTCAAATCCTACCTCTGACAGGTTGTTGGAGTTCTGACCCACACTGGTAGTGTGACCCTGGGCATTTCATATAATCTCTTAATACCCTCAGACAACTCCCTAAGACTATGAATTTCAGAACAGGTGTCAATCTGCCATAGTAGAGAGAGTTATTTGATTGGGAGGCTCCCTATACCAATGAAATCATAGGTCCAATTCCCTCTAGAAATTATTATTATTAATCATTCTTACTATCACTACTAAGAGGCAGGATGGTCTTAAAGTCGATAGGTCAGGCCCTCCCTCTGACACCTACCAGTTGTATGACCGTGGGCAAGTCACTTTAACCCCTTAGTTCCCCAAGAAACTCTCTAAAACAACTTTTTTTTCAGGTTTCTACAAAATATTTTACAAATCTTTAAAATTATTTTATTATGAACTTAGTGGTCACCAACAAACATTTCACTATGCAAAGAACAAAAAGAGAACACAGTATATGAGACCATGCATTTCTGTCATGTAGGGTTTTTTTTTAATGTATATTAAATTTAACAAGGTAGTAACGAATTATCATTTATGTCCCCCTTCTGAATTTTCTAAGATGATAAATTACATTTAAATTGCCAAGCTGCACTAATGGAAGGAATTTCAACACTGGAGGATTCCCTCCCATAGAATCACAGATCCGGGGGAAAATAAATATATATACATACACAGATATGTATATGCATATGTGTACACACTAACATATTTATATACACATGTCTGCATACATATATGTGTGTATACACATACACCATACACAGAGACAGGGTACCCCAAAAGTCCTAATATAGTTTAAAACTATTACTTAAAACTATCCTAAGACTTTTGGGACATTCTTTTATGTGTATGTGTGTGTGTAAGTTTTAGTGGCTCAAAATTGCACTAAGACTTTTGGGACATCCTTTTATGTATGTGTGTGTGTGTGTGTGTGTGTGTGTGTGTGTGTGTGTTTAAGTTTTAGTGGCTCAAAACTGCACTAAGACTTTTGGGACATCCCGTATATATGTATATACATATGCACATATACACAAATATCACTACTGTTTAATTTTTCTATCTGTAGACAGTTTCCAGTGAGTGTTTTCATTTTTATCCCTTTAAAAACTGATGAAAGTAGTTTTTTTTTTAAATAAATCTGTTCCTTCCACTATCCCTCTACCCAACTGAATAAATCTTTAAGAACATAAAAAAACAGGTCCCTCAATAAGTATGAACACAGTCTAGCAAAACACACTCCAGGGCTGGCCGTGTCCAGGAATGGACACCCCTTTCTGCATTTTAAATTCATCACCTCTCTGTTGGGAGGTGAGATGTGGGTTTCATCTTTATTCTCTTACAATTCTGCTCAGAGTTCTAAAGCCCATCAGAATCTGTTTTGCCCTATCATGTTGTATAAATTGTCCTAGTTCTGCTTACTTTACTCTGCAACAGGACATGCTTCCTCTGAAACTGTCCATGTCCTTACTTCTTATGGCACAATGATATTCCATTACATTCACATGCACAATTTGGTCGGCTATTCCCCAATAGGAAGATACCCCCTAGTTTCTAATATTTTGCTACCACCAAAAGAACTGCTATTTTCATTTTATTTTATATTTTTGCAAATAAAAGATCCTCTTGGTTTTTCTTTGATTTCTTTGGGATCTAAGTGATCTGGTTACAAAGTGTTTCCTTACATTTTCTGTCATGCTATTCTGCTGATGTCCTAGTGAAGCAGACAAGTGATTTGTTCAGGCATTTTTATTGGTCACGTCCAATTTTTTGTGACCCCCCATTTCAGATTTTCATGGCAGAGATATGGAGTGATTTGCCATTTCCTTGTCCAGCTCATTACACAGATGAGGAAACCAAGGCAAACTGACGCTGGATTTGAACTCAGGAAGATGAGTCTTCCTGACTCCAGACCTTGCACTGTGCCGCCTAGCTGCCTTCAAAGCAGATAGGGCAGGGGGATTATTAACCCCATTTTATAGATGAGAAGACTGAGGCATGGAGAGGCTAATTAATGGTTTCCATAGGAGGGGAGGCAGTAAAACCCTGACTCTTGGTCCATTGCTGTTTCTGCTAGAATATTCTATGTACCCCGACTGTAGGCTGGTCTTAGCTATGACACTGGCCTGACTTTGTTGTGGGGCCAGCAAAGGCCATTCATTAGTGCTGAAACCAAACACTTCAAGCTTGCCTTGGCTCCTCTCTCATGACCCTAAGACTCATAGCCCTGCTCATGGCTGTCTTTCTCAACTCTAATTCTGCCTCTCACTCTCCCTGAGTCGGTTTTACTGTTGAAAGGAGAGGCTTAAAGGCCTAACCTGGGAATTGTGCCTCCTCTATCCCCGCTTGGAGAGCTCCTCCTCTCTCCTCCCTGCCCATCTTTGTAGGGCCAATAGTCCAGAGGATCCCTGCTATCACTGGGACGCTGCTACCCTAGGTGCTACAGGGTGAAAGGATCCTGGCCAAGTCTTATTCATGCCTTTCTATAAATTATCCACAGTGGATTCAGGCAACACTTTCCTGGTTGCTGCTTTTTAAAATATTTGGTGGAACTCAGCTGATCCCCTATTATGTTCATTCTTTCTATATAAACAGCCCACTTTTTTTTCTGGTTGCTCTGATCAATCAATCAACAATAAACATTTATTAATAGAAGGAATTTCATTGTACCCTTTTTTCAAATCATGGTTAAAAATAGAGATTTTGATGCTCCCCCCCCCAATTGCAGTTCAGCCCCAGCTTATGGTGAACAGAACTGAGGGTTGTTTTCCAATATTCTCCCTTCACCTATCCCCTTACCATATAGACACTTCAAACATATCTGTTTGTTATATACTTACTAGATTTTAGTAAGAACTGCCAACCACCAGACCTTACCGTCTCCCCATAGCTACTCCACTTTCCTGGAAGACTTAACTTTCTCAGCTCTGGCTCTCAAGCTTTGACACCACACTGCCCCCCTCCCTCCCTGGCATCATCCTGATTGATGACTATCATGTGGCCCACTCTAGCCAGCCAATGCTAGCCATGCTTCACATTCTACCCCGGCCATCTTGCCGTCTGCCTTGCCATTGCACCATGACTAAGGAGTGGAGGAGTAGGGATGATAGCTGCCTTCAAGTATTTGGAAAGGCCATCCTGTGGGGGAGGGATTCTAATTGTTCTGCTTGGCAGCAAAGGGCACTAGAAAAAATTGCAAAGAGGAAAATTTAGACCTGAGATCAGGAAAATGCTTCCTCACTATCAGAACTGTCTAAAAGCTTGCCTTGGGCCATTGATGGATTCCCCATCTTTGGAGGTCTTTGAGCAGAGGCTGGACAACCACTGGTCAGGAATGTGATGGTGGGGATACCTCTGGTATCTCTGCTGGACTAGAGGATCCTTGAGGTCCCGTCCAACTCTCATCCTGTGAGTGCGATATGGACGTTCCTACCTCAACCTCGTCCCTCCCCTCCCCACTCTGGAACCTCAATCAGCTCAATACAACCATTGCTCCTGGAAAGGGGATGTCATTCAACTCCCCCATTATGGCTCCACTCATCAGCCCCGTGACTTCCCAAACCAAAATGCCCATTCCTGGCCACCACTTCCCTTTACATGTTGTCTCCCCCTATTAGCATATAAGCTCCCTGAGGATAGGGGCTGTCTAACTTAGGACTCTTTCACATAGTGCTTGGCAAATAAAAAGTCCTTAATAAATGCTTTTCCATTCATTCATTTCTTTTCCTATTACCTTGGGTAAACCTCCCACTCTCTGGGCCTCAGTTTCCTTATCTGTACAATGAAGAGGTTGAACTAGATGATTTCCAAAGTGCAGTTCTAAGTTCTATGAAATTCCTATCCTAAAAGCCATGGAGCCATGCACTAGACTCAGAGGAAGATACTGTCAAGAAAAGAAATCCCCTGCCCTCAAAGAGATTACAATCTTTGGTATCTTTCATGCTACTTCTTTATAGAGCTAAACTCTCCAAATATGTGTACACATACATATATAATATGTATATACATATTTATTATTGTGGTTCAATCATTTTAGTTGTGTCCAACTCTTAACGACACCACTTGGGGTTTTCTTGGCAAAGATACTGGAATGGTTTGCCATTTCCGTCTGCAGCTCATTTTATGGGTGAGGAAACTGAGGGAAACAGGGTTAAGTGACCTCCCCAGGGTCACACAGCTAGTAAGTGTCTGAGACTGGGTTTGACTTACAAATATGAATCTTTTTTATTTCAAGGTCAGTATTCTATCTACTGCTCTACCTAGCTGACCGCATATATATTTGATCCCCAGAACTAAAATACATTGACAAATAAAAATAAAGTAATTTCTAATCCATTAATATCTTATAGCTTCCTCAGCTTGGCACTATAACACCATAGAATGCCATCCAGAGCTGGAAGGGACCATGGAGGCCAACCAATCCAACTACCTCATTTTCAGATGAGGAAACTGAGGCTCGTGGGGTAAAAGTGACTCATTTGAACTCAGGTCATTCAGATTCTGGGTAGCTAGGTGTCACAGTGAATACAGCGGCCAGGCCTGGAGTCAGGAAGACTCATCTTCCTGAGTTTAAATCCAGCCTCAGGCACTTACCAGCTGTGTGACCCTGGGCAAGTCACTTGACCTCTGCCTATGTCAGTTTCCTGGACTGTAAAATGGGGCTGATAGCAGCTAACTCCCATGGTTGTTGTGAGGACCAAAGGAGAAAATATTTGTAAAAGCACTTAACAGGGTGCCCAGCATATAGCAGGGACTCTACAAACACTTCTTTCCTCCTCCTCTATTAATAAGTTTCTATATCACTTTAAGCTTTGCAAAATAGTTTTCTTACCACAACCCCATGAAATAGAAAATTCAGATATATGACCTCCATTTTACAGATGAGGAGACTGAGGTTCAGTAGTGCAGCTAGTATCAGAACCAGGATTCCAACCTGGATTTCCTGACTCCAAATCTCACGTGCTTTTCTTCTCTGAGAGCCGGCAGGGCATAGTGGAAAGGGTGCTGAGCTTTGGAAATCTTGACTTCTGACGCTTAGCAAGGAGCCATAAGCAGGGCACCTAACTTCCATCTCTGCAAAATGAGGGGATGGGGACTAGATGTCCTGTAAGGTCTCTTCTAGCTCTGATTATATTATCCTATGGTCATTGCTTGTAACATCACGGAAGGCACGGTCTGTGTGAGGGGCAGCTGAAGGCAGCTGCTTCTTCCGTTTTGGTGCGGTAGGATCTTTGTGTGCGGCTGGGGATGCGGCTAGCCTGTGGCCAGCTCATGAGGCCCGTGCCACACAGCATACACTGCGCTAGGCTCCTCAGGAGGTTCTGGTCCTCTTATGAATGACCATGTTACTGTGTTAAAGTCTTTGGGAGCTCCCTACTGCCTCTAGGAAGAAGGCCCTCCCCAGCCCGGCACTAAGCCTTCTGCAGACTTTTCCAAACTTCTTTCACATCATTACCCTTCAGGCACTTTGCAATCCAGAAACACCGGAGTGGCCTCCATCCAGCTGTAAAGTGATCTTCCTAAAGCGCAGGTACCGAGTCACCCTCCTGACTCACACTTCAGCAGCTGTGTCGTGTCCAGGATCAAACTCAAAATCTTCGAGGAGCCTCTCTAAGCACTTCCTAAGCCCTTCACTGTGTTCTTTACCTTCACACCGTCCTCCCCACCCTGCTCCGCTCCCTCTTCTCCATCTCTTAGTTCCAAACCTCTTCAGCCCCTCTTCCACACATGGCAGATGCTCCCTGCTCCTCTCTGCCTCTTGGCTTCCTCAAAGTCCCAATGCCGCCTTCTCCAGGGACCTGTCGAGCCTTCTCTTTGTTAACGATACCCTGTGCAAAACTCGTTAGTATAGGCCTGGTTTGCTCGTCGTCTCCACCTCCCGTCCCTCCTCCCCCGTTGACTGTGAGCTTGAGAATGGCAGCTCTTTCGCCTCTGTGCATTCCTGACCTTAGCATCGGCCTAGCGGTAGAAGTCGTTTAATAAATGCATATTGACTATTAAGTGCTTTCTGAATTCAGCGTCTGTGAATATCGCGTGGGCGCTACAGTGCCTTAGCCTTCCAGACTATCCCGCCTCCCTAGAATGCCTTCCAGAATCCTTTCTAGGGCTCAGCTCAGGAATATCTCCGTGAGGCCTCTCCTGATCCTCTCACTCTCCTTCCTCAAAGCTGGCTCTAGCCACTCCAGCACATAGTAGGCATTTATTACAGGCTTGCTGAATTCATGTTGAATACAACGTGTCCTTTCAAGTACAAAAGCGCTGTTCGATGAAGGAACACAAGATCGGCAGGGTGGCAAAGCAGAGCTGGCCTTGAAGGCCGCCAGGAAGCCTGGCTGAAATTCCACCTCAAATACCAGGGCCCGTGACCCTGAGCATCATTCATTGCTCTAGACAACTGTCTATAAACTTAGGAGATGCTGACTGGCAGTGAGAGGGGGAACAGCCACTATTATCTCCTGGGAGCTCCTTATACAAATGAGAAACAATACAATGAGAAGTGACGGTCTTGTAGGTGCTTTCCTCAGATACTATCCCATCCCTCCCACTTACTATGTGATAGACCTGGGGTAACTTGCATGAAACTGAGGGTTAGGAGTTCCCAGGATCACAGAATGGCAGAGCTAGAAGGGGCCTCAATTTTACAGATGAGGAAATAGGCTCAGAGAGGAAGAGCTTACTCAGAGGCACATGGCTAGTCAGGAGAGGTAGGATAGAATGCAGGTCTCCCCATCTTCAGAAAAATGTTCTTTCTATAACACTCCACTACTAAGAGGGACAGGGGTGTTTCGTTAATGCTTTATTTTAACCCAATTGTGGGTGGGCAGGATTGAGAAGTGTAGATTCGGGAAGGACAATAGGTCACCTCGAACAATTCCCTCCAAGCCCTTCGAAGAATAGGGCTTCTGATCCTTCTTTAAAGGTAAACTCCTTCCTGGGAAACACAGATGCCACATGAAGATATGATGGGTCAAAGCCCATTTTCTACTTCTATTCTTTGGCCTCTGGCTGGGTACCCCTCCCTAATTTCCTGTTCTTTACTGGTTTAAGAACTTTTAAGAGACCAACAAAACTTCACCAACTCTACTCCCCTCGGGCACTAAGTGAAAAGACATCATAAATTTAGAGCCAGAAGAAACACCAGAGGCCATCTGGTCTAACTGCTTCATTTTAAGGAAACTGAGGCCCAGAATGCCAGTTAGCTGTACAAGGTCACAAGGGATTATCAGGTTTCAAAACCAGATTATCCGATGCCAAGCCTAGAACTCAGGACATTTTAGTGCCAGGTCCTGAACTGGAATCACTATCATTTAATTTACTTTGGGGGAAAGGGGAGGTTTCTGTGTTCCTCATGCTCCACCAGGGAAGCAATGAAGCCCTAGCAAGCCAACTCCTCTACTCTACCTACCTGAATCACCTGGAGACACATTGAGGACGACCAGAAGAATTAAATGATGAGCAAGTGACCTCTGGTGTGGGGCAGACCGGGTCTTAGGTGGAGTGAGCCTGTGGTTTAGGAACCAATGAACCTCTCTCTTATTTCCACTCTTCAGATTTCACAAGGAACCCTGGGAGAAGAGGGAAAAGACCCCATCTCCTCCAACTGCCTGGTTAGGCTGGTGTAAGAAACCTTGCTATTCCAATTCCTCTCAGTGTATTCCACAGAATCACAGAAGGCTAGCTTTGATAGGAATTTACAAAGTCATCTAGTCCACCTCCCTTCTCATTCTTAGATGGAGAAATTGCAGGCCAGAAAAGGGAAGGGATTTGTCCAAGGTGCCCCAGCTAGCCAGGTAGTTCACTTCCCTCAGAGCCTATTTATACCCCATGGGTAAAATGAATGGCTTGGACTGCAAAGTTCTAGCACTGACCACCTATGGCTCCAGCAGCAATTTCCAAGTCCAGAGCTCTTTTAGCTACACTGCCCTATATTCTCTGTCCCTGTCCCCTTGCTGGCTTCTGTAAAGCAGACAGCATTCACACGTACAAATGAAAATATATTCCCCATGGTGAATTGACACTCATGCTTGGTAATGCCCCGTAATTTTATTCCTAAATATATTGCTGGCCTAAGCACAGGCAATAATAATAATAAAAAGGCCTTGGCCTCACTGAGGCTGTTAGCCCTGAAAACCCTCACTGTAAAACAATGGTAAAAAGGCCCACCACAGAAATGTGGAGCCAGCTGTCCAGGGAGGGAGGAAAGGAGCCAAGCAAAGGGTTAACAAAAGATAAGCGGTTTAATGAAAAAGAATCATGGAATCCCAGAATTGGAAGGGTAAAGTCAAATCCACTGCCCAGTGAATCAATACTCTCTCATAGCACACATCCCTGGTAAGTCCAGCCAATGCTATGACCTCCAGTGTTGGAGAACTTGCTATTGACCAAAGTAGCCCATCTCCTGCTGTACTGCTCTAAAGGGTTAGCAAGCATTCTCACAGAGCCCCAAACTGCTTCCTAGTACACTGCCCCACCCCCACGAGTTGCCCTCTAAGGCCAAGCAGAATAAATGTTTTAAAATGACAGCCTTCCTGGTATTTGAAGACATCTGCCATGTTCCGTCCAAGTCTTCAGCCTGAACCCCCCTGGTTCTTCCGAAGATCTGTGGGTGGTTCCCAGTCCTCTCTCCATCCCCATCATCATTTGGATATGATCCGATTTGTCAGTGTCATAACATGTGGCCCCAGTCCTGGGCACGATAACCAGGTGTGATCTGACCTGGGCAGAGAACGTGGACATAACCTCTCTCCCTCTAGATGCTGGGTCTCTATTTTATATAGACATATAGCCTAGTCACAATATTTTGGGCTTGTCACATTGGGCTGGCAACTCCCTCCAACACTTAAGCTTTTTCACATTAATTACATCTCTCAATCCTGTATTCAGGATCATAGGATTTAGAGCTGGAAAGGGACCTTAGAGGCCTCATGCAACTAGATTTTTCAACCCAATTTTAGGACTCAAAATTTCTCCCTATTCAATTCCATTCTGTTATATAGATCCATCATTCCAGCTTGCTGAGATCTTTTAGGGAACCAAATTCTTGTGTCCAGCCCATGAATAATTCTCTCCTAGTTCTGAATTTGATAAGCTGCTCTCTGCTTTAATACCAAAGGTATGAAAGATGGCTCTGAAGACAAATACACCATCCAATCTGCCTGAGCATTCAGGATCCAAACTCTTTATTATCAGGGTCATTGTGAAGTCCCCTCTTTGTGGATCGCCCTCCCAACACCCCTAGAAAATCCCAAAGCCCTGCAGTGTCCTGGTCCAGGATATAATACAACTTCTGTGCTCTGCCCAGCCAGTCCCAGGCAGGAAGGAAGGCAGTTGGCTGGGGGACTTGGGGGTGGGAGGATAGGGAGAGATTTCCTGCTATCTGCTCCAGCAGGAAGGTGCCCAGGTGAGTTGTTGAGGGTACCAGGTCCATCTGGAGAAGGGGCTGACTGGATTTGGCACTGATGGGTGACAGGTGGGTAGAAGCCGTCGGACCCACAGTTCTCCTCCGCTGCCCAGCTGGGGATGATGGCACCTGGGGGATTAGGGGGTGATGGGTGGTGCCTGGCTCAGGGAGCCAGGGTCAGGGTTTGCCCTCATACCGTCCTCCTTGGGTCAGCCTGCAGTCCCTCCTAGCCCGCTCTGAGAATGGAAGATAAGGAAGAAATACTGGTTTGAAGCATCACAGAGCAGTGCATTTGGAGGATATGAATGAGTTAGATCCTGTTCAGGGTTTGTCACTGATCGTGGAGAGGAAAACATAATTGAGACGGAGCACACTGAGAAGCCGTCTGGAAGAGGGAAAAAAATGCCGTGGATCTGGGAATCAAGAAAGCTGGCACTGGGCCTGGGGTCTGGCTCAAGTCATTTTCCCACTCAGCCTCAGTCTTCTCCTTTGTAAAGTGGGGATACTAATCCTTGAACTACCTGTCTCACAAGACAACTGTAATGAAAACAGCTTATAAACCCTCAAATGTTACAGGAAATCAGTACAATGGGAAAAGCCCTGGAATCAAATCCTATCCCTGATACTCACTGGCTACACAATGATGGGCAACCACTTCATGTCGTGGCTTAATCTATAACATGGGAATGTTAACATTCAAAGTACCTACCTTAGGAGGCTGCTGTGAGGATCAAGTGAGATGTGGCTAAGGAGCTCTGAAACACTTAAAAAGCTATAATAAATGTCAGCTATTATTACTAAACAAATGGTGACTGCTGTTTATTTTCTCCTTTCCTACAGTTTGCTACAATAAAAGGAAAATGAGATGCTAGGGCCAGCTGAGATAGGACAGAAGTATCCCCCAAGCAGAGTCAGGAAGATCAGAGTTCAAATCCAGCCTCAGACACTTACTAGCGGTATGAACCCCCAGAAAGTCACCTAACTCAGGTTCCTCATCAAAAAAAGGAGGGGATATAAAAGGGGATAGAAAGAGCCCCACACAGGGCTGCTGTCAGGATCAAATGAGAGAATATGTCAGGCACTTTTATAAATGATAGCAATTATTTATTAATAATAATAGTGGTGACCTAGTGGCACAGCTGAGCACTGGGGAAGGAGCATTGACAATAAGGCATGAGGCAGTGGACAGAGCTGAACTTGGACACAGGAAGAGCTGGGGTCAAATCCTGCTTGAGACATTTACTGTGTGACCTATCCCCTCTGGGCTTCAGTTTCCTCATATGTAAAATGCTCTGAATCTGATCCCTTCCTGTCTAGTAGGCCAGAGATAAGAAGGGGAAAAAAATCTCTCCATCAGCTTTAAGATGAGATTTATGGGTTTCTCCAGGTGCAATTTAATGCTTCTTGAGTTGGATGCAAGATGCTGAGGACATTTCATCCTTGGGGAAAGAATCCTGGGTTGCCTAGGGAAGGATGGGTCATGGGTGGGGAGGGTTAATGTCTTAGGGAAGAAAAGGGGCATTCTTGGTGGCTTAAGAGGTCCTGGACACCATTTCAGGCCTGTGGAACAAGGTCAGGTTAGGGAGTAGAGGGGGAGGCCAGGCCCCAATCCACCCAACACCACTCGTTTAACCCACCTTAACAGTCATTCTAGGAAGCCCATGACTGGGGACAAGGAAAATGGAGAGAGAGAAAGCTCTCATTATTATGCCCTGGTCAGTGCTGGGAAAACTGACTTCAGGCTAGAAATCCTTTGATGGGACCAGATAAAACCTCCACAAACCCAAAGTCCAGCCCAGCCATGCCTCCTCCCAATCCTCAGTCCCTCTAAAGCTCATACCATTTACTGTAGAGTCAATTCATCCAGCTCTGTGTATCGGCTGTTGTCCTGAGAGAGAAAGAAGGGGGGACAATGGAGGGAGGGAGACAACAGGTTAACACACATGAAGGGTTGTGTTCAGTTTGGGGTTTATATTTTTGTGAGGGGCATGCTAAAAGCATGAAGATAGCAACCAGGATAAAACAGTGGAGGACCAGGCCATATGATTCACTGACGGAATCCGGGACTTTTAGCCTGAAATGTAAAGAACTTATGTAGAGATGTGATTTCTGTCCTCCAGGATCAGAAGAGCTGTCACAAAGAGGAGTTAATCTGTACTTCAAAAGGCAAAAACATGGGTGGGGGGTGGGAGGGGTAAGGATATGGATTTGGGCTCAATATATAAAACAATCAGAGCTTTTCAATAATGGGATGGGCTGCCTTGAAAGGTATGGAGCTCCACAATATTATCAATAATCAAAGAGAGACAAATGAAAACAACTCTTCACTTGTTTCTACCAGATTTCATACTCCTCAAACTAGAAAAATGAATTAGAAGCAAGGAATCCTAATGCTAGTAGGGTTATAGAATAAAATGTATCCTCCCCTCATTCACTGCTGGGTGGATTTTCTGCAGACAACGCAGAATCTTTTCTGAGAGCCATCTAGTAGTATGAAAGTTGTAAATACAATCCCCATATTGAGAATATATACTATGAGAGTTATCAAAAATAAAAGGACTTTTTAAAAGATTTTCATAGTCATAGCATATGTAATTGTGAAAAACTGGAAATTACCTAAAAGCCCAACAATAAGAGAAGAATTCAGTATGAAACAGTCTATTTATATAACGGAATACCACAGGTACAGCTGACACAAGTGTAAAGAATCCAGGGAAATCTGGGAAGATCTTTACACAATAATGCAAAGTAAGAAAAATCAGCAAAACCAGGAGAAGGGTGTGGAACTTTAACCATGAAAGAGAAAAAGTGAATGAGAACGAATGGACAAAGAATCTGGATGAGGGAGCAACTGAAAAGTGATAGTACTTTAGATGCTGAAACAAATATAAATGCCAACAGTCACTAAGCCAAGTCTAGTCAGTTCTATTAATGTTAAAATTTTAATAACAGAACTCATTAAGTAAGAAAAAAAGGAAAATAAAGGGAAAGGAAAGCCACTAAGCCTCCTATCACTGAAAGTGTTCAAGGAGAGGCTGTAGAATAGAGGATGAACTTGAGACCTCTGGAGCCCTTCCCTGAGAGTCTATGCTTGGTGAGTGACCCCGGCCTTCTAGCAAGGGAACTGCCCAAGGGCCATGCTGTTCTGCTGTCCACAGTGGCTATGGATGGTCAGGCAAGAGGAGAGGGGCTTCAATGAAAACAGAAGAAATCAGCCTCCTGATTGCCCTGATGATGCAAGTCTAGCACAATGCCTTGAATCTCAGAGCTGGGAATGGTCTCGAAGATGTTAATTCAACCCAGGCATCCCCTTTACATCACTGATGGGGCAGGGTGGGCGTGTTCATCTGGCCTCTGTTGCACTCACTAGTCACACAAAGGCAGCTCATGCCGCTGCTGTACATGTCTCTGGACACATGGGGGCAGCTTCAGACTTTGACTGAGGAGAAACAGGGAAAAACCACGGGGTGGTGGGAAGAAAATCCTGGAGCTGACTTGTATAACCTAGGGCAAGTAAATCCCTTTCCTCTCTGAAGCTCAGTTTCATTATCTGGAAAATGCAGGGTTTGGCTTAAGCAATCTCTAAAACCTCTTGCAGCTCTTTTGCTCTAAATAAATACTGAAGCCTAAATCAAGTCCAGAGTTTAAGTATGAGGTGGGAGACCAGGAGGATAATGGGGAGGGGGGAGAGAGCAGGGTGCCCAAAGTCACATGACTGTTCCTCTGAGTAGGAACTGTTTGTAACTTTCTGCACAGCCAGAATTTTACATTACAGCTACTTCTAAGTTCTTTTGAATTCTTGTGACTCAAATGGTTTTTTTTGAATGAAGTTTAATGTTTCTTTCCTGTTCAATGTGCCATAATAATTTCTCAAAGGAAATTATATTGGAGACTAGGCCCTGGACCTAATTTAAGTGTAGATCTATACTAAGCAAGTTTCATTGGTTGTCCTGATGTTCACTGTTAAGCTTTTAATAAAACAGAGAAGAAAAGAAGGAAAGGAGATGGCAGCTTAAGGGTCCCCAAGCTCCCCCCAAGCATGACTCAGTTTATAGTGCAATGCCTGTTGTGTGTTTGGGTACATATAGTTTCTAGGCTGGACAGTGAGTCTTTTGGGTGGTCTGTATCTCTGCTGACTGGTGGGCTCCATGGCTCTCAAGTCCCCAAGTTCACAGTCACTGTCCTCCAAGCTGCCAGTGTCCCCACTGCCCCGCAGAAAAATTACTTTTTTATTTTGTATATAATTACATAGATATGATAGATAACACACAGCTTTGAAAAAGCTGGGACAGGGGTTTTTTTGGTCTTTGGGCTGGGAAACAGAGGCAGGGACTGGTCCTGGAGCTGGGAGACATGGGCAGGGGCAGGCAGAGGGAAGCATGAACCAGGAGAGAAGCAGGGAGAGGCAGGCTCCAGAGTGGATTAAACAGAACACCTGAAAGCCACCTGGTCCAGGTACCTCCCACTAGGGCAAACCTTGGGGCCTGAAGGTTGGATGATCAGGGGCCCAACCTCCGCCCTCCCTCAACCCTCACCAAATCTTCGAAGTCATCCTGTGCCAGCGCCTCATCGCCGTCATCCCCGGGCAACAGCTCTTCCAAGGGCGTCTCTGCCTCCGAAGCCGTATCCTCCTGAGCGGCCTCACTTTTCTTGCTGTCATTCTTCTTCTTGCCATCTTGGGGAGGGGAGAAGCAAAGGCTCAGGGCAGGGAGGACACCCCTAGGGCATCACGAGTAAGATCAAGGAGAGCTAGGGCCCACAGGAGAGCCTTCAGACCTCTGGGCACCTTGGTCAGGAAACTTTAACCTTTTCCATCATCACTTTTCTCTTGGAAGCCTAGTGCCCTTAGTAAAAGATCGCTGGACTGAACTGAAACCAGCCTCAGAGCCCTACAATTTTAGAACGAAAAGGGCCTGGGAGTTGCTTTGAGATATGAAGCCTCTCGCCTTGCATGTCCAGAAACATTAGATCACAGACTTAAGAATTAAAAGATAGCTCAGTCATCTAAAGAGGGAA
Source organism: Pseudochirops corinnae (assembly GCA_028646515.1). Classification (NCBI taxonomy): domain Eukaryota; kingdom Metazoa; phylum Chordata; class Mammalia; order Diprotodontia; family Pseudocheiridae; genus Pseudochirops; species Pseudochirops corinnae. The sequence continues at coordinate 265,618,862 of CM053585.1, forward strand.
GTGACTTACCCAAGGTCATAGAGACAGTAAGTGGTAGAGATGGAATTTGAACCCAAGTCCTATGACTCCAAAGCAAAGTGTTCTTTCTGCTGTACCAAGTTGTCTCTTTTATCCTCAAACTCCCAGCTTCCCTTCCATCCCCCCTTCTCCTTCACCCCCTCCACTTTCCTGAGGCTGAGCTAAGGAACAAGCACCAGAGAAGCAGGGGTCGAACCTGTGCCAGGACTCTGCTCCTCTGAGATCTGGTCCAGCCGCCCCAGCAGGGCCTCAATGTTGTACTTGATCTGGGTAAGTTCTGTCTTGATGGTCTGCAGCTCAGTACATTTCACTGGAGGTACAAGGGGGATCAATAAGTACAGGGAGGAGGGTATCAGAACTGTAACCAGCAATTTTTGCTCCAAGGGCACGCAGGGGTAAGGGGCTCATCTAGGGTACAGCCTGCAGGAGGAAGGAAGCCAATCCAGGCTACTACAAAGTTTCTAAACTGTTCAAGGGGAAGAACCGAGCCCTGGGATGACGTTGATGCCAGGGATGAGTCTGGCAGAGGAGAAAAAGTGCCCCTGGCTGGTGCTGAGCTCTGAATTTCACAGCCTACAACAAAATCCTGGTGGCCTCACTCTAGTTATGGCTCAAGAGGAGTTGGGGGAGAATCTCTCTATCAGGACTGGCTCTTAGAACTAGACCGGCCCAAGGTCAATTCCTACCAGGGTGACCAGCACCAGGAACCTATCTTCCCCTTGAGCCCTAAACTAGTATGTTTAAGAGACCTGGGGTCCAGGGAACTGAGATAGAGTTCAAGTTCCCAGTACATGGCCCAGGGAGCTTCTAAGTATGAGTGGAAACTGCTGGCATTAAGAATCCCAAACTCAGCCCTCCACGGCCTGAGGGCTTCCTGGCCTCCAGACCCTGGGCAAATAAGAATTCAGACTACACCTTCTCCTCATGCCCTGTCACTATAGCGTTTAAGTTATCCCTTATATTTAACCCAATTTCTAGTCCTATGATCAGTATCATTATCATAAGCTCTTATTTCCACAATGCTTCTACAAAGTGCATACTACAATAACCTTGTGAGGCAGGAGATGTAGGGAGTAGTCCTCCCATTTTGCAGACAGGGAAACTGAGGCCCAGAGGGTGAAGTGATTTCTCCAGTGTAGAACACCTAGTAGGACCAATGGGAATCAAACTAAGGCTTCCTGTCTCCCTACCTAGGACCTTTTTGACGGTACTACACTGGGGTCGTTTTATTCAGGGGAGCCCTTGGTCTTAGCCCCTTTCAAATCTTGTCTCCTCTCTGATGATCTGTCTCAGAGACTGGTAGAAGTTCCTGCAGGGGGAATTTCCTGGGAGTTTTTTGTGTCATGAAGAAAGGCAAGGAAGTTCCTAAGAGCATTTCTAGGGGGACAAGCTTAGAGATGGGTGGGGAAAGGATGCTGAGAAGGTTCAGGAATCCCCAGGACTGGAAAGAGGTTTTTGAGGTTTTCAAAGACTTGGAGAGAACTTTAAGGGTCTAACAGCTTCTCCCCAAGCCATCCCATCCCCCCGGACACTCACACTTTAACTTCGACGAGCTGCTGGAAGTGGTGGAGCGGGCAAAGAGTCTGACAGGAAGAGTTGCTTTGATGCGACGGACAAGTGGGATGGTGACCCGTGGCCGCTTCACAGGAACTACCCTCGGGACTGGAGATAGTCGGCCCCGGGGCTCAAAAAGCCTGAATTTCAAAACAGGACAGAGACTTGCAGACTGGGTGTCCCAGGCAGCGTGTCCCCAGGGTCCAGTGGCCAAACCAGAGATGGAGGATGTAAGGAGGACTGGAGGGATGGGGAATGGACAGAGTATGGATGATCAAGAGAGGGGGGATGGAGGGAGGGAGAGGAACTAGATATATAGTGATGAAGGCTGCATGAGGGATGGACAGAGGGACTGGGGAACTGGGGAAGGGATTTGGCCACCAAAAGCTGCTATTGCTTCTCAAAGGCCTCTTAGGGGACCCAGTGGCCTGGAATGTGGCTGAGGCTAGCAGCTTGGAGGCTAGGGCCCTATCCTGAACTCCTCTCTTTCTCTCATTATTCCCAGGCAACAGTTTCTTCCATGCCTCCCCGCACCCCAATTCCTCCCAACCCCTGAATCAGGCCCAAGACCTCCAACCTCTAGATGATTTGCAGCCCCTCAAAAACAGACTGAACAATGGCCCAAGAAAATGGAAGGCAGATTTTAAAACAGAGCAGGGCTCTCAGGTGAGGGAGAAAAAAAAAAAGGGATTTTTCCGGGGGGCTGGAAAGAGTGTGGCTGTTGAATTGGCTGTGTGACCTTGGGCAGTCAATGAAGCTCTTAAAGCTTTTGGTTTTCTCATACATCAAACAGGGAAAGCAAGACCTGTCCAATCTACTTCACAGGGGCTGTGGCAAGGATCTAGCAAGAAATAATTTCTAAAGGCAAAAGGACCACCTGAGGGCACCCACCTGGAGAAGGGAGGAAGTTATGGGCCTTGCCAACCTGCTCTCTCTTCACCCACCCTGACCCACTGCCCACCCTCCACTCCCCCATTCCCTCCAGTCTACAGATAGAGAAACTGAGGCACAGAGAGGGCAAGCAACTTGCCTCAGGCCACACAGTGGCTCCGTGGTGGATCTGGGGACTAAGAACCCAGGGTTCACATGCCTTCCCTCGGACAGTGGTCCTGACTGCACTCCTGAGCTGGGAGCCGGAAACCCCTTCTCCCGGGCAGCCAAGAGTAGGCTGAGGCTGAGGCTGGGACTGGGGCTGGGGCGGGGGGAGGAAGGGAAGGAAAGAGAAACAGGGGAGAGGACAGAACTTCAGGCCAAGCATGAAGATCTCTGGTCAGTAACCCCAGTGTGTGAGGGACAGAGCCTGGTGGGCTTCGTGTTGGGGACAGGGCTGGGGAGAGGAAGATGGGAAGGGTCTTCTGAAGGGACACCTTCAGGGCCTTCTGTTTCAGAGTAGCCCCAGTACTCTCCCAGCCCAAGATAAAAGTGCCTTCCAGTCATAAAATCCTGACTTTCAATTTAATTCAACAAACATTTATTAAGTGCCTACTGTGTGCAGAGCTTGGTGCTAAGTTTGGAAAAATGAGTGGACTGAATCACAGCATGTGGGCTTCCCCTGCCTGCAGTCACTGGGCCCCCAGGCCCCTCCCCATTCCCTTCTGGGTAGCCAAGAGCAGCCCACTGCTCCTCCTCTCTGCTCACCTCTCATACAGGTCTTCCCTGTAGTAATCAGAGTCAAAGTCGTAGCCCCTGGGGAGACAAAGGGGAGACACTCAAGGGTTAGAGTCTCCCTCCTGCCCAATGGCTGGCATGAGCTCATTATCATCGCTGCCACTCTGCTTCCACCTCTCCTGGGATCAAAGCAACCCCCAGGCAGGAAGGACGGGGGTCATCATTCCTAGCCTACAGATGAGGGAAGGCTGAGGGAGGAGGAGGAGACCCTCAGAAAGTTATCAACTTTCCCAAGGTCATATGGCTAGCAGGTGGTAAAGCAGAGGCCCAGGGTGCAATGGAAAGGGCATGGGAGTTGGGGTCAGACCTGGGTCCAAATTCTGACCCCACACCTAGCAGGTGTGTAGCCTCAGTCCTCTCCTCTATAAAATGGGCACAATAACCTTTGCACTACATACCTCATAGGGGCTTTTGTGGGCAAAGTGTTCTGTAAGCCTTAATCTGCTCTCTAAATAGGAGTGTTAATAATAACAAGAATTAGCACTTCCACAGATTTGTACTTTACACCTATTATTGCATCTGAACCTCAGAACAACCTTGTGAGGCCATTTTCCCCATTTGACAGCAGAGGAAGCTGAGGCTGAGAGAAGTTACAGGACTTGCCCAAATAATGGGTGTCTGAGGAAGGATCTGAGAACTCTGGTTTCCTGACATCGAGCCCAGTGCTCTACTCTCCCACCTGGCTGAACTACTATTACTGGAGAGGCCAGCCAGGGTTGACTGGCTCATGAGAGGCTGGAATACTGATGCCGAGTCCCCTCTCATCATCTTCTTGGGACCAAATCCAGAAATGCAACTGTTCCCCCACATTCTGTGCTCAGGATGGTACCATTCATACAGGGTGGTACAATGGGGAGAGCACTGGATTTGGAATCATGAAACTGGGTTCAAATTCTGCCTGTAATTACCCATATGACCTCAGCAAGATACTTTACTACTCTGGGACTTAGCTCATTTATAAAGTGGTAGTTTGGATTAAGAGATCATTTAAGAAGGTCCCAAAAAGCTCTGAGTCCCATGAGCTCCTGAACTTTGCTGTTAACTTGGTGCAGCTGGTCCTCCTGCTTGGCAGGCCCAGATCTGCCGCCTGCCTCCTCCAATGCAGCCTTCTCTGATCATGTAGTCTCCCACTGATCTCTAGGCTCCTCCAGTCTGACCTGGCCTTCTCACTCTGGCACTAGATTACTGTCTTCTCTAATTGTTTACTGGGATGGGACAAAGCAGGGGTCCAGTAAAAGCTAGTTAAATTCAAATGAAGAGGTGAAGTCTACCTCATTCCTCCGTCTCCTGAAAAGAGTCATACTATCTAGGGGTTTATGGCTTAATAACAGCAGAAAGAGGTTGGAAAGGACAGCCTGATTCCTGCCTCCTTTCACTGAGTCTTTAAACATTATTTGGGGATTTAAATCCCTACTTTCCTTCATCCAGCAAAAGCCATGGAGAAACTGAGGCACCAGTGTCCCCCCAGGGTTTGCCTACCAATAGCTGGATTCTTCTACTTGTAACAGTCACCTCTCCCTGCAATGAACTGTCTTCTCCCCAATCCTGGTGGGGCCTCATCTAGGGGAGAAGAGCACTGGAGGAGCTCCTATGACAATCCAGGTAGGATCCCACCTGGGCTGGCAGTAGGAACCATGGAATGAAGAACCCAGACTCCATTCACTCCTGACACTTTCTTATGTGACCTTGAAGAGTTACTCATGTGAACTTTAGTGTCCTTGTCTATAAAATGAAGATAATAATGGTGACACTGCCAAGCTATGTGACCTCTGATAGGTCCCCTAACCTCTGTGAGATTAAATTTCTTCATCTGTAAAATGGGGATAATGCTCTGTTTATTCCTGACTCACAGGACTGTCTATGGGGGGACCACCTATGCCAAATGTATTATAAACTTTAATAGTACCATATGGGTTTCCTGCCTCTGCTCTTGGCTCCTCCTCTGGATAGCCTTTCAAGTACATGAAGATGAGCATCCTGGTGGCCCCCTGTTGGCCTCCTTTGTGGGTTAAACACTTGCAGGTTTTACTCACTGGAACAGGGCACAGACCCTTTGCATTGTTGGTGGCTGCCTTCTGCTCACACTGCAGTCTAGCAAAGTCTTTCTTCAAATGTGGCGCCCAGCACTGAACACTTGGCTCTCCACATGGGCCCTGACCCATATGGAGGACAGTAGGACCACCAGCCTCTTCTCTCTGGACTCTGTACCTTTCACTTTAGTCCATGCTGGACTTAGGCCTTTCTCCTTGTAGAACCTCTTCTCTCCTCCCTGAGACTCTTCTGGGTGTGGAAAATCCAGCCGAGGCCCCCAAGGAGGAGAGGAACGAGGGAGGCATGCACAGTGCCGGGCACACAGTAGGTACCTAATAAGTGCTCTAAGTGGCAAAGGGGGCCTTCAATCTGTGATTTCATTGTGGATATAGAGACCCCAGGAAACAACCTAGCAACTATTGTGCAACACACAGGCTCAGGAAGCTGCCTGGGAAGACTCGCCCACAAAATCACCACAGTCAATCTTTGTTAGAGACAAGACTCAAATCCAATTTTTCCTGGTTCTCAGACCAGCTCTCTACTTAGTGGGCCACACTGGCTTTCGTTAGATGATTGTTGAATTGAATTGAAGAAGGCACTGACCTCTGTAAGAGGTCACACAGGTTCCAGGGACCCAAGTCCCCCAAGCCACCCCTTAACTCTCAGACCTTCAGTGCCAGCCCCAGACGTACCCCCCATTCCTGACCTGGGACACTGCACCAGCAGGCAAGGAGTCCCTCTGTCTTTAGGGCCTGGCCCCCAGACAGACAGGCTAAAGAGCAAACACACATACCCATAGGAGGCAGAAGCTGCTCTCTTGAGTCCTTTTGGTCTGTTGGGTTTAGGTTCTCCAGCCATGTTGATGTCTATACAAAAAAGAAGTCAAGGCAGGTGATGGAGCGATAGCACTCGCTCACCCGTACATGCGTACCTACACCCACGTGTACACACGCACATCATACCTACACACACAGTCTTATGCTAGGATTAGAAATGACTTGACTGAATGGAGACTTCCCTTGCCCAATGCCTCTGGTTGCCAGGCCACCCCCTTCACACAGACAGGCATCACAAACACAAGTTATATATGAACATTCACACACACACACACACACACACACACACACACACACACAAACACACAGCCCCCTCCAAAAAAAAAATCATACTAAGACATGGCTTCGCCCACATGCAAAAACTGTTCACATATACTCGCGTCTATGTAAAATACCAACAAAACCACATCTAATACAGCCATGCTCACATACCAGATTCAAATCCACAAGCCAGGGCATTCACACATTTAAGTCCCATCAGTCCCAGCACATGCCCAGGGTGCAAAGTGCCTCTTTTGACCTCAGCAGCCAAGGTTTTCTGCTGTGACCCATCCCCCCTACCCATCTTCCTTCCACTCCCTGTAGAGGCATCATCCTTATCATCAGGTTCCCAGCTTCCCTTGCCTTGCCTGGCACTCTGGATGCTTGTCCTGGGTGACTGAGCGACTATTTACATACCCATACCAGAAAGGCAGATCCTGGGCAGGGGCATCTCAGGAGTAGAAAATAATCAACTATAGAGGGGTTGATCAGGGAAGGGCCAGGACAGGCATCAATCAACTGGACAGAGGAGTGAGGCTGGCAGTTTGTTTTCTCTGTTCTGATATACTCATCTCCAGATTTCTCAAGGTCCCCCCCTTACCTCTTCCCCCTCCCTAACACCTAAGAGTGCATATAAGTAGTCACTGAATTGCTTCATTCAAGAGCATTTGAAGTGTGTAATTAAAGGTCGAGTCTTTTAAAAGAATTTCAGGCACTGAGGGAAGTGGAGGGAGAGGCCTCTCAGAAGCCCTCAAAATTACAACTACCGCAGGGTAGCTTCTGCCTATTTCACCTACAGGTAAGGGCAGCTTTGAGCTTGAGTAAGGGTCTGCCAGAGCCCAGAGACTGATGGGGGAGGGGCCTAGTCCTTACCCAGAGTCTGCCCTGCCAGCACTCGCCCGTTCTCACCCAGCACAGCGGCACGGGCATGGCGCTCGCTAGCATACTGGACGAAGGCATAGCCCTTGTGCACAGAGCAGCCAGCTACACGGCCGTATTTGGAGAAGATGGTCTCTACGTCTGCCTTCTTCACCATGGCTGTATTTAAGTTCCCAATGAAGACCCGAGAATTGAGGGACTTGGGGTCATTCTTGTTGGTGATGTTACTCGTGTGCACTTTCAGAGACATGGTGACAACCTAGAAAGACAGAAACTTGGTGAGGTCACAATACTGACCCACCTACTAGTCTACGTCTACAGATTCCCGATGAGCAGAGTAAGAAAGGGTGGGGTGTCTCCAAGATGGGTTCTGCCAAATTATTAAACACCCCTATGAGGTTAAATCATAAAGACAGGAAATCCTTCCTGAAACCCCAAGATGTTAGCAACTTTCCCCAAGTTATCTTGTTACCTCCCCCCCAAAGTTACCTCGTATGTATTTTGTATTTATTTACACATGTACATGTCTCTCACAACAGAATATAAGCTTCTGAGGCCTTCATTATCTTTTCCCCAGAACCCAATACAGTCTGGCACATAGCACTTAATAAATGCTTGCTGACAGATGGATCCTCATGTTATAGATGAGGAAATGGGAACCCCATGAGATGAACTGACTTCCCCGAAGTCATACCACAAGAAAGAGAGCTAGGATTTGAACCCAGCTTCTCTGTCCCTTTCCTTTGCACCATGCTGCCTTTCACCTGGAGGGGAAGCTGGGGCCCACCCTTTGCCCAGAGCTGCCATCACCACAATGCCCTCCCCTTCTTCCACAGGGATGGGTATGTGTCAGGGAACACCTCCATGAGCTAGATCTTCCCTGGTCCTAGGCCAACATCTCCTGGCACTGAATGAGCTTTGATAGAACCACCTGGTGCCCCTAGGGCGGGAGTGTTAGATCCCTGGAGACTTGTGAAGCAACCTTTAACCTCCAACTGGTTCCTGACAGTCAGTCAGATGGGCCAGAAAAGAAAAAAAGCTTTCAGACAAGACTGATGAGGTTCTTCAATTCTTGGGCCTTGCACAGCCAGAAAGGAAGCTCAGGGTCAGAGGGAGTGTCAGAGGCCTGGGTGGAAGGGAGGTGTCTAGTAACAGTGGAAGTGACATAAAAAATATCAAAGACATTCTGCCCTCCAGAAGCTTAAATACTAGTTGGGAAAATAAGACTTAAATATTTGGGAAGTCTGTTGTTATTCCTATTAACAGTAAGATCAAGTATTGTCAATTCAACCTTCATAATATCTCTTGTATCTGTCTTCTCTACTCACTAATTTCTGGACCTTAACATCTCTCCCAGCACTAGTGAAACAGCCTCCTAACTGAGCTCTCTGTCCCAAGTATTTCCCACTGCAATCTTTAATTAATTGTCCTAAAGCACAGGTCTGACCATGTCACTCTACTGCTCAAGAGCTCCAGTGGCTCCCTACTGTTCCTGGAGTCAGGAGGACCTGAGTTTAAATCCAACCTCAGACACTTACTAGCTGTTGTGACCCTGGGCAAGTCACTTAACTTCATTTGCCTCGACTTCCTCATCTGTAAAATGAGCTGGAAAAGGAAACCACTCCAGTACCTTTGCCAAGAAAACCCCAAACAGGGTCATGAAGGGTCAGACACAATTGAAAGAAATGAACAACAACAAGCTAGGTTCAAGTGTGAGTTTCAATATCAGCTATGGAACCCCAGGTAAGTCAAGTACTGTTTTTGAGCCTCATTTTCTCCATCTGCAAAATGGGAATAATACCAACCTCCCTGGGGTTGTTGTGAGGATAAGTCTAAGAAACTTTGATATTTTAAGGATTTGTGATTTCATAAGTATGGGTACTCTCTCCACCAATGCAGACTGCCACCCTGGAGCCAGTCTTCATGATTTACTGAGACTGAAAAAAATTCCTTATCTTTGGTCAACTCTCCAGTGATGAGTCTCTCAATTTAGGTAGGACAACTAAGAACTAACATACATTCTGTCCCTGTGCTTGTTTCTGAAGGTCGTAATTTGGTAACACCTTCCAGAGGTAGGAAGCCTTGAGAACCCAAGGTCACTTCCATGCCAAGAGACATCAGGGGAAAACTACAGCAGAGGAATGTTATCCTTATTATCTCTCAAAACAGTACGAGCCTTAGGGCCTGCCTCAGAACCACTTTTTCAGAAACCCAATCTCTGGGGCTACAGATAACCATCCCTGGGAAACCTCATCATTTGGTTCCATGGGAGCCTCTTGACCTGCTACCTTCTCTTGCCCTGTTCCAGCTGGTTTTGCCTCCCAGACAGGCTGTAGAAGGTAGGAAAGCGAACCAAGCCAGGTGCCTTGAGTCCATTCTGCTCAGTGGTCACAGGCTGTTATAGAGGTACGGACGAAGAAGAGGAAGGCTATAAAAACAGCGAGAGTGTCCTTTGGGGACAGAAATAGTCAGGCCTGCCACCAGAGTCAACTAATCAAAAATGTCTGGGCTGAAAGGGACCTGAGAAGAGAATCTGATAACATCAGAACTAGAAAAGACTTTCCAGGTCAACTCGTCAAACTCCTTCATTTTACAGAGAAGGAAACTGGGGTCCAGGGAGAGGGGAAGATTTGGCTCAAGGTTAGACAATGAGTAAGTGGCAGAGCACGGATTGGCATCCAAATAAAGCTTGAGCAGGATACAATCAGAAAAGGGGAGACAGACGGACAGACAGAAATGGAATTAGAGACATATTGAGAGGGTCAGAGATGAACAAGCAGAACTGTCAAAACAGAAACAGATGGACAGTTAGAGATGCAGGCAAGAAGAGGCTCATAGGATTAGGGATTCAGAGCTGGAAGGGACCTTCGAGGTATTCAGTCCAAACCCTCTTCTTACAGAGGAGGAAGCGGAGGTGGGGAGATCACCAATGACCTGTCCCAGGCAGCACAAGTCGTAAGGGTCAGTCAGAGTCAGGAAGAGAACAGAAGTCCTCTTACTCCCAATCCAGGGTTCTTTCCCCTACCCTTCCCCCCCCTCCCCCCCCCCACCCCATACTGAGCACTGCATCAGCTGAAGTTATAAGAGATTTACATACATTATCTCCTTTGACCCTCTCAGCCTCACTGTTATCATATGTAAGTGCTATTCTGGGGAAGGTGATTTCATCCGTGTGGGGAACTCCCTGATGTGGAAACTCCACAGATCAACACCACCTCAGCTAGCCAAGACTAGAGAAGCTTGAAGAGCTGCCTGGGGGCACTGAGAGGTGAGGAGACTGGTCTGTGATTGGGAAGCAGAGACACTGGGTAGGAGGTCTTCCTGACTCCGGCTGGCCCCTCCATCTACTACACCACACTGCTCTCTACTGCTACTATTCTCTCTATTTTATAAATGAAGAAACTAGTCCAGAGAGGCTGTGAGTGGCGCATGATCACACAGCCAGTGTCTGAGGCCAACTTCAAGCTGTGGCTTTTCCTGCTCCCCCTCTCACCCACCTTCTACTACATTTTGCTGCCACCTGGTTGTAGAGCTAGTTCTTGAACCTGGGTTTGGATGCCTGAGCTGGGTGTCTCTTCAGGGCAATGTAAGGCATCCTCACAGTTGGGGCAAGTTTACACATTTCACTGATTGTACAAGTAATGGGGGGGACCCCCAGGAATTCTCAGAAAGACCTCATGGGGGAGGGAGTGCTTGAGCTGAGCACTGGAAGGAAGCCAGTGATTCTAACAGTTAAGGGTGAGCAGTCAATTCCAGACATGGAAAACAGATGGGGCGAAGGCACAGAGATGGGAGTTGGAGTGTCCTTTGAGGGACAGCCACTAGACCATTTTTGCTGCACTAGACCTTAGGGTGATTTACGCTCCCATAGGACAAATGTTTTGAAATGTAATTTATAGCTCTGAGGACACCAGCTCATTTCTGCTACAAAAAAATAAATCCATTTTCTCAGTTGAAATATTTTAGCCATTTTGACGGCACTAATCAACAGCCTGGGAAAAGTGAATGGGATTTAGTAAGTCAGAAATAGTAGAGGGTTAACATGCTGCCCTTGGTACACACACACAGAGATACAGTGATGCTCTCGTGGGAGGGCTTGTTTCAGTGGCAGAGATGGCTAACGGAGCTGTCTACACCAGAGGCATCACCCATTCGGCCAGCACCACTGCAGATTCAGATTAAAATGTATCTCAGAAATATTTAACAACAACAAAAAAGCTAGTACAACATAAATAATACTAATTTGTGGTTTTCTGAGTCAATATGGGGCCTGCAGGGATCACTTTGTATGGTTTAGTTTACCCCACAACTTCCTAGGTTCCTCCCTCTCCCCAATCCTATGAGCTGTAATGCAAAGCTCCTAACATGACCAATCCTTCATACCAAAGTTAAAACCTGCTCACAGAGACATATTTCATCATGTCCCACATCCTTTAACTCTCCCTCTCCTAGAACCCTACACATTTTAAAAAATTATTAATATTTCTATTTTCATATTACCTTTATTCCCCAACCCCCACTTTATAACAATGAACAAGAAGAAGGGAAAATACTATTCAGCAAAACTAGCCTTCTCTCAAGTCTGGTATTATATGCAGTTTTCTACACCCACAGTTCCCCACCCTATCCACCATTCCTGGAAGAAGGCAGGGAGATGCAGCCTTGTGGCTCTTCTTGGGCCCAAGCTCGGTCATTCCAATTACACAGCATTTAAGTTTCCATTCCCGTCCCCCCCATTCTTCTTGTTCTTTCCATTTACATTGTTGTCATCTTCCCATGTATTTTTTCCTGGTTCTACTTACTTTATCTTCTATTAGCTGGTCTACATCTCCCTACTCTTCTTTGTGTTCTTCACATTCTTTATTTTTTACAGCTCAATACTATTCGTGCACCACATTTATTTGGCTATCCCCCAATAGTTAGTCTCTTACTTTGTTTTCAACAAAAGGGCTGCTGTAAGTATTCTGGTGTGTAAGAAAAGGAGTCTTTCTTTTTTAATCTTTCACCACTCTAAAGTATATGCCTAGCAATGGGATTGGTGGGTAAAAGGGAAAGAGAATTTTACTTTCTTTCTTCATTTAATTCCAAATGCTTTTCAGAATCACTGAACCAATTCATAGCTTCACCAACAGTATAGTAATGTGCCTGCCTTTCCACAAGCCTGCCAATCAACAGGCTGGGTACAAAGTAGGAGCAGAATTGTTCTGATTCTTATTTTCCTTAATATTAGCTATCTGAAGCCATCTTTCACATTTTTATTAAAGGTATATAATTCTCGAGAGAACTCTTTGTTTATATCCTTTAGATATTCCATGGGGAATGGCTTTGGATCTTATATAACTATATTATATATACCCTCTAGGTATATCTTAGATATCAACCCTTATTTCAGACATTTTCCCAATTATTTTCCTTCTTATCCTAGTTGTATTGTTTTACTTCACATGAAAGTTTTACAATTTCATGTAATCAAAATCTATTTCATCTTTTGTGGTTGATTACTTCTATCCCTTGTTAACAACCACATAACTTAAGAATCTTCTATGACTCCCTGGTGCCTGCAGGATCAATTTAAATTCTTCGCCCTTCACAGTGTGAACCCAACTTCCCTAAATTCATTTCACAGGATCCCCACAACATGAACTGTATTCTTTCAAAGGTGGCCATTTCCCCCTAGGATAGCTTTTATTTGCAACTCAACCTAAGACACATAGGTGGTTCAGTGGATAGAGTGCTGGCCCTGGAATCCGGAGGACCAGAGTTTAAATCCAATCTCAGACACTCCCAGTTCTGTGACCCTGAGCAAGTCACTTCACCCCGTTTGCCTTAGTTCCTCATCTGTAAAATGAGCTGGAGAAGGAAATGACAAATCACTCCAGCATATCTGCCAAGAAAACCTCAAACGGGGTCATGAAGAGTCAAAGCCAACTGAAACGACTCAACAACAAAATCAACTCAACTTAGCCCTAAGTCATAATGGAGTTAGGTATCTTAATGCATTAGAATTGGAAGGGCCTTTTAAAGCTAATAACATCTCACACTTCTTCTATAGCTTTTCCTACAATAGCCTTCCCTGGATAATTGACCTCCCTGATTCTAGTCTCTCCCCCATCTCTGATCCACTTTCCACTGCTGCAAAAATAAACTTCTTAAGAAACAAGTTTGTTCATATGACTCCCCTCCTCAAGAGCCTTCAAGAAGGTTTCTATTGCCTATAAGTAATATACCCACTACTCAGTCTGCTGTTTAAAGCCGCCCATAATCTGGCTTCAACTTACCTTTATGGCGTGATTTCACATGACTTTCCTCTCACGTACTCTAGGGCAAACTGGACTATGAGCTATTCCTGAACTCAAGCCTATCCCTGTCTCCATGTAATTGTATAACCATCCCCCCTGCTGGAAGGCACTCCTCTCCCTTCCTCCACTTCCTGCCTTTCAGAAGCCTGATCTTCCTTCCAGGCTCAGCTCAGGTATCACTTCCCTAGTGCCCTCTCCCTCTTCAAACGGGCCTTCTGTTTGCTTCTCCATACGCTGTGTCCACCCTCTCATCCCTCCTAGAATGTAAGCTCTTCTAGGAACAGGGCTGTTTTATTTTGGTCTTTGCATCTCCAGCCCCTCAGACAGTACCCTCTTTCTAAAAGACTCTTCATGTTTATTGAATCAAGCCATCACCCTCATTTTACAGATGAAGAAATTGAGATCAACAGAGGAAAACTGACTTGACCAGGGTCATATAGCTAATAAGCATCAAAGTCAGGACTTCACCTTGGATCTTTTGACACCAACCCCTTTCCTTAAACACAGATCCATCCAAGAGCTGAGGTCTATGGAGGGAACATGAATTGCCTAAAGGCACACAGCTAAATAGCAGAGCCAACCAACATTCACACCCAGGCCTTCTAACTCTCAGTTTGAGGCTCTTTCCACTGTCTTTCTAACAGATTTCAAGATCAGCAGAGTGTGACCACAGCCCCAGGTCCTCAAACCTAGCCAGGTGATGGCCCTGCCCTGTAGTCTGGGAAAGAAATAGCTTTCTGTGGTGGGAATATTTTAGAAGGAAAATGAAGCAATAAGGTAGGACAGTCACTCACTAGGGGCATCTTGGTAGAAAGGCGCCGGATTATAACAGAGAATCTATTAATCGCATTCAAATCCTCTGGTAGTGCAGGGCTCAGTTACCTCGTTAGTGCTGCCCAAACCATCATTACCAGCCAGGCAGGACTAATCTCCCCAAAAGCTTTTTAATTCTCCACCATATTTATCCGTGAGGTGCTAATAACCCAGATCCCCTGTCCCCTTTCCACCCTGAGAGGCCTCCTCTCTATTCAACGCTGCCCAACCTCTCTAAGCCAATCCAATCAATCAATAACCATTTATGTGCCTAGCACCATGCTAGATACTGGGAATACAAAGCCAAAAATGAAATTGTGCCTGCCCCCAAGGGGGTCTTACCTTCTATCAGGTCTAACACATAGAACACATAAAGAGGTAAGCATATGCCAGTGTATTTTAGGAGAGAGAGAGTACCTAACAAGTCAGCGGATAAGGAAAGGCTTCCCTTCAGAGGTAGCACCAAAGCCGAGCACTGAAGGAAGCTAAGAATTCTAAGGGTTCAAATGAGGATCAAGGGCATTTCAGACATGAGAAACTCTGAGAGTCTGTGTACAGAAATCTGCTAGACTGGCCCAGCTCCATACCCACTGGGAAGACTATCCTCTGAAACTGAATAGGAAGCCCCCTAAATCCCCACGCTTGAGATTGCTGCTGCCCAGGAGCTAATGCCAGGGATCCCAGGCATGATTAGTCACAAAGCACTCCTTCTTGATCACAGTCATTCTTCCCTGCAAATGACGTTTAAAAGTCATTAAAAGATTTGTCAGCTGTGACTTATGAGCCTCGTTCCCACCAGGAAGCTGGGCATTGACAAATGCCCCACTAGGCCTCTCATCTGTCATGTGGCCAGGAGGTGCCCACTTCCAATTACCGGGGGTGAAAATGACGAAAAACAAAACCCAAAACCCTGCTTTACCATTACTCATTTACCAATACTCAGGCACCTCCTCCCAGGCTGTCTCCAGCCCAGAAGGGTGCTCAACTATGCAGTAACAAACTGGGGTCCTTGCTGTGTCTCTTCCTTAGTCACTCTGGACCCCAGGTCAGGACCTTTAAGAACCTCTACCTGCCAAGATCCTGTATGTCTGATTTTGAGGTTATCATTGAGAACAGGAGAAATGGGGTTAGCTTCCTCCCTTTCCCCTTTTAGGCTGAATCCTGTCCTTTAAAGCCTAAACTAAAAGCCACTTCTTCCAGGAAGCCTTCCCTGAGACCTCTTCCCTGAGATCTCCAGGCATTTTTTGTATCTCTACATGCAATTCTGAGGCACCATGATTAGCTCTGGAATTAGGAAGACCTAGGTTCAAGGTCTGCCTCTAACAAGTACTGGCACTGGGACCTTAGGGCAGTGGCCTCACCTCAAAGTGCCCTAGGCAACTGTGGCAACTCTTAAGATCCAGAAAGTGGAGAAATGAAACCAATGGGCACTGGTGGAGGGATTCTTCTCACTGAGAGTTCCCTATAACAGTGAAATCACAGGAACAATTTAAAATAATAATGTATTTATCAGATAACATTGTGTATTATATATTGGTATCTTATCTTCCTTCTGTAACTGTGAGTGCCATAAGGGTGTGGACTGTGACTTCTTTAAATTTTGTATCTCTCTCAACACATGGACTGAACCTGTGATTTCATTAATATTGAGAAATATGAGGAAATTCCTTCTACTAATGTAGGTGAGCGCCTTATTCGTCCTAGGGTAAGAGTAGAGGTATCAAATAGGAAATAAATAAAAATACAATGGAAAAAAGATAGTAGTGCACTTTAAAACAACGTGCGGAGCACAGGGATCCTTATACACGCATTAGGGGCCCCTCCTTCTCTCGCAGCCCACAACACCAAGAAGTTAAGGGATTTGCAAAGTCACACAACTGGGACGTCACAGGCGTAACTAGAACCCAGGTCTTTGTGGCTCAGCTAGCTGCTCTATGTTGCCTTTCACAGTAGATAGTGTATAAATGTTTGCTAAATCGAAATACTTCATGGTCATAATGTTCATTTTAAAACAGTCATTTACACTGCTGGAACCACAGAATGTCAGAGCTGGAAGGACTAGGAGACTCTCTCACTGCACCATCCCCCCTCACACACGAGTGAACTCAGGCCCCACAACAAGAACCAGCACTCCAGGGCCAAGTCTCCTGCCTCCCAGTCTGGGGCTCTTTCCACTGCACCATAGTGCCTTCAGCGTCCCCATTGGTCCCTAATTCCCACAAAAACCTACAAAGGAGAGAGGAGTTTATTTCTTTTCTTTCTGGTCCACTGAATGACTTCTTTTAGGTTTTGAAGGTACCCTGACTTTCCTGCTGTGACTCCATGTCTGTGACCAACCTCCCTTCCTGCCCAAGAATAGTGACAGGTGAAGGAGCAGAGGTAGGAGCAGGGAGGAGGGGAGTATAGGATTCTAGAAGACGCCAGCAAAACCCTTAGGATACCCTAACCCTATTTGTGAAGCTAGGCATGGTTTACCAGAAGCAGAAAATTACTAGTGACAAATGCCCCAGGGAAGTAAAGTGGAGGGAAGTCAGTGGGATGGATGGAAAGAGGAAATGGAGGTTTTTGGCTTTTAACAAGACAGGGTTCTAATTTCAGCAGAATCTTTCCTCATTTTGCATTCTATACAGTGTTTTCTTTCCTTCTTCCTTTTCCTCTTCTCTTCTACTATTTCCCTCTCTCTTTCCCTTCCTCTCATTTCTCTCTTCATCTCTACCTCCCTTCCATTTTCTCTCCTCCATTCTCTTTACTTGGTCTCGGTCTCTCTCCCCTTTTTAATATCACTACCCTTCTCTTCCACACATTCTTTCTCCCCCTTTCTCTTAGTCTTTAGTTTTCTCTCTCATCCTCCTAAGCTCATTAATATTCTGGAAATTAGTCATGCTGTGGAGCAAGGCTACAAAATGGAAGGTAGTAACTGGGTCATGGGCTCCCTCCTTCAATCAAACCCCACCAGATGTGCCCTCTGCTAAACAGACTGGAAAGGGCGGAACCCATTTTGTAGATGAGGAAGCTAAGGTCCTTTTAACCAGGCAGCAAAAACATTGAAAAGCTTGAGGCAGGGGGAGCCACAAAGGCCAAACTGGAACTCAGGGGGCTCTGAGGTCTCCAGTCAGGCCCACACATATATTCTCAAACACCAAACTTCCCCCAACATGAAGAGGTCTGGGCCCTGGGCCCCAGAGCCTTGGTGTCCTGGCTGAGACTGTTTGGGTGCCCCTGGGGACTCACTTAGCTCACTTTCAGTGATGGATGAGGGTTGGGAGCCTCCAGTAGGGTTCCAGCCAGCAAGATCTTGGGAAGATGGAAGTTTAATCTGGTGCTGAGGCTGAGCTGTTTCTCCCTGGGGTGTCCGAGTGTTTGATTAAAATCTTTTTATGGGGAATCAATATTTTCCTCATTACAACATTCCTTCTCTTCCCTAAAAACACCAGAAAGGACCTGAAGGGGTTGCCCTCCCCACTAGGGCATCATCCATCAGGTTCTAGCCCGCCTGCCATGTTTGATTTTATTTCATAAATATAGCTAGGAAAAAACTCACCCCAGGGGCTAACTCAGATGGCCCTGTCACATCCTGTCTCATGGCTGCCACACAAGAAAGGCCACGGGGGCCCTGGCCATGCACTATGGCCACAGTCCTAAAACATATGAGGACAGGACAAGACCATTCTCTTATTCCAAGTTCTTCCCTACCCTAACTTTCATCAATATTTAAAGCCTGGGAAAACTGGAAAGACCTTCAAGATCATCTAGTTCAACACTTTCAATTTACAGATTAAGGAGGTCAAAGTTAAAGTAATCTGTCCAAGATCAGAGAGGTAGAAGACAGCATGGAATAGCAAAGTGAGCACTGGCTCTAGGGTCAAGAGGATCTGAGTTTTAATCCTACCTATGTGGTCTCGGGCAAATCACTTAACCTAAGTAAGCCTCAGTTTTCTCATCTGTAAAATGAGGGAGTTGACAGCTGAGCTCTCTTCCAGCTTTAAATCTATGATTCTGTGAGTGGTAAATGCATTTCAGATGTGGTTAACATTTGGTGCATAGCCCATACATATCATCTCCCAGCTAAGGCAGTACCAGCTCCTCTGCAATCCTCCAGGTGATTCTCATCCAGGAGAATTCCCAAAGTGGCCCTAGAGCTAACACCTCTTGTGATCTTGAAGCCATAAAGTCAGAAATTCAGTGTCAGAACCAGAAGGGTCCTCAGAGACCACTGGGTCCATCCCCATCATTGTGGAGACAAGGAAACAGATTCAGAGAGGGCAAAGTACTTCAAGGTCACAGGTTGGGGAATACTCTTGGGTTGAGATCATTCCAGAAAAGGTGGAGTCTGTGAAACTGAATACCCAAAATTCCAAGCTCTTATCTCACTGCCCACTTGCTGGCCTAGCCTTGGCAAAGAAGTCATCTTTTTTTTTTTAAGGGGCAAAAACTCAAAATCTGAGGCAAAACAAGGCTCAGTCACCATGCGCTACCCCTTCACTGCGGGCTAGGGATGAGGACCACCAGCATACAGCCTAACTTCCTTCAGTGGTTCTTCCCACTTTTAGAATAAAATCTAACCTCTATAAACTAACACTTGAGGCCCTTTTCATTTTCAGCCTTGTCTCTCACTACTTCCCTTCATACCTCCCTGTGCTCCTGCCATGGTGTACCTCACATCCCTCCTTCATGCCTTTATTCACACTCTCTCTCTGAAATACCAGCTGAAATTCTATGAATCCTTCAAGACCCAGGCTCTTCTCAGGAGGAAGACACCACCCCAGAATGACTGTGGAGCCTCAGACCCCTAACAAGGTGGATACCAGGAAACAGTGCTACAGGGACTCTCATCTTCAAAAAATAGCCTGTGTAGGTTTTTTTTTGAGGGAGGTTCAATTTGACTATGTATATTGACTTAGGATGAGTTTGATGCTGCACAAAGACCGGACTTGGGAGTCAGATGGCCTGGGTTCATGACCCAACTCAGCCACGTCTAACTGACCTTGGAGGCCACACAGTCCAATCTCTTCATTTTTTAGGGATGGGGAAAATGAAATCTGTCCAAGCACACACAGAAGTTAGGGACAGAACCTGAATTCTAACTCAGGGCTTTTGATTCCAAGTCTACAATTTATCCCATTATTTCATGCTCCTTCTAAAAAGTTCTCTTTAAAAACTATATAGAGAAAAGACAGAAAGGATTAAGATTTATACTGTTAAAGATCAGCGAGAAAGGTGGCTAAAAGTATCTAAGATAGTGTCATGAAAGAATATTGAACTGGGGAGTCAAAAGACCTGGTTTCTAGTTCAAGTTCTGCTTGTACTAAAAACTGTGAACTCAAGGCTCTCTGAATCTCAATTTCTTCATCTGTACAATGGGAACAGTCTTTGCCCTACTACCTCATATGGCTTTTGCAAAGAAATGATGAATATGAAATACTTTCTAAACCAAAAACCAGTACATAAATTTATGACGAGTATGCCCAAAAGGCAAAAGACTACATTTCCCAGAGTACATGAATAGGGAGTGGGGGAGAGGAAGAATACATGTACTCATTAGAAAAGAGCAAGGTCTCCATTTCCTTGAGTTCTCCTGGCTCTTTTATATTCTAAAGACCTCTCCACTCTTTCCCAACTAGCTGCTGTGTCAGCCTTTGACTGGAGACAGAAGCTTCTCAGAAGGAGGAGAGCTACAGGGAGTGAGAAGGGTGTCCAGGAGAGTGGGAGCTACAAGAGTTTTCGCTGTGTGACCAGCACTGGACCACTCCTGAGGCAAGCAGGGCAGGTGCAGGAGATATTCTGGCTGCTGAAAAATGCAAAAAGTGGCAGAAATTGATCAAGCTGGGATGAAGACATGCCAGTTTCCAAAAACTGTCTTTCCCTATTTCCAGCAGCAGAGAGAATTTGTCCAACCCTTCTACATTGGAGGCACGAATATTTGGGACAGGGAAAAGATGCAGAATGAGACTGTCCTCATAAACTTTACCATTTATTTTTGTCCTGAATAAATGTTGTAAATGTCTAAGCCTATTGGTAACCGCTGGTTTGCTAGGCCTGGAAATGGATAATTTAGATATAAGTTAGTTTCAGAAGTTCCCAGTTCTGAGTGGAGACAAATGAACCATAGATGATTTATTGATGAGAATTCCGTTCATGAGTCCAGAGCTGTTGGGTAACATGGGCTGTGATCAGGAGATTATGGCAACAAAGTGTTTTGTAAACTAAAAAGTTATATATATAAAAGTGTGTGTGTGTGTGTGTGTGTGTGTGTATGTGTGTGTGTGAGAGACTTTTTACACTGGGCCCATGTACACATCTGAGCTGTCATATCCATACCTGCAGCCCCATTAATAAAATGGGCAAATGAATCAAAGTATTAATTTGCATGGTGTTTTGCATAAATTTGAATATCAAAGTTCAAGAGGCCCCCAAAGCCAAGGTTGTCCAACCAATGACTCAGCATGATTCCACTACATTTCAAGAAAACCCCTGGATATTCAACAAAGCTGTAAAACAATCAATTCAGTAAGTTACAGGAAACAGGGCTGTGGGAAGTGTGACCTCAGCCCCTTATAATCTTGGCTCCCATCTTGGTCAGGTGAGTTTCAGAAAGGGAAGGGACATCAAAGACCTACCCATAACATACCTAAGTGGGAGTCTATAGTGTGCTGACAAGTCATATAGTCCTGCCCTTGATTAGAAGACATGTCGGGAGGGGTACTCTATTACTTCCCAAAACAGTATATTCCACTTAGAGATCCTTCTTTTAGGAAGTTTTTCTTTACTAGCAAAGCCTAAATCTATCTCCCTGTAACTTCCATCCATTGCTACTAGTTTGACTCTCTGGGACTGAGCAGAATACTTTATCTCTCTAAATATTTCATCACTTCAAAAAAAAAGGAAGCAGCAGCAAGATGTAGTAGAAAAGACCCACTCTAAAAGCAGGAGACCTAGGTTCTAGTCATGGCCCTTCCTTTTGAATCTTTGGATGTGTTTTCTCATTTGTAAAATAAGAGTGATAATGGAAGCTGTGCCTGCCTCCTAGGGTTATTGTAAGAATCCTATAAAGTAATGGAAGTAAAAGGGCTATACAAATGTGCGTTCCTAAGACAGCACTCCAAGTAGCAAAAAACCATTCCCCAATGGATAAGTGGTCAAAGGAGATGAACAAACAGTTCTCACAAGAAGAACTGCCAACTATTAACAACCATATGAAAGATTGTTCCAAATGACTAATCAGAGAACTGGAAATAACTCTAAGTTCCACCTCACACTCAGCAAATTGTCAAAGATGACAAAAGATGAGAAGAGTCAATGTTGCAGGAGCTGCAGCAAGACAGGCACACTAATGAAGCTCTGAACTGGTCCAACCGAAAAAGTTGGAATTATTCAAAGTAAATGACTAAAACACCCATACCTTTTGACCCAGAGGTCCCACTATTGTGTGCATGTACGTGTATATACACACACACAACACACACCCTAAAGAGATCAAAGAGAGAAATAAAGATTTTATGTAGAAGGCTTATCTCCTTAGCTGCTAGTGCCTTCCTTATCCCAATCTACCTTATATTTATTTTATACATATTTACACGTGTACACATTTCCCCTGATAAAATATCAGCTCCCATAGGACAGGAACTTTCTCCACATACACGAAAACAATTCCAAAAGTACTTTTTGCAGCAGCAAAGAACTAGAAACAAAGTAGATGCCCATTGGGGAATGGGCAAATAAATTATGGTGCACAAATGAAAAAGAATCTTATGCCATGAGAAATGAACTAATGCAAAGTGAAGAAAGCAAATCAAGGAAAACAACATATACAACTATAACAATGTAAATGGGGAAAAAAACTGAAAGAGAATGTTCTGTAATTTACAATGACCTATCTTGGTCGCCTCAAAAAAGATATAAGAATATTCCTCCCTCCCTTCTTTACACAGGAGAGGCAGGTTGAACAGTTAAGGAACCAGGATGCTATGCTGTGGAACCCCGTATATATGATTATATTTGACTGATACGTTGATCAGTTTTACTGAATTGCTCTCTGCCCCATTTTTCTGTCATAAGAAGTGGTACTCTGATTAAAGACTGGGGGGTAAACATGATATAAAAACAAAATATATCAGCAAAAATTAATTTTCTTTATAAAAGACAAATGCTCCTGACCTTACATGAGTCATTTAGATTATATCATATCCTGTATTATTCTCCATTTGTTTCTCTCTCCCCAAGCGGACCCCTAAGCTCTGTGGGCAAGGACTCTGCGTCGTATATATCCTCTTCTGTGCTGGGCATGTGGCCCTGAACTTGGCAAATGCTAGATGACTAATGGAAGGAGAAAGAGGAAGAAAAGAACTCAGGTACTTTAAAGTTTACAGAAGGATAATGTCCATTTCTGTAGCTCTTTAAATTGTACAAAAGCATCTTTACTACAAATCCATGAGGTAGGCAGTGAGAGAATTATTACCTCTTTGCTACAAATGAAAAAGCTTAGGCTCTGAACTTGCTGACAAATCATATGTAGAGCTCATCAGTATCAAACTCAGGTCTCTTGACCTCTCAGTCCAACACTCTTTTGATGATACCAGACCACCATGAGCCTTGCAAGAATGCCATGCTGAAGGTCCTAGATCCTTATCAGACCCTGAAATTCTAAGCAGATGCTTGGCCCTTTCTCCACTTACCTCCTCCCCTCCCCCTATTTTTTACCAAATAACTGAGGCTAGGATGGGCTGCTGGGGGTCATTCCAGTCTGACTGACAGTTATGGCCAACAGCTGAAAGAAAAATCCAAATAAGGGCAAAAGAAGATCCCCATCCCCCATACCCACTGAAAACCACCTGGATGATGGCAGCAAAGGTGAGGGGTAAGATGTCAGAGGCCATTTGGCCCAATCCTCTAAATTTACAGATAAGGAAATTGAGGCCCAGAGAAGCTGGCTTGGCTGGTGCAGGTTGTGAATCCATGACCCAAACCTGAAAGGTTCTGATATTCTGCAATGGGGGAGATGGATAAACAGTTGTGAGGTTAGACCTATGGGGAGAATAGACAGGGAAAGCAGAGAAAACAGTATGGAAAAGAACACTGGTTCTGGAGCCAGAGGAACTCGGTTCAACTTGTTTCTGGTGCTTACTACTGGTATGACCTAGGGGTAAAATCTGCCTGGGTCTCAGTCTCCAACTGTAAATAAGGAGGCTGGCCTAGCGGGCTTCTGAGAGCCCTTCCAGCTCTAGAGATCTGATGATATAGAAAAGGTAGAACTCCTAGTCCAGAAAAGGTAGCATTTATAAGAAAAGTCATATGAATTCCAAAGGATTCATGATGAAAAACACTATCAACCTCCTGAGACAGAACTGGCGAAATCTGAATGCAGACTGAAGCACACTTTTTAAACTTTATTTTTCATGCTTTTTTATTTTTGCAACATGGTTAATATGGAAATATGTTTTGCATGACCTCACGTATATAACTGGTATCCTATTGCTTGCCTTCTCAAGTGTGGGGAAAGGCCAGGAAGGAGGGAGAGAATTTGGAATTTAAAAATTTTTTAAATGATGTCAAAAATAAATTAAATTAAAAATTAAAGAGGCAAGGAAACTAAACTGAAAGATTCTACTGGAACAGGACTCCAGATACCTCCCAATCAGCCCTTGCCTTTCAACCCTCCAGATGTACTCTACAGTCCTCCTGAGCGTTCTTTGCTTTAACATGTCCCTCCAGTTCCACGATGGGCTCACCCACTACACAGCAGGACTGGCCCCTTGTCCAGATCCTGCCCTCTTCTTTCACTTACCAATAACCTCTGAGCTTTGTTCTATAACACTGTCTGAGCCATGCAATTACTAGACACCGAAACATTTGTGTTCTTAACGCTCTACACCATGACCTGGTACACTCCCAATCTGGAGGAGCTGCTGCTGCTGCCTTCATGGTTTTCAAAGGGCTTTCACATCCATGATCTCTTAAAACAATCCTAAGAGGTTGGCAAGGCAGGTTTTTATCCTGATTTAGCAGATAAGAAAGAGAAAGGCTTCCTAAAAAAGGAATTCTTCCTGAGAAGAATTTTGAAGGAAATACTTGATTTTTCAAAGATAAGTTTTCCTTTCCTTTCTTATAGCAGAGAAAGGAAAAGTCAAAATCAGAGTAGAAGCAGATGATGAATATCAAGAACACAGGAAGAAATGAGAAAACTCAGATGAACTGAAACAAAATAAAGTGAGCATTAAACCAGGACTGAACCCAGATCTCCTGAATCACCCAAACCCAGAGCTCTTGTTTCTACCACATTACACTGTCTCTCAAGTAAGTCTCAGGATCTCTATGCTTGGTCAAACTGAGTTCTTCCTTACTATTCAGTTTTAAGGAACCACACCCCAGCCCTGACTTCCCCTCCACATTCATTCCTCACTCAGCCTCAACTACCCCAAGACAACTCTGGTTCCTAAGCAAACAAAGAGGAAAACTATCTAGGCCTGAGTCAACTTTCCAAAAACCATCTGGCCTCACCCGTTTCCCTGTCTATTTGCAAACATTCTGTGACTCCTTCATTTTCTCCCTCTTGAAGTAAGTGCATCCACAGGAGGGCCTGGAAGCTGTAACAATGCTGGCTGATTAGTGCTTCCCAGAAGTCCCATCATTGAGGACCTGCTGCCAGAATTCTTACCTTGCTTCTTCCAGCTCTGTTGGCCTCCAATTTGTTAGTAATACAGGAAAGGGGGAGCATTTCAGTTAAGTGAATATTCTTGTTAACAGAACCATAGAATCTCTGAGCTGGAAGGGACTTCAGAGGGCATCTCATTCAATGCTCTGCCCAAGGCACAGGCTGTCTCTATATAGCTTTCCCTTCATGTGGTGATACCATCTCAATTTAAACATTACTAGTGATAAGGAGGTCACTACCTCATACTAAGAATTTACTATTTCTATACAGTAACTACAACAATATAAATGGGAGGAAACACACACACAAACAAATGTAACAAAATTAGAGAGATCAAACAGTATTCAAATGAAATTATATGAAAAGACATCCCCAACTTACCCCTTCAAGGAGGTACACAGCACACATTTTAGTACTTTTTCAATGTAGCAATCAGTTGTGACTTTTTCCCCTTCTAAAAAAATATTTTTGGGGGTCATATGGGATGGCTCTCAGGAAAGAGAGGGAGAGGAATATATATAGGATACTATGGTAATGTATGAAACAAAATATCAACAAAAACTTATCTTTGAAAAATCAAGTCTTTCCTTCAAAATTCTTCTCAGGCAATCCCTCCTTCTACAGGAAGCTTTTCCTTCTTCCCCTAGGTACTAGTGCCCTCCTTACCCCAATTAATCATGTATTTATATTATGTATATTTATATGTGTACATGTTTTCATCAATAAAATTTAAGATCCCCGAGAAGAAGGACTTACATTTTCTATCTCTATAATCTTCATGACTAACAAGTTCTTGGTTCACAGTAAGAATTTAATCAATGCTTCGTTGATTGATGGTTCATTCCATACTGAATGGCTCTAATTGCTAGGAAATTCTTCATTCTTCATTGCTAATAGTTTCTCCCCAAATGTTTACCACTGCTGATCTGTGTATCATAGATTACTGATTTCTAAAGAATTAGAGAAATAATTCTAAAGCATAAGAATATAATAAAATACTCTTGGAGACTAGCCCTGGTTTTGCCATTTATGTGATTTAGCAGATGGAAGCATGTGGTTTTTCACTTTAATTTTCTTGCCTTTTTTTTTTTTTTTTTTGCAACATGGTAATACAGAAAGTTTTACATGACTTCCTATGTATAATGGGTATCATGTTGCTTGCCTTCTCAATGGGTAGAAGGACTGGAGGGAGGGAGAGAATTTGGAACTCAAAATATTAACAAAGAATGTTAAAAATAAAGAAAAAAAACAAGAGATAAAAAGTTGTCCAAAACAAAAAAAAAGAGAAATGTATCTAACTTCTCTGAGGCTCAGCTTCTCCAGGCAACAAATGGGGATAATATCAGAATTAGAACCTTAGGAATCACCTGATCCAATCGCTCTGTTTTATAAGAGGAATAAAATGAGGCTCAGAGAGAAGCAGCTTGCCCAAACCCACCCAGTAAGTAAAAAGAAAGTTGAATCTAAAACCCAGGTTTCCTGATTCCCCAGGCCTCTTCTCCCTTCACCTTGCTCATTACTGAGAAAATCAAATGAAGGAATGGGTGGGAAAGTGCTTTGAAATATATAAATCACAGCACTCAGAGGCAAGGGATCATCAAAAGTACAATGAGCACAACTGAATCTTTTCCCAGTGATTCAAAAAGCTCCCCAGGATATCACAGGGCTAGAGGGTCAACATTCTGAATATCAATTATTCCTCTGGGGCTTGAAAGCAAATTCCTCCTCTCTGATCATGAGGCTGAAAGCCAAGAGACCTGTGTTCTAGTCCTAGCTCTATCAATTACTGGCTGATGTGTGATTCCTATGGGGAGCCTCAGTCTCCTTATCTGCATAAGGGATCAGGACTAGATCCCAGAATCATAGATCTGGAGCTACGAAGTCACCCAGTCCCAACCCCTCTTTTAACAAATGAGGATGTGAAACCCACAGAAGTTAGGTAATTTACTAGACAATGCAGAGACATAATAATACATGGCAGAGCTGGGATTTGAAGTTCAGTTCTCCTACTCCAAATCCATCATGCTTGCCCTCATCCCTTACAGCCTTCAGGATCTTTAAGGACTCTTCCAGCTCTGAAATTCTGCACTTCTTTCTAGATCCAGCCAAAGCATGGGGTCCTGAGTTGGGTCCCACCTAGTGGGATAGGGGCCAAAGACCCTTAGCAGCAAGGGGTAGGGTAGGATGTATGCCGCACAAGCTGCCTCCCCAGGTACCAACTTGTTTAATTCTTGATGAAGGGCCAAGAATAAATTGTAGGTGAACAGCAGAGCATTTTAATGAGTCCATAGACTAATGAATCTTTTCCTTCCCTGCGTCAATTAGAATCTCGGAGCCAGTTCCCAGAGGACCAATTTATTGGGAGCTGAGAGAAGTCTTTTGTTCGGCAGCTGGGGGCCTGGTTATGGGGCCTGGCGTGCAGGCGCCTAGCAGCCATCCCGTTCACTCAGATAAGACTTGGAATATGGAGGCTCAAAGCTCAGGGGACACATCCCCACATATGGGGTTCCTGGATTCCAGCAAAGGCCCCTCTTGGGGCAGATGGGAGTTCTGCTTTTCCTCTCCTATGATCTTTAATCCAATCCAATCCAGTCTTCTCCTGACATATGGGCCATATTCCTACCAATCAATCATAGGATCACAAGGTTCAGAAGCCATCTGGTCTAACCCTCTCATTTTATAAATGAGGAAACTGAGGCCCAGGGAGGTCTAGTGATTTGTCCAAGGTCACAAAGAATGTGACTGTCAGAGGCAGTATGTCTATCAACAAGGACTTATAAAAGGTTCATACATGTCAGACAATCAATCAATTAGCAAGCATTTATTAAGGCCCTATCTTGATCCAGGCACTGGGCATACTAAGACAAAAATGAAATAATCCCTCCCCTCAATGGGAAACATGAGTATAGACAAAATATATACCAGGTAATTTGAGGGTGGGTTGGGGAAGGGGAAAGGCAGAGGCTTCATGCAGAAAGGGGCACTGGAGCTAAGCTTTAAAGGAAATGTGGAACCCTAAGAGAAGGTGAGAGTGCATTCAGGCATGGGGATCAAGCAGTGCAAAGGCATGGAGAGACAGGAGATGGGGTGTCAGTACATTCATAATGGGCAGTGATATCTAATAAAGCTGGAAAGGTAGGCTGAAGCCAGGTGGTAAAGGGCTTCAAATACAGAGGGGCTTGGATAACCAGATGTACTAATGAGCTGTCCTCTTAGCTACTCTTCATCTAGGATGGATTCTTCTTTTTCTCATTTCAGATTTTGGTAATTTAGTTTTCTGCACTCTTTTAAAGACTCAAGTTAGGTAATAGGGTTTGTCTATTTTATTAGCCCTCAGAAGACCAGCTCCTTCATTATTCAAACTCCATGGGTTTTGGGTTTCGGTTTTTTGTTTTATTTTCAATTTTATCTCCTTTTCAGAATTTCTATTTTTTGTGTTTATTTGGGTTTTTTTGATTTGTTGCTTTCTCTACCAATGTCTGTTCCATTTAGGAGCCTGGGACCTCCTTGTTTTTCAAGCAGACCTGGCCCCAACAGAGCAAGAAGAGCTGAACAAAGCACATCTAGTTTAACTGGGGGGTGGGGAGTGTGTGAGTGTATGTGTGTGCAGGTCATCTAGTCTCTGTTGGAAAGACCCTAAGTGACTGGGAATTCGCTTCTTTCCTAGACAGCCAATCAGATTTACAGATAACTCTACTAATGAAGTTTTTCCTTTAATCCAGTCTAAATCCATCTCTCTGCAACTTCTACCTCATTATCCCTAGTCCCGCATTCTGGGCCTAGCAGCCAGGGTTGGGCCCTGCTAACTTTCAGACTCCATTTTCCTTTGGATTTGATGGGAACCAAAAGCCAATATTAAGGTTGCAGCCCTGAGGTCAAAATGTGCCTTAACCCACACTGCAACAAGGAATCTTCCCCTAATCCCAGGCTCCTGAACCTGCCTACTGCCTGAACTTAAGGCAGGGATCAGAATCCCCCAAATAAAAGCGATCTTGGCTCCTCTTTGATCCTCCTTGGATAAAGAATCTTAGCCTACCATTCACCTCCATCTGGGTCAATGATTAAGGAATCACAAAGTAAAACCACGGAATTCGGCCAAACAAGATGTCTGAGGCTTAGCTAAGAGGCTGGCAGATGTTGTCAATTATCCCCAGGCCATGGACCTTCTTCTGTCCCTTCCCTGGGTCTGTATACTCTTTCCTCCTTCCTCTCCACCAGATGGAGTCTGATATCTTACCTCCCTTTAACCACACAACAATGTTCTTTATAATTCATCATTACTAGCTCTTATAGTTTTGTTTTATTGAAGTTTTTTGCTTTTATATCATCTTCTTTTCCATATGTAACCCTTTCCCTATATTATAGAGAGCCATCCCTTTGTAAGAAAGGGGAAAAAAAGCAGTTCATCAAAACTTACCAACACATCCACTGAGTCTGACAGTATATGCAATGATCAATACCCACAGCTGCAAAAAAAAATTAAAAGAGAAACGTATTCTCCTGTTTTTCAGCGTCAAACTTGGTCATTATAGTTACAGTGTTTCATTTTGCAATTTTTTTGTCACTGTTTTCTCTATTTGTATTTTTTTATTTTGATCCCCTGACCTCTTCTCTTGGGCAACAGTTTCAAGATTCCCCTTCCCCCATCCAGGATCATTAGCGGGAAGGGTCCACAAAGGCTTTGAAATCCACCTTACTACCGCCCACAGAGTGGGCCCCGCCCCTTTGTCCCCAGCAAGAAGAGGACTCACACAGCTTGCCCTGACTGCCAGAGGTCTCCTAAAGCTTTTCTCTTCATTACACTGAGTCTGAAAATTGCTGCCAGAACCTCTTTTTGAAACAGGCTTGTCCCTGGAATCCTTACACTGCATCCTTAGCTGAAGGAGTCTTCCCATTGATCAGCAGAAAGGATTGATGGCTTTTGTGAGCAAGGGTCAGCAGAGGGGGATGGGATCAGAGAGAACAGCAAGGCAGAGCATCTCCCTGAGAGTCCTCTAAACTGCAAAAAGCTCCCTGTGTGGGGAAGGAATAGGAGAAACTCCAATTCTGCTGTAGAATAGAAAGAATCCCCAGATAGAAAACTGAGATTCTGGTGGCTTAGAATTCTAGAATGTCAGAGCTGGAAGGGACCTTACTTATCACCGAGCTCAAACCCCTTCATTTTTGTAGCTGGGGAAAACTGAGGCCCAGAGAGGGGATGGGACTTGGTTTGTGATCACACAAGGATGTACTATGTGCCAGGAACTATGCTAAACAGTTTTTACAAATATTGAGTCATTTGGAATCTCACAACAGCCCTGGGAAGTAAGTACTATTATTGCCTCATTTTACAGATGAGAAAACTGAGGCACAGGTTTAAATGACTTGCTTAGGGTCACACAGTGACTAAGAGTCTGAGGCCAGATTTAAACTCAAGTCTTCTGGATTCCAGGATCACAGATCTACCCATTGGGCCATCTAGCTGTCTCTAACAAAGTGAAGAAGGGTCCAGAAACTGAGTCTCCTGACTCCCAATCCATTCCTCACCGAGGAAAGAGCCCTATTCTCTCAAGTGTTGGAGATACAGCTGTGGTGTATGTGCAGAGGAAGCATGTGTCCATGTGTAGGCATGTGAGGGGAAATGGGTTGTGTATGTCTGTGAGAGGCAGTGATGTGTGGAGGTATATAGAAGGCAGAAGGAGCTGGGCACATTTCTGACTCATCCCGCCCCAGCTTTGCCTGGAGGCTTGTAACACCGTGGGGCTGGCCTGTCTGGAGATATTTCTCATTAGAACCGACATTTTGACAATTATTTTTAAATTGAGTAAAAAAAAAAAAAGAAAAAAAAAGCACATCTAAAGAGACAGAGACAGGCAAAGAGACACAGTAAAAAAAACATACATACAGATTAAGAGACAGAAAGAAGTAGAGCAGGAGAAAGAGAAATGCATGGGCGAGGCAAAAGACCATTAGATTTGGAGGGAGAGGTCCCAGGTGCGGCCTAGATAAGTTACACAGACTGTGAGTCTCAATTTCTTCATATATAAAATGAAGAAGCTGGACCAGAAGTTCTACAAATAAATGCTTGTGTAGACAGAGAAACAGAGATGTACCCAATGCAGTGAGAAGTCAAAGAAAACACTACTATTGGTAAGGCTCAAATCTCACCAGTCACTGCCAGTTTTACAGGAAAAGGTATTGTTTGGAGTAAAACACACAGTCACAGTCTACAGAAAGGCTGAATTATCTAGGTGAGAGGAAGGAAGCAAGTAAGGGGAAAAAAGAGCAAGAAGACACCAGAGAAAAGGTGGTGTAACTAAATGAGAGGATGGTGTGTGTGTCTATGCACTCCTGTGGCAATATGTGTGGAAAGGGGACGTCTTGAAATAAAAGCTGTGGGAACACTGCTAAAAGTAGCAAGTGCTAGATACACTTGATCAAATACCGTGCTGGACGTCGTGATGGTGCTGAAAAGGCCAGTTCCTGTGAGTAGCGGCAGCTGGTGACAATCAGACCTAGTGAGTGTGGTTACCAAGGGTCTCAACTATGTGCAGAGCAGAGAAAAAGACTGGATGAAATTCAAAGACTGTCTTGAACTTAGACTACAATTCACACATCTCCAAATGCTCAAGTCCTACCCACACTTCAGAGCCTATCTCAAATGCCCCCCCAACCCTCCATGAAGCCTTCCCTAATGCCCATACCCAACCCAGTCCCCCACTGAAATTAACTACTGACCCATCTACTCTTGTTTTCTGGTTAGTTGTTTTTCAGTCATGTCTGATTCTTTGTGATCCCTTTTGGGGTTTCTTTGGCAATGATACTGGAGTGGTTCCAACTTTCCTTCTCTACATCATTTTACAGATGAGGAACTAAGGCAAACAGGGTTAAGTGACTTGCCCAAGGTCACACAGCTAGTAAGTCTGAGCGACAGATTTGAACTCAGAAAGTTAAGTCTTCCTGACTCCAGGCCTGGCACTCCATGCACTGCATCACCTGGCTGCCCCCACTTAATCTTATGGCATTTTATGAAATTCCTTATTCACTTATTATCACATTCTCTTTTCCATTAGTTATTTGTCAGTGTTTCAGCGCACCTCCTCTCTCCCAACTACAGAGTGAGCTTCCTGAAGACAGGGACCATGTCTTATTCACTGCTAAATCTTCACTAATCCTGCAAGAGCACAGAACAAGCTTAATGTTTGTTGAATAAATGAAACCGATGCCTACGCTAACTGGCCCATTCCTACCCTCTTCCACTGCTTTTGGTGAGGGTAGTGTCCAGAAGGAACTGGGGATACTGAGGCCTGGAGAAAAAAGCAGACTTGGGATGGGGATATGAGACAAGATCGCTGTGTCTAAGTATCTGAAGGGTTACAACATGCACTCTTGTTCTGTTAAGAGACACAGAGGTGTATCTAGGCTTGGAGTCAGGAAGATTTAACCTCTCTGGGCCTCAGTTATCTCATCTGCAAAGCAAAAGGGTCAAACCCTGATGATCTTTAAAGTTCCTTCAGCTCTAAATCTAGGATCCTATAATTTCATGCTTAGTCCAAGTAGGCAGACCTATCTGTGCATAACTGGTAGAAGCCTGGATGAGGTAGATTAAAGTTTAGTTTAAGGAAAAACTTCTTAACAATTAGAGCTGATCGCTCTCTTTGTGGTTGCAAAAAACTGGAAATATAGGGGATGCCCATCAATTGGGGAATGGCTGAACAAGCTATGGTATATGAATGTAATGGAATACTATTGTGCTATAAGAAATGGGAAGGAGACGGACTTCATAATTACCTGGAAAGGCTTATACAAATTAATGCTAAGTGAGAAGAGCAGAACCAGGAAAAATTTGTACACAATCACAGACACATCGTACATATGATGACCAACCTTGATAAACTGGACTATCCTCAACAACGCACAGCTAAAAGACAACTCTACAAGCCTCAGGATGGAAGGAGATATCTAAACGCAGAGAAAGATATAGAAAGACTAGAGTTTAAATGGAGACTGAAGCAAAACATGCTATCGATCTTTTTCATGTTTGGTTTTGCTTTTTTTTTTCCCAGTGATCACTCATTGGTTACAACCCTTCTATATAACCAAACTATTGTACAATGTGAAAGTATTTGCAGATCCTATACATGATTGCACGC
>CM053585.1:265652500-265743780 GCA_028646515.1 Pseudochirops corinnae
TGAATCTTGTAAACTAAAAGTAAATAAACAAGTCATTAAAAAAAAAACAATTAGAGCTGATCAAAAGATGATGAGGCTCTCTCAGGAGGTAGTGCACCACAAGATAATATATTTAGAACTGGATGGGCTTTTAAAGGCCATCTCATCCAATGCCTCCTTTTATAGATGAGGAAGTTGAGACCTTAGGAGGCTGTGACTGGCCCAAGGTTTATGCCCATAGAGCATAAATGGCAGAGGCAGGATTTTAAACCCAGGTTTCCTGACTCCCATCTGACTAAATGTAATCTTTTTACACTATCTCTCACCACATAAGATCTTCAAATGAAGGGTGCCTGTAAGGAATGTTACATGGAGAGGTCAGCTAGAAAGAAGTTGGGCTTGACAACCTCTGATGCTCCAGATGCTGTGACTTTCAGACACCACCTCTTACTAGCTGTGGGATATTGTCTTGGAATCTATTTTCTCCTCCCTTAAATGAGGCTAATTCATGTCCTCCATTGATCATGAGGTGTTTGTTAAGGATCAAATGAGAAAAATGGATCAATATCAAAATGCTTTTTTCAACTGTAATCCACAATATGACAGCTTATATGTTGTAAGTCTCCCCAAACTACCTGCCCCCTCCCAAGTAGAATGTAAATTCTCTGAGGGGAGGTTGTCTTCGTTTCTAGCATATAGCAAGGTCTCAATAAATGTTTTTTGAATTGTATTGTTTGTTTCCATTGGAGGACAAGGGGGAAAAATGATGCGTTCCCAGGGATGGACAGGCCCCTATCCCTGACCAGCTCTACCTAGCCCAGAATCAAGAACTCCAGAACAGGCAACACACCAAGGCAAGGGGCATGTGAGTAAAGGCCTGCTGGAAAGATCTTTAAGGTTGGTTTACTGTGTGGCCTGAGGTAAAAAAGAACACTTCTCCCATGGTTGATTAGCAGGTAGGCCCAGAAGCAGGGCTAAGCTATTTAGAGCCTGCTCTTTCCCAGTAACAGCGGGTAACTGTAAGGTCAAGGGAGCTACTGAATTTTATCACTGCATAGAGAGTCTAGAAAAATGGACACTGAGGGAACCACATATAGTCAAGGTACAATCTGTTCACTGAAGTAGAATGAGAAAAGGAAGGGACAGAAGGAAAGGGAGTCAAGCAAAGAAAGAGGGAGGAGTGGGGGAAGGCAGACAATAACCACTTCCAGGCACATTTTCTCTAAGTTTACAGTCTGCTTTCCGCTTTATACCCCTGGGAGGGGAGCAGTTCAAGACCAATCATCCATATAGAGGTGCAGGAAAGTTAGGCAATTTGTCCAAGATCACACAGCTAATAAGTTTCATCCAAAGATTTCAACTGATAACTGATTTGCCTGACAACTCCAAATTCAATGTTGCTTCCCTTCTAAACTCTAAAGACTCTAAACTAAACAGTCGGTTGGGCCCTGTTGATCATTTGAGCTATGAGCTTCAGGAGCTCAGTTATCAGGCTGGGTAAGCTTAATTAGCTGATTAACCAGGATTCACAGTTCATCAATTGCTCTTTATCCCTGATCCTCCACAGGCTCCTCTGAAATGGGCAGGCTCACAGGAGTCTGCCAAGGTGAAAGGGTTCTCTGATCTCCTATGACTACAGTAACCAGAACAATATTACCCAGAGACAGGACAGAATACAGCTGAGGGACTGGTAGGAGCCCCAGGGCTGGAGTTTTTCCACTCCCCTACCATCAAAGGATTCCATCCTTTGTGATCCTCTCCCTCCAGTCCATTTGTGTGACATTATAGAAGCCACTGCAATTCCAAGCCCAATTCTCCATCCCCTGATCCCAAGTTCTGCTGTGATATCATATGGATTGACAAGAAATGCTGTGTAGAAGAAAGCCTTGAGCTTAACTAAGGCAATCTGGGTTCTAGTTCTAGTTCTGCCACAACTTACTTTAAATTTAAATTTTATTTTTATTCAGTTCTACATTCTCTCCCCCACTGCACCCCCATTAAGAAGGTAAGAAATATGATATCCATTATACATATACTGTACAGTCATGCATATTTCCTCATTAGTCATTTATTGAAAGGGAAAAAAGGCAAGAAATATAAGAAGGAAAAATGCTTCAATATGTATTCTGAATTCATCAGTTCTCTACCTAGAAACAGTATTTTATACTGAGTCCTTTGGAGTTGTGGTGGATCATTATATTGATCAGTTACTCTTTCACAGCTGACTTTTTTTTTTTTTAACAATATTGCCTTTACTGAGTAGACTGTTCTCCTGGTTCTGCTGACTTCACTTTGCATTAGCTCATGAAGATCTTCTTAGGTTATCTCTGAAACCATCCCCTTCATTATTTCTTATAGCACAATAGTATTCTATCATACTCATATACAACAACTTGTTCAGCCATTCCTCAACTGATGGGCATCCCCTAAGTTTCCATTTCTTTGCTATCACAAAAATAGCTGCTACAAATACTTTGGTACCTATGGGTCCTTTTCCTTTAATCCCGTAGAGCAGTGGTTCTCAACCTTCCTAAAGCTATGATCCTTTAATATTCATGTGGTGGGCGTATCTGCATGTGGGCAGACTCCCCTGGAAATGGATAGAGGAACAGTGTCTCGGTTCCTAAGACCTTTGGAAATATGTGTTTTCCCACGGTCTTAGGCAACCCCTGTGAAAGGGTCATTTGACCCCCAAAGGGGTGGCAACCCACAGGTTGAGACCCACTGCCCTAGAGGTATAAACTCAGCAGTGGAGTTGCTGAGTTGAAGTGTATGCACAATCTTATAGCTCTTTGGACATATTTACAAACTGTTCTTCGGAATGACTGGACTAATTCACAGCTCCACCAACAGTGCATTAAAGTACCTACTTTCTCACATCTATATTAGCATTTGTCATTTTCCTTTTCTGTCATCTTTGCCAATAGGATGGGTTTAAGGTGGTACCTCAGAGTTTTAATTTGCATTTCTCTAATTATGAGTACTTAGAGCATTTTTTTTTGGATACTGATACCTTTGATTTCTTCTGTGAAACCTGCTCATATCCTTTGACCACTTATCAAATGGGGAATGGCTCCTATTTTTATAAATTTGACTCTGTTCTCTATATATTTGAGAAATTAGATCTTTATCAGAGAAACTTGTTACAAATCCCATCCCTTCAGTTTCCTACTTTTCTTTTAATTTTTGCTGCATTAGTTTTGTTTGTGCAAAAACTTTTAAATTTTATGTAATCAAAATTATACATTTCACTTCTATGAACCTGGAAGTCTTCAAGCAAAGGTTGAATGATCATTTGTTAGGCACATTGCAGAAAGGATTGTTTTTCAGGGATAGGCTGACCCAGACAGTCAAAGGTCCCTTTCAGCCCTTAAATTTTGGATTCTATGAGAGGAAGAAACAA
Source organism: Pseudochirops corinnae (assembly GCA_028646515.1). Taxonomy (NCBI): domain Eukaryota; kingdom Metazoa; phylum Chordata; class Mammalia; order Diprotodontia; family Pseudocheiridae; genus Pseudochirops; species Pseudochirops corinnae. The sequence goes on from CM053585.1 coordinate 265,655,883, forward strand.
AGAGGAAGAAAGGAGGAAGGGAGATTCAGCATTACAACTCTTAGGGATGGGGCCAGTTTTCAGTGTCTCTCTAGGCAGAGAAATAAGGTCACCTTTATGCATGTTACAGAAATAGACCCTCAGTACTAAGACTCAGGCTTAGTTGTGCCAAATGAAACTAAAAACCATCCTCCTCCCCCTAGGACCAAGGAGGCTTGTCTCAACCCTTGCATAAATGGAAGACTTCCTGCCCCCAGTCAGAAAGTTCTCAGAACAAGAAGCCTCAACAGGGACTGGCATTTGAGGCAGTGCTTGTTTGGCAAAGGCTGAGAGAAGGGCTCTAACTTCCCAAGATTCTCCTATACAGAAGAAGCCTGATCAAAGGGACGAACCAAGTGAGTCAGAACCTGGGGTTTCCTGTCACCCTAACCATCCAAGAGGCTAGACTCTGCCCTAGGGGCTGAGGAAGCTGACAAAGCTCTAGTGTGGGTAGATGCCTTAAGGCCTGCCATTGCTTGTGGGCAGACATTACCCTGAACTTCCCATCTGTCAGAGAGGCAGATTAACTGCAGCCTGAAGAGACACACTGGCTACTGCTTCTCCAGGGAGATTTGAGCTCTAGCCTTGGGACTTCGGTTCTGCTTTTCCCCTGCCCCTCCTCAAAGGAGTTCTCCTGTCAATAACATCCTCCAGCCTGTTTTCTGAGAGCCCCTGAGATGTCACTGCACAAAGTGCAGACAGTCTGAATTCCACAGGGGCAAGCTATTTACAAATCAGGCAGCTGAAGAGTAGGTACAAGCTCAGCATTAGAGATGGTTTGTCTTGCTGAGACTCGGGCTGGGTTTCTGGCTCCATAAACCCTGCCCCTTTTCTCAATATAGGTCTTCCCTCAGCTACCTGTGGTTTCTTTTACCTCAGTCTAGACTAGCCAGTGCAGAATTAAGTGCTAGGTGCATGGGAGACCATAACTTCCTTCCCAGAGCCAAGGAACTACTGTACCATAGGCCAGGTTTTAAAACAAGTGAGTGGTCCTCCCACTTAGACACCCACCAATGAAAGACAAAGAGAATGGTAGATAAAGCATGTTCTCTTTCACTGGAGTGTACAAGCAAAAGTGTGTTACTGCTCACCAGGGACCTTGAGCCTTCACAGTAACATATGCAACTTGACTTACCACAAAATAAATCCCTCCAGGCACAGAAGAGTGGGATTTTTCTGGTGTTAAAAATATGTGCATTTATAAAAATCCTTAAAAAACATCCCTGGTTGCACTGCCTAAATACTGTGCCTCAGGCAGCTGTCTACCCCCTTATCCCACCTCTGCCCCTCTAGGCCTTGGTTTCTTTGTCTATAAGATGAGAAGAATAATCATTTTCCCTGTCTTCCTCATGAGACTATTTGGATCAGCTGGATTCAATGGATACAACAGTTGCCAATTGTGACTTCAGAGGCCTGGCAGTGAAGCAGGGCTCCCTCCTCTTAGTGGAGAGATAGCTGACTATAGGTGCCGAATGTAGCACATATTTTCCAAAATGGCTTGTCTTTGTTTTGTTTTTCCCCAACTGCACTTCTTTATCATAAGACAGAATTATATTGGGGGGAGAAAGGAATTATTGAGAAGAGAGTGATTTTTTTTTTAAAGGAAATATACTGCTGTACAAAAACACAAGAAGGTAGCAAAATATATTGGGCTATATGATGTCTCACGTGGGGTTAGCAAAAGATTGAGTGGCCAGAAGGTTTGTGTTTTCAAGTAATAGTGAACTCTCTGATCTCAAATTGGCGGAGGACATGTAACCTTCTGCAACTGTAATGGTCTCCTTTTGAACACCTGAACCAAGAAACGATCTGGAGGCAATTCGGTATAAAGAAAAAAGTAAGCTAATAAATGTCAGAATTCAAATTCCAGCTGATATTTGTTATCTATGAGACTGTGGGCAAGTAATTTTCTTTCCCAAAGCCTCAGTTTTCTTATTTATACAATCATGTGATTAGAAACAGGATAATCTTTATTAAGGACTCTGGCATTCTGAAGTCCCTCAGTTCTGAAATTCTATAAATCAGTATTTATTAAGTGCCAAGTATGTGCCAGGTCTGGTGCTAGGGATACAAAGAAAAAATACAAATCCCTGCCCTCAAGGAGCTTACACTATTACAGAGTATTTTGTGGAGGTCATCCAGGCTGGGCCTCATTCAGCTGGAGCCTGCGGAGCTGAGCTTTGAAGGAACTAGATGGAGATTCGGAGAGGCTGAGGTGAGGAGGGAGGGCATGTTCTAAGGTCCTTCTAACTTCAACATTCTGTGATTCTAAAGGTGTCACAAGAGAGAAGATTCATTCAGCCATGCCTTTTTCAAGATCATTAGCCTCCCATTTTTATCATGGAAATTAGAGCCAGTATTATGGAGATCACCATGGTGCTTCATACATGAAAACTATGTGGAACACGGGAAACCATTTTAATCAAGAAGAGCTACTCATTCAACAAGTACTTTCAAAAAGTAAGAGTTATTGCTTATGGCTGCCCAGTTTTCAGAGGTGAGAGAGGAAAGAGACCAGGGACTGACTAACTTGAGATATGGGACCCAAGAGGTGAACTCTAAGCACAAAGCCACAGAGACCCACTGGACCAACTCTCAGCATCCTCCTGTGGATACATTGCTAACTTGATATTGAGGGACACATCAATGTAGATGATTAGCAGAGTCCCAAGTCAGGTCAGAAGCTATAATTATCTCCAACAAAAGAACACAGATGACAAAGAATGAAAATAGTCAATGGTGGAGGGGCTGTGGAAAGAGTCAATCATTAAGAATTTATTAAGGGTTTACTACGTACCAGACATTATGTTAAGCACTGAGGACACAAAGAAACAAGCAAAAATAGTCCCTGCCCTCAAGGACCTTACATTCTAATGGGGAGACTATAAATCAGAACACAAGATAAATACACTGTAGATGGAAGGCAACCTTAAGTGAGAGGGCATTAGCTGCCAGGAAGACTAGATAATAAGCTGTTGGTGTTCTGTGAACTGGTCTAACCATTCTAGAAAGCAATCTGGACTTTAAAAAAAGTGTTAACAATGTCCATACTCACTGATACTAAGGCCTCACAGCCAGAGATATACTCAATGGAGGTCAAAGACACAAAGAAAAGCCTCATATACATCAAAATACTATGGCAGCTTTTTTTTGTGCGTGTGTGTGTGGCAGCAAAGACCTGGAAAGTAGATGCTTAGCTATTGGGGAATCACTGAATAAGTTGTCGTACATTACTGTGATAGAATGTTATTGTGATGTATAAGAAAATGAAATCTTAAGAATTCAGAGATGCACTGAAGACTTAAACGAACCAATGAATACTGAAGTAAGTCAAACTTACATATGTATACACACATAATGACAATACAAAAAGAAAGACCAAAAAACCCTCAAAACTTAACACTTTATAATTGTAATGACCAAGACACCAGACTCTGTAGGAGAGCTAATAAATGCACTTCCCTCCCTCACAGAGATCAGGAACTGTGGAGAGAGAAATGTTATATATACCGCCAATCTCATTTAATGTATGTGTTGGTTGTGCTGAACTGATTTTTCCCTTTCTTTTTGTCTTCTTTATTCCAAGAAATGACTCTATAAGTAGAGAAGGTGACAAAGTCATTCATTCCCAATAAAGAGATGAATAGGAAGTTTTCAAAGGAAGAAATTCATGTTATCAACAACTCCAATTAAAAGAATGCTCCAAATCACTAATTAGGGAAATGTAACTTAAAGCAGCTTTGAGGTTATGACTCACACCCATTTGCAGTTACAGGACCTGGATTTGAATCCTGACTTTGCCATGGGATCTCAAGCTAGTCACCTAATCATCTTTCTGGGCCTCAGTTTCCTCCTCTGTAAAATCAAGGGGTTGGAAATGGGACACAATTCCTTCTAACCCCTAAGCCTCTGATTCTATAAACTTCTTAGTGTATAGATCTGCATCACTGGAGGGAGCATCCACAGAAACAAAATTATGGAACCTCGAAGGAAACATAGAAATAATAACTCATTCTATGTAAAGAAAGAAGTATGAGAACCTGAGGCAGAGTGAAGGGAGGAAATTTCTTTCTTCATCCTCCCTGGGGTAAGAGTATGGTCACCTGGGATCCCTAGGAATTGGAAAAGCCCTTGATCACACCTGATTTCCAGTCTCCTGCCTGCTGAATGGTGTTGGCTCCTTCTAAGGACAATGGGTGTAAGCATTCCTGACCTTGCTTAGAAGTTAATCTGGCAGTAGCTGTGGGCTGATAGAGAAAAGACCTGTCAGAAGGAACTTGAATTGGTAGGTATTACACGTGGAAGAATGATAGATCATAGATTTAAGACCTAGAAAATACTTTAGAAAGCATCCAGACCATTTCCCTTATTTTACAGATGAGGAAACAGACATGAAGAAATCAAGAGATTTGCCTGCAGGAGTTACAAAGGTAGTGACTGAGGAAGGATTTTAATCCAGTTCTTAATTCTAAATCCAGCACTCTACGCTGCCACCTAGGCAGCTTGGACTGGAGTCAGGAAGACCTGAGTTCACATCCAGCCTCAGACACTCAGTTCTTTGAGCCTGCACAAGTCACTTACCACTGCTTCAGTTTCCTCATCTGTAAAATGGGTATAATAATTGTACCTACCACCCATAGTTACATCAAAATATGAGCTAATATTTGTAAAGTGCTTAGCATAGTGCTGGGCATACACAGGTGTTTAATAAATGCTACTTAACAGGTTAGAGAATGAGATACCTCATTTATACAGTATGCTCCAATGATAGAACTCTTTCTCATCCTTCATCTCATCTGAATCTCACAGCAACACTGGAAGATGGGTACTATACTCCCCATTTTGCAGATGAAGGAATGAAACCTAGAGGAGAAAGAATTAAGTTCACACATCTAATAAGTGACTGAGCCAAGGCTCAAATCTAGGTTTCAGGATTCCGAGTCCAAGGTACTTCTAAGGCCTATGGCCTACTGGAAAAAGAAAGAGGTACAACTAGAATGAAACAGAACTCTGAGGCCAAGGAAGTCATAAATATCAATGTTTTGCTTGAATGAATGATTCAAGTGGAAGGTGAGCTATCTGGGTAAAGAGTGAACTCTGAAACAATCAAATGAAAGCCTTGGTGATGAGTCAGTAGGAGCTGCAGCAGCCAGGGTAGTTTAAAACCCATCAGCATGACACTTTGTAACAGTGGAGATAGTACTAGTGTAAGCATCTTCTAGCCAGTCAAATGGTTTGAGATTAACAATGTTAAGTGATTATTCCAGTGTGTCCTACCAGAGTTCTTAATATTTACAAGGCAAGGGCTGATGTTAACATTTTGTATCTAATCATAAAATGGAGTGAATGTTAATGGTGTTAAGCCTGTGGTTCAGGGATTTAAAGAACAGAAACAAGGAAGCAAGGGAACTATGGCCTGCCTTAGTTCTTGATTCCAAGGGATTTGGAGACATCAAATGGCAAGTTCCAGGTCACTAGAAAGGAAAAGAAGTTTAAAAAGGGAAAAGGAAGAAAAGAAAAAACAAAGGAAGTTGGGAAAGAAAGGAAATAAAAACCAGGGAGTAATCATCTCAAGCCCTTTAGGTCTCTAGGGCATCTCCCCTTCAGATACTCTCCAGTCCTGTATCTCCTAGACTAAGAAAAGACATGTGTTTTCCCTGACCATCATCCCAGAGAATTCTCAGTTCCTCGTGTGTAAAATGAGGGGTTTGCGCTTGACAGCCTCTAAGGTGCCTACCAGCTCTAAATTTATGCTCCTCTAAACTGACCCAGAAATAAGGGATTAGGGTTGGTCAAGCAGGAACTTGAAAATGTTAAGAGAGGCATGGACACAGAGTCAGGAATGTAGGTTCAGGAGGTACATGCGGATAGGACCCAGAAGAAAAGGACTCATGGACGAGTTATGAGGTCAGTCAGGCAGAAATATGCAGCAGAGAGGATTCACCAGGTAAAGGAAGGGAGCTGGGCTTTGATTATTAGCTCAGACCAATCCACTCCCTCCTTCTCCGTCAAGCGGATTAAGTCAATAAGCACCTCTCAGTACTCAAAACTACAAACTAACCTGGGGGAAGGGGGGGCTGCAGATGAGGAGGGGTGCAGGGTGGGGCTCGAAGAGTACATCATGTACCATACACAAAAGTCCTCTTAGAAAACAAGGCAGAAAAAGCTACTTTTAGCTAGAAAGGTGAAGGAAGAGGGAACAGCACTTGAGGTAGACCTTCCTTAAAGGAAGAAGAGAAGGAAAGACTTTCAACAGGTGGAGATGAAGAAAGTGTATGCCAAGTACAAGGTACTTGGAACAGAATGGCAGGAAATGGAAAGAGGGACAAGGACAAAACCAAATTGGAAGCTTGTGAGTGTAGAGAAGAAACCCTTAAGGAAAGACACTGAGGTAACAGGATTCACTGGGCTAAAGAAAGTCTCCCCTACCCTTGCCCCTGACAATGTAGCTCTGCTTTCTACTAGAACAGAAGAAAACAATCTTTACTTGGTTACAGAACATCCACGAAGAAAAGTGTGTACTGTTTGAAAATTTTCTCTTTGTGCCTAGAGGTCACTGTGAGTGAAGGACACGTTTTTAAGGATGAGTGAATGGTAAGTAAGAACCAAGGGAAGTTTGCAGGAGGCAGCATTCTCAGATCCTCTTAGGAACCAGCCTTGTAAAACAGGCCCCAATCCCACAAACACAAAAAATAATTTTTGTCTTGAGAAGGAGGATCAATTACCTGAATGGAGGGGCTTGTGGACATTAGCTTGAGGGCACAAACTCTGTGCCTCAGCTTCCCCAGGCATAAAACAGTGACCATCACTGTAGGATTATTAGAATTTAGAGTTGGAAGGGAACCTGAAGGAAACACAGTCCTACTCTCTCATTTTATAGAGGGGGAAACTCAGGTCCAAAGAGGAGAAAGAAAAGCAACTTGTCTATAGGCACAAAGCTAACAAATAGCAAAGCGGAGAAGGATTCCCTCTGGTTCTCTGGGATAATTATTTCTCTCATCTGCACTAATTTTGTGCACTGGAAAAATACATCCACGAATGATCTCATTTCATTCTAATAGCATCCCTCTAAGGTAGAGGAAACAGGAATTATTATCCAGGTTTTAATTTCCATTTTACAGACAGGGAAACTGAGGCAGAAGGAAGGCTAATGAATGGGAGTCAGGTTTCTGGAGTTAGAGAAAGTTGGAAGAAAAGTCATCAAGAGGGAAATGTTTCACCAAATTTATGCTACAAAGAGGTCAAAGTATTATAAACTCAAACCGATTGGGTGGGTAGGGAAATCACACGAGGGGTAGCAGGAGGGATAAGCAAAAGGATCTTAGGTCACAAAGAGACCAAGCTAAAAAGCTGGACAATAAGAAAGCCTAAAGGCTGGACTCCAAACCCGCTTTCAGTACCTGTGATAGTTTGATCTGAAAGCAATCTGTCCCTGAAGAACGTTCACTGTGCAGGAAAAATGAGTCTCTGAAATTGTAAGGAAGACTGGTCAAAAGATGCATGGTCAGTGCAAGAGAGCCCTGAGTCTCAGGTGAAGACAAACTTTGAAGACCGAGTGCCCTGGCCTAGCTCAACACTCTTGAGTAAGGGTCTTCAAGTAGGCCCCAAATTTTTCCACCTTCTTCAAAGTAGTCATTTCACTGCGCTCTGTCCCTCAAAGGAGAGGAGCCCAGGTGGAGCTCAGCAGAGCTGGCTCCACGTCTATCATCCCAGAGTGAAAACTCTGAAAGTAGTCACTGGCACCCTCTGAGTTCAGTCCCTTGGGTTCTCTACCGGTTCTCTCTTCCCCCTCAGATATCAGAATCCTGCTGGGAGCTAATAATAATAACAAACAGAATTTACATAGGTTTAGGTTTGCAAAACACTCTACCTAGTTACTTCATTTGGTCTTCACTACAACTCTTTGAGGTAGGTGCTATTATTATCCCCATTTTTCAGATGAGGAAGTTGAGGCACAGAGTTTAAGTGACTTGCCCAAAGTCACACAGCTAGCAAATGTCTCGGGCAAGATTCAAACTCAGGTCTTCCTGACTCAACGTCCCAGGCTCTATCTACTGTACCACCTACCTGCTAGCTTTTCTTGAGAGTGGAAAGAGCCCAAAATTCATTCACAGAACAGCTCAATATAAATTCCTCCCAAGAGGACTGCCCTTTTAACAAAGGTCAGTGAAGGGTTTTCAACCTTTATTTTAATTTATTTTTTTATGAACCACTTGGGCAATCTGGTGAAGTCTATCGATGATTTCTCAAAAGAATTCTTTTTAGATGCATTAAATAAAACATACAGGACAACAAAGGAAACCTATTATGCTGAACTACAACTGCCAAATTAATTTTTTAAAAAAACCAAACAAGTTCAAGAATCATAAGTTAAGAACTCTGAGGTAAAGTAATTAATTTATTCAACATTTATTAAGCACCTACTATGTGCAGGACACATCCTACTGTGCTTAATGCTCGACTTCAAAGCTGTAACAGGTCCTGCTTACAAGGACTTTACGTGGAATGGAGCTTCTATGTGGTGGAGAGTAAGTACAAAAGTAATCATGATACAAAGAGAGAGGAGGGAAGAAGTGAGGTGCAGGCAAGGTAGTTGGTGACATTGGGGGCAGGGGGGAGGTCACTTTCCCCTCAGGAAGGCAGGGAGATCAGGGAGGGCTCTATGAAGGAGTCACAGTACCTTCAAGAAAAGGATTTCAACAGAATGAAGTCCTAATGGTAAAATTCCAGACATCACAAGACTCAGAGCTGGAAAGGACCCTAGAGGTTCCAACCCTTTTGGTTTTAAAATGAGAAAACTGAAGCCCAGAAAGGAAAAGGGACTGGCACAAGGTCACATTAAGTGGTCAATATTAATGAGGATTTGAACTCAGGTCCTCTAATTCCAAACCTGCTCTTGTCATTAATCATGGCTGCTTCCTCACAGGTACAAGAGAAGGAGGCAAGTTGCTAGAACTCTTCCCCTACAGCAGGGGTAGGGAACGTGCCTTCTAGGTCCTTGGATGCAGCCTTTTGACTGAGTCCAAGTTTACAAAACAAATCCTTTTATTAAGGGGATTTGTTCTGTGAAGTTTGGAGTCAGTCGAAGGGCCACACTTGAGGACCCAGAGGGCCACATGTGGCCTGGAGGCTGCAGGTTCCCCACCCCCTCCCTATAGGTAGGTATGTACCTATTTCATCTATGAGTAAGTCATTCTATCTTCCCTCAAACCCTCTCCTTTTCTAAGACTCCCGATTACCATCACCATCTTCTCAATCATCCAGTTTTGTTACTCACCCCATATATCCAATCCATTTCCAAATCTTGTCATTCTACCCTTACACCATTTCTTTTAATCACTTCCCCTCTGCTCACACAACAGCCATCACCCTAGTTCAGGCCCTGATCACCTCTTGCCTGGATAACAGTAATCACCCTCTATTTGGTCTTCCCATTTTGTGTCTCTGCTGACTCCACATTTCTCCACTCAGTTGCCACCCTGAGTTTCCTCAAATGCAGGGCTGACCATGTCCCACCTCCATCCCTAACTCTATTTGCTCCAGGATAAAAGATAAAGTCCTCTATTTGGCACTGAAAGTTCTTACATTTTATTCCCCTCCCCACTCTGTAATCCAAGGACAATGGTCTCCTTGCTATTCCATGAACAAGATGCTCCATCTTGTGTCTCACTGTGCCTGGAACATTCTCCTTCCTGAGCTCTGCCTCTCAGAATCCCTGACTTCCTTCAAGATTCAACTCAAATGTCACCTTCTGCAGGATGCCTTTCATGATCCCCCTCTTCCCTGAAGCTGCTAGTAACTGCTATCTCTTCTGTATGTATGCAATTGTGGGAAGATGGCAGCATTTTTGGACCTACAAATATCCTAATAAAACTCTAAAAAAATGTACCAGAAGAACAATGATAAGTATCAAAAAAATACTTATTAGTATCTATAAGCTCTTCCTCCCAGCACAAAACCCTGCCAGAATCCTATGGAAGCTATAAGAAGAAAAAAACCAGGGTGGGTAGAAGGTGAAGCACAAAACCAGCCATAGACAGAGAAGGAAACAGAACAAGGCCATCCAGTTACAGCCCAGTCACCACAAGGGACACGGCCAAGGACCAGGTAGCCCTTTCCAAGGCTCCGCAGGAGAGAAGGCCAGCCGATCCCATTGCTAGTGCCTTTAAAGAACAAAGGACCGACACTGCACCTGAGAAGAAAAGCACTTGGGGGCCCTGCAGGAGGCCTGATCCTAGTACAAACAACATCATCTGGCTGGGGCTTGTCAACAAGGAACAAAGTCAACCCTCAGCTCAGGAAAGCACAAGGGGAAGGAGACTGAGATAACTGTCCAAGGCCAAAGCCCAAAGTGTACCACTAGGACACTGAGCCCAAACCCAGAAATTCTTACAGAAGGTAGTGACTAGTCAAGAGTTAGCAGCCATGAGGCTGGGCCAAAAGTAAACAGAAAAAACTACCAAACACAACGAAAAAACACTACAGGCTGAGAGAAACCCAACAGGTAAACCCAGAAGAAGAGAGTGAACACCACAAGTCCTTTGCAGAGCCTCAGAAAAAAAATGTTTCTGGCCACAGGCATTACAGCATGAGAATAACTGGAAGAAATGAAGCCAAAGATATTGTGTATATACTTCATATAAGCTTGTTTACAAGTCATCTCTTTCAAAATATAAGCTTTTTTTTCTAATTACACGTAAAACAATTCAAATGTAAGCTTCTTGATGGCACAACTTACATTCTATTTTTGTTTTTCTTTGTCCTCCCAATGCCCGACACATAATAAGCACTTAATGTTTACTGACTGGCTAGGCCCCATTCATGCTGCTCCTCCAACCTGTCAGTATCTTATCCATTCTTCAAATCCCTTCTCAAGGCCACCTTCCTTGTGAAGCCTTCCCCGATCCCTTTGGCTGAAAATAAGCTCTCCCAGCACTTTGCTATCAGCTTCATGACGGACTTAGCCTGTACATGCTTGTATTCCAGTGTTCTGAGGCAGCATGGTAGAGTGGAAGCAGCACTCACCTTTGAATCAGGAGACCTGGAGTTCAAATCCTGGTTCTAATAATAATTGTGTAGCCCTGGGCAAGTCAATTAACTTCTTTGAGCATCACTTTCCTCACCTAGAAAATGATCATCACTCTGTTCCTGCAGGCTTCTCAGAGCTGCCGCAAGGGGAGTGCTTTGTCTGTAACCCTACAGAAATGTTCTCCTTTACCTGTGTGTTGTCATTGCCCCTACAGGTTTCACTCATCTGTGTCCTCACCCAGCTCAAGGCCTGCACAGAGCAGCTGGTCAGGAATTCATTACTGAGTGATCAGATGAAGATCTGATCCACACCTACAGTGTTGCAGTGTGGTTCTTGTCAGTCCTGGTTCCCCCTAAGGGGCACTGTGGTGCTGTGGAAAGAATGATTAGAATCCCAGACCTGTTACTTCTTACCCATGTGACCTTCACCAAAGTCACTTAACCTTACTGAGCCTCAGTCTCCTTCTCTGTGAGGTAAGGGGTTTGGACTAAATGGTCTCTAAGGTCTCTGTCCAGCTCTCCAACTAGGATCCATCAGCCACTTTCACAGACAACAGCTGTGAACCCCAAACACAGGGAGAGGCCTTGGCCTGGCCAAAGTGAGCAGGAGCTGACCTGACTGCTGTGAAACATGAAAGTGTACCAGGGAGCAGGCAGAGCTGCTTTATTTCTCCAAACTGGGTAATTCAAGGCACATTTTCTAATACTCGCTGACAGAACAAAGAGGAGAGAAAAGCTCTAAGATATGACCCATGTTCGCTTCAGTCTTCAAAGTGATTTGGTAAAACTGCAGAACACAAACAGGTAGTCAGAGCCACAAGGCAGATAAAAGCAGACAAAGAAATGGCATTTTTTTTTACCTGAGCAAACATACAACTACTGGATGAACCCTGACAGACCCTAACTCATTTGTTTGTTTGTTTTTAAGTAGAGGAGAAACCCTCCTGCAATACACACCTTGGGCAATTGGCCATTCTTGAGACAAATTTCTTCTTTAGAATGAGTGTCATTAATAGAATTCAAGTTGCAAGTCACTGGGTCTCCTGGTCTCCAGTTTTATCCTGCACATGCCACCAGATTCATCTTCCTAATACCCGGCTCTGGTCACATCTCTACATTGCTCAAAAACCTCCCATTCTGCCTCACTGCCTCACACTGACATTCAGGGACCTCCACAGTTTTGCTCCGACTTCTCCTTCCAGGGATCTTGTATTTTATTTTACCTCTCCCTCCCATGTGCCCTATATAGTTTAGCCCCAAAGGACTGCTGTTTTCCATATAAATCTATGCTATCCCGACTCAACACTTTAGCTCATGCCATTCCCACCTACTGAAATAACCATCTCATGTTTGCATAGCACTCTAAGGCAGCAGTTTTCAACCTGTGGATCGCAAGCCCTTTGGGGGTCGAATGACCCTTTCACAGGGGTCACAGGGATCACCTAAAACCATCGGAATACATATATTTCTGATGGTCTTAGAAACAGAGACACTGCTCCTCTATCTGTCTCCAGGCCAGTCCACCCACGTGCAGATACACCCACATACGATTAAAGGGTTGCCACTTTAGGAAGGTTGAGAACCACTGCTCTAAGGGTCGCATGATGCTCTCCCCACAACACAACCTTCGAGGTAGGCAATGCAAGTATTCTTCATGCCCCCCAGAAAAAGCTGGCTCTCAGGTTAAGTCACCTACTTAGGCACAGTCATACAACTATACAAATGCCTGAGGGAGAACTCAGAAGCATCTCCTGACTCCAGGTCCAGAATTCTTTTCTTCAAAACTCAGCTCTAACATGGCTGCTGCCTCCATGAAGCTTTCCAGGATCCCCTCAAGCTTGAAGTAATCTCCCCACCTCACTCCCCCTCCCATCTGACCTCATCATAATCTGGATTCCTCTCATGCACTTGAGAGGCTCTAATATGAGTTATGGTGTTGGTGCTATCCTTGAAGGCAGGGACGAGATTTCATTCATACAGCGTATCAAATGAGATAATGTACTTTTTAAATCACAGAAGGCTAGATAAATGTGAGTGGTTTTTAGAAGGGTGGAATGGTGCAGGTAAAGAGAGTAACACATTGAGTAAGAAGCCTCTGAGACTTACAAGGCTTGTGTAAACCTCTCTCTGAACCTCGGTCTCCTAATTTGCAAAATGAGACTACTACTTTCAGTACCTACTTCACAAGTCTGTTGCACTGAATGAGACAGCAGCAATAAGGTATATGTGTCAACTCTAAGTGATTATATAAATGAGTTATCATTAGGATTAACAGTCTAGCACTGGCCCAGCAACAGTAAGTACTGATAAAGGAATGAGCTTTACTTGGGAAGGTCGAAAAAGATTAAATAATCTACATAACTTTAAAAGTTTTCTTCAGCCAGGAACAGGATCTGAGAAGCTAACTTCAGTGCAGGGCAGCAAGGTGGCACGGTGAATAAAGTTCTGCAACAGGAGTCAGAAAACTTATTTCCCCTGAATTCAAATTTGGCCTCAAGCACCTATTAGCTGTATGGCCCTGGGCAAGTCACTTAACTCTGCTGGCCTCAGTTTCCTCATCTATAAAATGAGCTGGAAAAGGAAATGGCAAACTACTCCATTATCTCTGCCAAGAAAACCCCAAATGGGGTCACAGAGAGTCGAACAGACTGAAATGACTGAAAAACAATTTTAGTGCAATTATGTGCCTGAAGGGAAAAAAATTGTCATGAAAAATCTACTCAGAGTGAGTCTTTAAGATATGAAGAGAAACTATTCTTATAGTTTCCCCCTACAAGAACTGGAGCTTCCTCAGGATATTCTGTAAAAAGTCACAAAATACAGAATTGGCCCATTTGCATGGCAGGGTTTTGCTTTCTTTTTCACCACAGCCTAGGCAAATCTTGCTTAGAGAAAACCCTGCTCCAATAAAGATGGTGAATGAAACAGATGACCCTTTTTGATTCCTTACAAGTTAGGAAAGAAAGATCAACAGATAATAAAGAAAAGTCCAGTCAAAAACCCCAAACAACAAAGCAGAAAACAAGAGATAAACTCCTCTAGAAAAAACATTACTTAGCCAATAGCAGGGAATTTATAAATTTGGGCTTTTAATAGAAAATACTTAGTGAGAATGCAGTAATGATTTATCCTGACAGGTTACAAGCAGGGTTTGTGTTTTCACAAATGGCGTTTACAGAATCCTCAAATGTCAAGACTAGAAGAAGCTTAGAGATAATCTAGTTCCAACCTTGTCCCATTTTATAAAGAATATGAACTCAAACTTTGGTCATCTGACTATAAATTGAGGGGTCCTCCTCACTCTTTAGAGTGTAAACTCCTTGAGATCTCACTTCATATAGCTCAATCCTGGCCAGGGAGCAGTAATTAGGAAGCCCAAGATTCACTGGGGCCTAAGAAAGGGTCCCCCTCTATCTACCTAAGAAAGTTTTAACCTCATAATACTTTAAAACAAATGTAATTTTTTTAGAAAAATTAATGGCCTGGCCTAAAATGAGACTAAGCATGATGTTAATCAGTGGGGTTATTTGGTTCACTCTCTCCTACTCAGAGAACAATGAAAGGAAAAGCTTTTAGAAATAGAATAATGTGATAGAAAGAGCCCTAAACAAGAAAACTGGGAGCCCAGGAGCCTTGGAAGCTAATCCTAGCTCTGAAGCTAATTTACTTCGTGGCTCTCTCAAGTTCCTTCCCTTCTCTGGGTCTCAGTTAACAGACTGTCACTTAGGTGTCTCATTTTCATGACCACAATACTGTCAAAGAAAACAACAGAGAAAAACTTCAAAACTTCTGATCAAAGCAGTGACCTATCAAGATTTCACAAGAATAATAGTGAAATATGTGTCCTGCCTCTAAGCAGAGAAGTGGCAGACTATAGATGTAGAATGAGGCATACATTTTTAGATGTGGTCAATGTTTTGTTTTGCTTCACTCTATCCACTTTTACTTAGGGGGGATGTCACTGGGAAGTGATGATGTGAAAAAAAAAAGAAAAGAACATCAATAAAACTTTTTTTAAAAGTACCTCACAAGTCTTGCAATCTACCTAATCCATACCTTAACAAGAATCTTCTAGATTACTGACAAGTGATAGTTACTGAAGAGCCATCATTTTAATTCTGGACAGCTGTAATTGTTAGGAAGTTTTCCCTTACATCAACTTAAATATGCTATTTCTACATATTGCTCTGTCTCCTGGGGCAAGGCAAAACAAGACTATTCCTGCTTTCATGTGACAGTCTCTTAAACACATGAAGACAGTGATCACATCCTACCTATCTTCTATTCTCTAAGAGAAAACACTCCCATTTTCCACATCCTATCATCATATAGAAAGGTCCCCATTCATCACCATAGCTGTCTTCCTTTAGACAGGCTCCAGCTTGTTAAATCCTTCCTAAAAATATGGTGCCTACAACTGAACACAGTATCTCAGATGTGGTCTGACCTGGGCAAAGTGCCAGAGCACTATCACCATCCTCATTCAGGACACTCTGCCTCTATTAATGCAGCACATCACTGAATTAGCTTTTCTGAATGCCCTATCACACAACTCATTTTGGGCTTGCAGTTCACTGTAAATCCAAGATTTTTGACATAAGCAGTTTTGTCTAGTCATGCCTTCAGGAGGCATTGTGGGATACCGGAAAAAACAAAACCAAACCATAATGCCTCTGAGGACTTATATTCAACTCCCATCTCTGATACTATCTGTAGGATCTCAGGTAAGTCATTTAACCTCCCCTGAACCTCAGTTTCCTCATCTGCAAAATGAGAGGGTTGAACTAGATTGTCCCTTTAAACTCTAGATCTATGATCCTCATCCCCTAAATTATAGGATTTAGAGTTGGGAGAGGATTTGGAGGGACTCTAGTCCAACCCCCTCATTCTACAGATAAGCAAACTGAAGCCCAGAAGGCTTTACTCAAGATTGCATTAAGTAAGCAGCACAGCCAAAAATTAGGCCCACAAATTTATTCTTGACACTGACACCATGGATGTCACTTTTTGCCCCCAGAAATTCTGCCTTTAACTCAACTAAATGAGAAGCAGAAGCATGGAAACATTCTGGGAAAGAAGGGGACACAGAAATGATGAAGGACTTGCCATCAGTGCTGAGATGAAAGGTGCTGGGGGAGGGAGACAACCAATCTTTTCTTTGCTTCCAGTTCTTCCAGGTGACCCTTATATAATCACAGAATCAGACTCTGAACAGAAAGGGAATTAAGAGATGTTGTAGTTGAATCCTTTTTATAGATCGAGAATCTGAGGCTCTAGATTCTCCTGATCCCCTGGCTAGGGCTCCCTCCTCTGTCCTTCTACAATATTATAAAGACTTTTGCCAAATTAAGCCACTTCACACCCTGTTTCCTGTCACTTTCTCCCAGAAATCCAAAGGGCAGCCCCAGAGAATAATAAATAATAGCTAATGTTTATATAGCACTTAAGAGGTTTGCAAAGTTCTTTACATACTTTATCTCCTTCCATTCTCCATTATCCCTGGTTTACAGAAGAGGAAACTAAGGCTCAGGAACATTAAGTGATCTGTCCATAGACAGCTAGAACAACATGAGCTTCAACTTGGAGCCAGGTCTTTGATTCCCAGGCCACAGTTCTAGATGATATGTCAGGCCGCTTTTCCAGAGCCACAGATCATTATGATAAGACTAGTACTGCTAGGTTCTTTTGGTGACCACACAACATCCTCATTATCTAAATCTTGACTTTGTCCTCCATCCCTGAGCAGTTATTTGGGTCACTGAAGGCCCCAGGAGTTTGTTGTCAGACTAGCTCCTTTGTCCCTGCCTCTTATCTTCAGCCACTCCAGAGCAAGGCATCTAGTAATCAGCTGTCTCTTCTACGGGAAATATTGCCCACCCACCCCCTTTTATCCTTTGCCCCAACTCTTGGAAGCCCTGTTTACATCTGATAAGAATGTGAGGAACTCTTTATAAGCCCAGGCTCTCAGCCAAATGCTTCTCCTAACTGGATCCCAGCACCCTAGGTCAGGATTCCTGCAGCTGCCAAAAACTAATCCTTCCTCCTGAACTAATCCCTCCCCAGGGTCAGCAAGGTCAGGGGAACAATCTTTCAGAAAGGTGATCTACCGAAGTAATCCTCTTGATCTATCTACCACAGGGAGTTTTAAATTCAAATCTCACCCTCCTCTAGAAAGGGCCACAAGAAGTCTGGGGGAAAAGATAAAAAAAAGTCAAGAGAACTGGGTTCCAGTCTCAGCTATTTTACTATGGTTTGTCACTTCCTCTCTGTGTATGCCTTCTCCTCAGAACAATGAAGCGGAATGGACTAGAAGACCAGCTGACTCCCCAGGACTGCATAAGCAGCTTACCTGGAGTTTTTTCCCTGACATACTTATAGAAGGCAATTTTTAATGCTCTTTGCATCCAGTTCAGGAGAGGCTCTAGGTCAAACTCACTAGTCTGAGACACTAATAATTTCTGGGAGTTCCAAAGGCAGAGAAGAAACCTGAGGTGAAAGCCCAAACTTGGATACCTTATCTTTCTACCAATCTAGTTTTCCTTACCCAATTCCCTTTAACCAAAGAGGTGCCAGATTCTCCCTCCCCAAATCCCCAGTCCATTCCCTGGTCCCAGCTAGGTAAGGGAAGGATCTGCCCAGCCCCCTTTCTCTTCCAGTTCTAGAGTATCTCCAGCTGGTACCTCTTAAGGACTGAGAGGCCCTGCTTGTTGCTTAGCCAGCCCCCCAAACCGGCTTCAGACAGGATGCTGAAGCTTTAAGGGACCATAGTTTTCACTCAATCCTAACTCCAAACATATCTGAAGAGACACCCTGCCAGGAACTTCCCCAGAGAGTTCAAAGAACCAACAGGATGGCAGCAATCCAACAATTCCATTCAACGAGCCTACCAAATGCTGGAGACAAAAGGAAAAACAGCCCCAGCCCTCAAGGATCTTACATTCTACAGGAAGGAAAATTTAGAGCTAGATTACCTTCCACCCCAGGTCCCCAGACGTGACCCCTTGGACGTAAATTTCCCAAAGTTCCCCAGGACTGAGTTTAAGGATGAACTGCTGTCCTTCTTCCTCTCTCCCCTCAAAAATCCCTCCTTCCCTATTGTTCCCCTCCCCAAGCTCAGAGAAGCCGGCGGAGGGTGGGGGTGGGAGGGAAGGGTACAGAGAAAGTCTGAAAACAAATTTATTTAATTTTCTTTGCATCTTGGTGGCCTGGGAGTCAAAATACGGAAAATACTTCCTTGTCCACCTAGAGGCTGGGAGCTTGGACCGGTGACCCCTCTAAGTTCTCTATAACTCATCACATTATACAAACTACTTTTTCGGTGCGTGGGGTAAGAGTACCGCAAAGAAAAAAAAAGACTGGGGGAACGTCATCCCGGCAAAGGCGCCGAGGGCTCGGAAGAAAGAAACCGTTTCTTGTACTAGAGCAGCCCCGGCCCCGGGCAGGGCGGGAGTGCGGGCTACCTGCGGCCCCTCTCCCGCTGGGCTCCGTCCGGCAGGGGCGGCCTTCAAACCTCAGCCCGGAAGAGCCGGGGGAGGGCGCGTCTTGTTGCGGGAGGGCAGCCGAGGGGAAACATCGGGGCCTGGGGGCACCTCAGTCCCCTCCAACCGATCGTAGGGTCCGAGGCCACCAGCGTCCCTTCGGAGACGCCCCGGCGCCATCGCCAGCCCCCCCCCCCTTTCCTGCTCGGCCCCTCACTCCCCCCCCCCCAGCTCCCAGGCCCGGCCACGAGAACAGCCCCAGGGGCCACCATCGTCGCCCGGGGCGGCAGCTGGACCAAGGCCCAAGAGGGGCGCTTCGGAGCCGCGCTCGGCCGAGGTTCGCAGTACCCAGAACGGGGCGGGCCGAGGCCTCGGGCTCCTGCCCCTAGAGCGCCTCTACTTATTTGTGTATTTACTCCGTCCTGGGCCAGCACGTGGTTCCCTCCAGAAAGTGTTTCTAAAAATAGGAGGGGGTGGGGGTAGGGGGTGGGGGTGGCCGGAGAACCAAAGAAGAAAAACCACCCAGAGAGGAGGCAAGGAGACCCACCCGCCCTGCTCCACCCCCGAGCCCCACTCACCCAGCGAGAAAAGGTCAGGAGCAAAAAAGGTTCCGAGAAACAACGAGAGGCGGAGGCGGGGAGGAGCGAGGGGCCGGGTGGAGGAGGGGACCGAGAGGCGGGAGCGTCCGCGAGTCTCTCACAGGCTGCAGAAAAAGCCCAGGGGCGGGGGCAGTTGAGGGAACTAAGGCAGGGGCCAGAGAAGAGGTGGCCGCCCCCGTCGTCGTCGTTGTCGTCGTCGCCGCTGCTGCTGCTGCCGCCTCCAGCAGGCCCCCCGCGCACACCGCTGGGGAGCCCGGACGCACTGACAGCGGCGCCAGTCGGGCTGTGGCTAGTCGTTCTCGCGGTCCACACCACTGAGGCGGGAGGAGGAGGGGGAGCTCTGAGGGGAAGGGTGAGAACGAATCGGTACTTTCGCAGCTCGAACCCCCTGCGCTCCTGTCCACCCAGCACACGCACTTTTTCTCTTGCGTCTGAGCGCACAACTGAAGGAGATGGGATAGAGCCAGGAGGCGGCCTGGCCAAGGTAGGCTTCCCGATACCCCTTCTCTCAGCTCGCCTTTGGAAAGGCTCTAGGTCTCGCGGGGGAAGGCGGGGCCAGGGGCGGGGCGCGAGCAGCCCGGGAGGGCCTTCGGGAGGGGGCATCCCTCTGGTGCAAGCCCCACCCTCTCCGGGGATGGGGATGGGGCTCCCTGGAGCAGAGTCGCCCCGCCCTCAGCTATGGGCGGATTGCTGCGGAGCTCAGCAAGCGAGGGGGACCCCATCCCCCAGCGTCTCCCGCTCTCTGCCTCCGCCTGGTCTCCAAGAGGCCGGACGCAGCGAGTAGAGGAGACAGCTTGGTCTCAGGCCTGCCCTCTTCGCGTTGCCCCAGATCGGAAGAGGCCAAGTCCCAGCCTTCCTGATCCCCCAATACCAACTTAAACCTCTTTTACGCTGGGGACAGGTATCTTATGAATCTGTAGAAACACCGAGGTAGAAGGATCGTATATTGGGCTAGAAAGAGGCTCGGAGATTTTCTTTACACTTACCCTCAGTTTTGCAGATGGGGAAACTGAGAGGAAGTAACTTACCCAAGGTTGAAGAGGAAGACAAAGGCCTGTAGCAATAATGATTCTGTGTGTGTGAGACTGAGCTAGATGCAGGAGCTTACAAAACACTTCTCCATTATCTCATTTGATCCTGCCAACTACCCTGTAAATGAGGCAAGACTAGGGTTTTTTGTTATCTTCATTTTGCAGATGAAAAAACTGCAACCCGAAGAGAATAATGGACTGGCCCAAGGTCACATAGGTTCTAAGTAGCCGGATCAGGACTCAAGCCGGGTTCCTAGGAGCATAGATTTCAAGCCATTGAGTCTGACCCCTTCATTTTACAAATGAAGAAACGGAAGTCCAGGAAGTTGTGACCTGTCTGAAGCTTGTGCTCCTGCACAAGCAGGAAAATATCTGAACCAAGATTCAACTTCAGGTCCTTCAACTCCAAATCAAGCATATTCTCTGACTCCAGATGTTGTAGTCTTTGCATCAAAGTGCCAACCTGCTCTGTTGACTGAGAGCTGTCGCTGGTTCTCCTTCCCTGACCCTATCAAGGATCCTCATACTGCTCTCCTAAGTTCAGCTCAGTAAACAATCCTGCAAGCTTAGAGAGCACTGGCTAGGAACCCCAGAGGTCCTTTAACACAAGTCTCTCCTTCTGAGGTTTCATTTGAGGTCCCTAATTAGTTATTATTATTATTACTACTACTTCAAAAAAAAAAGATATCTTGGCATCTTTAAAGTATGTTCTTCATTAAAGAGTCATCGAATTGGCCCAACCTACTTTGCTGCAGGTCTTCAGAATTCCCATCAGCAAGGGCAGGGTCTCCCACTCTCCAGTGACCCTCCTGCCTATTCATTGGATGGAAATCCACAATCAGAGGCAAATGCTTTAATTAAAACTGACATTAAGGACTCACTTGCCGAAGCAGAATAACATTAACAGAAATATAAATGAGGTGGCTTGTAGATGTGTGGCATTTGTTCTAATGAGGAAACCTTTTCTACTGCAACCCATTCAGATTAATTGAGTCCCAGGCAAATAACAGATGTACCCTTCCTCCACACCTCCTCCCCAGCCCTGTAATTAACTTTGTTGAGGCCTGTTCCCTGTCTACAACATTCCTCCCAGATGTTCTCAAGTAACATTACTCCACATGTTCTTGGCCATATTATGCCCCACTGCCTTCCATGTTTTCCCCAATACATTCTCAGACATATTCCCTATACACTCCCCAACACGTTCCCTGCCAAGATGTTTTCAGTCTTAGACTCAACACTGAGAGGCAGCTAGGAGGCTCAGTGGATAGAAGCCAGACCTGGAGGCAAGGAAGACTCACCTTCCTGAGTTCAAATCTTACACTTACTAGCTGTGTGACCCTGGACAAGTTACCCCTGTTTGCCTCAGTTTCCTCACCTGTAAAATGAACTGCAGAAGGAAATGGCAAACCACTCTAGTATCTTTGCCAAGAAAATCCCAAATGGTATCATGAAGAGTTGGAATGAACTGAAAAATGACTGAACAACAATGAGAATGCCTTGTGGTTTCGGGGTGGCCCCACTGAAATCCAGGCCAGGACTTTAGCCCCTCCTGCTTAGTTTAAAATCAGGACTAAACCTGGATTAGAGGAATAAAAAGGAGAGACTGAAAGACAGTGGAAAGATCAGAGTATTGACCAGCAGTGAACCAGGGCTACAAGAGCCCCCAGGACAACATAACACTAGTCAAACCTGATAAATCCAGTCCCCAACAGAGCAGAGACTCCTCCATTCTGTTGATAGAGAAAGGAACGTACAACTTAAAAAGGAAGATGGAAGTTGAAAGAGGAGAGAGGGTTTGCTATACTTCTAGAGGAGCCACATAGGATCATAGTTCCATATTTGGACAGGACTTCAGAGGCCATCTCCTCCAACCTTCTCATTTTACATGTGAAAGAATTGAGACCCTAGGAAATTAAGTGACTTGTCCAAGGTCATTTGCATCTCTCGATGACCAAAAAGGAGAAAAATATTAAAGATCTTGGACATGAAGATTAATTTTTTTTCGTGAAGCCATCCAAATCATCTTGGGTTTGCCTATGACACAGGAAGATGGAAAACTGTCTACAGTTTTTTCTGATATGCTTCGAGGAACCATGTTCACAGGATTTCCTGGGCCCTGTCCAAGTCAGAGGAAGCCTTTCTCCCTAACTCCCCATACCTCAAGGCTTACGTCAGTGTCTATAGTTATTAAAGTTATAGTAAAAAAAAAATGCATTTCTTTTATTGCACCTGTGATTTCATAAACGTAGGAAGTGTCTAGTAAAAAACTGCTTTTACAAACAAATGAATAAATATAAATAAAAATACATTTATATTCCTTACCTCAAAGGGTTGTCATAGGAGGAAAAAAAGCACTAGAGGAAAATGAGTTATTGTTATCATTATGCTTAATTATTGTTATTATCATTGTTGATCATTCTCAGTTCTTTCTTGTCACCCTCACAGGAGTGCTGGGAGGATGAAATTCTATCACCTGTCAAGTTTTTTTGTGACTGCAAAGTGCTATATTAGTGTGCTGTTATTATCCAGCACTTAACAGAGCACCTTACGGGCAGTAGGTGCTTAATAGATGTTTGTTGACTGAAGGAAATAATGATAAACAACACAAGACTATTCAGATCAGTCCATTTCGTTGAGCACTTCAGTCATTCAATCAGTAAGCATTTATTAGGCACCTACTATGTCCTGGGCACTGTACTAAGGTCTAGGGATTTGGAGAAAGGCAAAAGACAGTGTTTCCCCTTATGGAGCTTACAATCTATTGGGAGAGACAACATGCAGACAGCTATGTGCAAACAATCTATATACAGAATAAATTGGAAATAATCAACAGAGGGAAGGTACTAGAATTAAGAGAGATTAGGAAAGGCTTTCTATAAAAAGTGACATTTTATTCAGGACTTGAAGGTATCCAGGGAAGCCAGGAGACAGAAATAAAGAGGGAGAGCATTTTGGGTATGGGAAAATGCCTGGAGATGGAGTATTTCATTCAGAAAACAACAAGGATCTGTTTCTAGATCCAAAAATACATGTTGGGGAGGGTGCAATTATAAATTATAAGAAGAATGGAAGAGCAGACAAGGTTATGAAGGGCTTTGAATGCCAAACAGAAAATTTTATATTTGATTCTAGATATGATAGGGAGCCACTGGAGTTTATTAAGTTGGGGGGGAGGGAGAGGAGATCACATGACCAAGCCTGAGCTTTAGGGAAAAAAATACTTTGTTGGCTGAATGAGGATAAATTAGAATGGAGAGAGACTTTTTGCAGGCAGACCAACCAGCAGACCATAATCCAGGTGTGAGGAGATGAGGGCCTCTACTAGGGTGGTGGCACTGTCAAGGAGGAGACATATTTGAGAGATTTTGGTTGCAGAGATTAAATTGATAGGTCTTGGCAACAGATTGGATATGGAGCATGAGAGATAGTGAACAGTTAAGGATGACATGTAGGTTGTGAGCCTGGGGAACTGGGAGGATGGTGGTGCCTCATCAGTAACAGGAAAGTTTTAGAGTGGTGAGGGCATTGGAGAAAAGATAATGAGTTCAGTTTTGGACATGTTGAATTTAAGATGACTACAGGACATCCAGTTCAAGATGTCTAATAGGTGATTGGAGATGCAAAGCTGGAAGTAAGCTGAGAAGTTATAGTTGGATAAGTAAATTTAAGAATCATTAGCATAAAGATGATGGTTTAATTTATTGGAGCTGATCAGATCAACAAGTGAAACAGTATATAGGAAAGAGAGAAAAGGACCAGGATAGAACTCTGGAATGCTGACAGTTAGTGGGCATGATCTGGATGAAGATCCCAGAGAGGAGACTGAGAAGGAATGGTCCAGTAGGTAGGAGGACCAAGTGAAAATAGTGTCCCAGAAACCTAGAGAAAAGACAAATATCGTGGAGAAAAGGGTGAGTGACAGTGTCAAAAGCTACGGAGAGGTCAAGAAGGATGATGATGGAGAAAAAAAACCATTGGATTTGGCAATTAAGAGATCATTGGTAACTTTTCAGAAGACAGTTTCAGTTGAATGATGAAGTTGGAAATCAGGTTGTAGAGAATTAAGAGAGTGAGAGGAAAGGAAATGGAGGCACCTATTATAAATGGCCTTCTAAAGGAGTTTAGCCGCAAAAGGGAAGAGAGATATGGGAGTAGGTCTGGAAGGATCAAATAAGACACCTTTTTAATGGTGGGGGAGACATGGACACGTTTGTAGGTTGTAGGGAAGTAGAAAGGGAGAGATTGAAGATAAGTGAGACAGTGGAGGTGATAGAGGGGGCAATCTTCTGGAGGAGACAGGATGGAATGGCATCACTTGTGAAGGCAGTAGGGGGTGATAGTGGAGTGGTATGAATGAAGAGAGAAGAGTGAGCTCTTGGTGAATGCCCTCAATTTTTTTCAGTAAAATATGAGGCAAGATTCTTAGCTAAGAGGATAGGAGGGGAAGTCACAGAAAGTTTAAGGAGGAATAAAAAGATTTGGAAAAGTGCTATGGTGAATAAGATAGTGAGTTAATTAGGGAAGTGTAGAAGGGTTGCCTAGTAGGAGTGAGGGTCCAGTTGAGGTTATGTAACATAAATTTGTAGATCTAGTTTGAAGGGTTCAGTGATTTTCCCCCCCTTCATTCAGCAGCATGTGTGTGGGAACAAAGGCAAAGGATATCAGGGTGATCCACAGCTGAGGCTTGGCAGGTACAATCACCAACATAATAATGGGGCAAGGAATTCAAAGAGGAAGACAGTGCAGAATTGATATGGTTCACCAAGGGGTTGACATGGGTAAAGATTGGCTCGAACAGATGGCCTGGGAGAGACCTGAGGAGTAGACGGATTGGAGGTCATAGTGCAAGTGAAAAGCAGAATTTGGTATTGGAAGGCAGAGAGGTAGAAAGCCAATAGATTGTGATCAAATGGGGGAATTTCAGAATACATAAATGTGAAAGTGGTATATTTATGGATGAAGGCAACATCAAAGATACAACCATCTTTGTTTAGAAAGGCAAGAAAGACAGTCCCCGCCCTCTGTAGTTACATTATAATGGGGAGGCAATATGAAAATAATCATGAATATACATGATAAAAATATTATAAATGGAAAAGAATCTCAGAGAGAAAGTACTTGGATGAGTGAATGGGTGGGGAAATAAGACCAAAAAAGGCCCCTGCAGAAAGTAGGATTTGAGCAGAGGCTTGGAGGAAGGTTCAAGAGGGATCAGTAATTCTGAGGATACAGTTATGAATGATTTCAATGAGAAGAAATGGAGGATGCATCTTGAAGAGATTGATGTGGCTATATAGAGATCTCTTGAATGAGGTAACATTGAAAAAAAATTCTAGTACTATGTTGGGGGCAAAAAGAATATGAAATAATTGTTGTGACCGTGGCATGTGACTATGATTGTGACATGGAATAACTCATTGTGGATGGGATGATGTTAACAGGCCATAGAGAAAAAGAAAAACCATTCATTCTTATTTCCTTTCCATCTGTCTTCTGTGTCAAGGAGCATTATTTTCATATAGCAAAAGGAGGACCAGAAATGGTCAAAGGAAACAAATTCATAATGAGTAAAGCAATAGTAAGAGAAAGCAGTGTCTGTGAATGTATTCAAGTTTCCCAGACAAGAGACATTTCATGGTATCGCTTCTCTCTCATGTACACTCCCTTCTCTCCTCTGATGCTGTCACCATCCTGATTCAAGTCCTCTTTACCTAATACCTAGCCCTAGACTATTACATTAGCCTCCCTGCCTTGAGTCTTCCCTTCCTTAAGTCCATCCTTATTTCAGTTGTCAAATTTATCTTCTTAAAGCACAGGTCTAACCATGTCCCCTTCCCCCGTTCAATAAACTTCAGCCCCCTGTCACCTGCAGGTTCAAATATAAAATCCTCTGTTTGATATTTAAAGTCCTTCATAGCCTGGCCCTCTCCTAACTTTCCAATCTTGCACCTTATTCCACTCTCCTGTACTCTGCAATCTTCGTAGCCTGGCCTCCTCACAATTTGTTGAATAAGCTACATCTCTGATTCTAGGCATTTTCACTGACTGTCCTCCATGCATGAAATTGCCCCTTTCTCATTTCTGTCTCCTGGCTTCCTTTAAATCCCAATTAAAATCTCACCTTTGACAGGAAGCTTTTTCATTTTGGGATGTAGGTAGGTGCCTCAATGGATAGAGTATTGGACCTGCACTTGGGAAGACCTGAGTTCAAATTCACTCTCAGATACTTACTGTATTTGCAACCCTAGGCAAGTCACTTAACATCTGTCTGTCTCAGTTTTCTAAACTAGAAAATGGGAATAATTATAGTACCTCCTCCGAGGATTATTGTAAGGCTCAAATGGGATAATATTTGTAAACTTTGCATATCATAGGTGCTGATTAAATGCTTGTTTCTTTCCCCCTTAATTTGGGTGTCTTCCTTGTGTTAATTATCTCTAATTTATCCTATCTATATCTTGCTTGTACATAGTTGTTTGCATGGTGACCTCCCTACCACTGCCACCATTAGCCTATGAACTTCAGGAGAGCAGTGACTGTCTTTTATCTCTCTTTGTAGCTTAGCACAATGCCTGATACAACGAACATAAGTGTTCATTGGCTTGACTTGGCCCTCCTTGGTTATTATGAACTCTAAAATGAAAAGGTCACCTTCTTTTCCCAAAGTCCTCTTTCTTTCCTACTTCATCAATCTTTTAATCATTCATAATCAAGTCCATGTGAGCAGTTCCTCTCATGAGAAATGAAATTACCAATAAGGCAAATCAAATATTTATTAGCCACTGTACTTTTAGAGAAAATACCCTGATACATGAAGTTCCCCATCCATATCCAGTTATATCAAGCCTTTGTACCAGTTTTGTGATTTATATCAAGAAGCTGTCATCCATTTATTGCTCCTGGTCAGGTGATCTATAGTATATTTCCATGACAATATAATATTTATCTATTCTTCCTTTGATCCTCATCCAAATTCTCTCCATTTCCCTATTTTGCTTGGGAATTTCTCCATAAGTATATATATCCTTAACATATAAGTACTACTCCCTCTATCTAATAGTTTTCTTTTGAACTACTTGTGCCCTTCCACATAATATGTCTCATACAATCAAGTTTCAGTGAGACCTGAAATAAAATTTCATTATAGGAGTTAGAGCTAGAAAGGACCCTAAGAAAAGGACCCTAAAAATTTATTTTACAGATAAGGAACCTGAGGCCCAGAGAAGTTAAGTGATTTGTCCAAGGCCAGCAGCCAGTAAATAGCAAGGCTAGGATTTGAACCCAGGCCCTCTGTCTTCAGATGCATGGTTCTTCCCATTATCCCATTCTGCCTTGAGATTTCTAACTCCCTCTTTTTAATAACTACACATTAGGCATTAGAGTACAGACATCTGAGACCATAGGTATTTCGCCTGACCCTGACCCTGTGAATTTAATTAATGAAACCTTTCTTCTCAGCTATTTTTTAGAGGCAGGGTAGGGTAATGAGAGAAAAAAAAAGCTCCACTGGATTTGGAATCAGAAGACCTGAGCTTGAGTTCCAGATCTTCTATTTTTTACTGTGCCACCTTTGGCATGTCTCTTCCTTTCTGTGAGACTCAGTTTTCTCATCTGTAAAAGGGGATTGGTATGCTAGATGATTCGAACCCTTCCAACTCCAAACTTAACATTTCTACAATTCTGCTCTTTCTCTATCATACCCAATACCTTTCATTGGGTCTTGGCTTTCAGTTATCTCTGGGCAGTTTTCTTTTAGCTGCCTTGTTTTAATTTAGTGCCCCTTTGATCAAACTGGCAAGTTTATCAACTAGTAGCATATCCCAGAGCCACTGGGGTTGCCAGGAAACACATGGTTTTGTTCCCAGCCCCACCAGGAGCACCTCAGTGCTAAGCAAGTTATGATCATTTGTATCTTCATTGTGCTTTTCACAAGACAAAACACTGGCCTCACAACAATTTTGTGAGATAAGCAGGGTGGAGATTATCCATTTCAGAAACTCAGGTCTAGAAAGGTTAATCTTTCCAAACCCAGTGTCATACAACTAGCAAAGAGATGTGCCTAGGCCTTATGGATCCAAGTCCAGAGCTCTTCAGTGGTACAAATATAGAGACAGCCTTGGGCATTCACCTGTCAGAGTCCTTCAGGCCCTTACTCTGGGAAGAGGTAGCATGACAGAGTAAAAGAAACACTGGTTCTGGAGTCAGAGGACCTAAGTTCAAATACCGACTTTGTCACTTACCCTATGACCCTGGATAAGTCACTTAACTTTTCCTGACCTCAGTTTCTTCATCTGTAAAATGAAGCAGTCAGACTACATGACCGCTAAGATTCTTTTTAGCTCCAAATGTATGATCCCCTGAACGTAATACACATGTACCTCTGGCCTTGGTGCTGAAATCTAGAGGTAGGAGAGTGCCCTTAAGCCAGGCCCACAATACCTCCCTCTCTGCTAGGTGACGTCAGCAGAGCCCTAATCGTCCTGAGGCTGATTAATAAGCAACATCATAAAATCCCAAGTAAGTTCAATCTTAGTGATTTTTTCCCATCCAATTAACCACCTATAGAGCCACAAAACCATAGAACTGCCAGGCAGCATGGAAACTTTCTCCATTATCCATAACCCATGTCCCAAAGATGGTAGTCAGAGAAAGCTGAAAACCATCAGACCTTAATCCATGGACACTCAAGGAAATTCCCTACAGGTAGAAGTTGTGAGGGAGGGGGAAAGAAAGTGACTCAGTTTCCACTGGGTTGGGAAAAGTCTAATTAAGAATTCTGATTAAAAATAATAAAAGAAATCTGATCAATAGAATGACCAACCACAACCTAGATGGCAAATGAGGAAGCATTCCTCCCTTCTCTTGACAATGAGATAGTAGACTGGAATGAGACGTACATTTTAAGGTGTGAACAATGTATGGATTTATTTTGATTGACTATACTTATTGGTCATAAAACAGGATTTCAAAAAATATTGGGTGGAAGAGAATTAGGCTGGAGGGGGTAATGATAGTGATAAAGAAGAAAATAGTAAGAATTTTAATGAAGTATTTAAAAAGGGGGCACAGAATAGAACAGAAGGAGTGTCAGAAGGAAACACAGAAAAGAGCATGACAGCTTTGGAACTATTGTGATAAGTATATTACATATTTTGATTTTTTATTATATATTTTGACAAAAATAAGCTGTACATATTAGAGATTCTTGGTTTTATATATAATCCTCTTTTATTTTCTCTTTATGTGGAAACGCTCATATTTCTTGGTATTTATCAAGTTTAGAATAACAAAAAAATTTCTTAATTCATCTTTAGAAAAAAGAGAAGGTCTGAAGCAGGTACCCCCCTTGTAGAAATTCCAACATGTCTCCAAAAGGAAACATATGGTAATGGCTCCTTGATCATCCTTTTTATAGGTGACCCTCATCATCAAAAAACAGTTTAGAAAGGATGAGAAATAAATCAGGAGTTTGATGATGGCTGTCAGATAGCTAAGTCCTAGCACTGTTCCTGGACAAACCCTTGAAGCATTTTAAGGGAGAAGATTTACTCTGGGAAAGAGAGGCTTAGGCTGAATCTAAAAAGTCAGAAAACATACAGGGTAAGTCTCCCTCCACAGGGGCCCAGTTAAAAGGAAGCAAAGCTCTCCAGAAGATTAACTTCCAGGACAGTGCTGCTACCTCTGCTGTGCAAAGAGCCTATTACCATCCCCACTGCCAGTGACTCTACCTTCTCTGCAAATGAGACCAGCAATAATAACAACAATAATAGCTCACATTTTTATGGCACTCAAAGATTGGCAAGGCACTTTACATACGTTATCTCATGTGGTCCTCACAACAACTTTATGTGGTAGCTTTTATTATTAGCCCCATTTTACAGATCAGGGAGCTTGAGGTTAGAAAGGTTAAATGACATTCTCCTAAGTGTCAGAGGTAAGTTTAGCATAATTATCCCCATTTTCTTGATCTCAGCCTCCCAGATTCCACAGCCGGCTCTTCATCTACTCTTTCTCATGCTGCCTCTCTAGGAGGATGGAGGCCACCCCTCCTGAACCCCCAGCTCTGTCAGATCCAGCATTGTTACATTGTTCAATGCCTCAAACTCCTTGAGGCCAGGAAATCTGTAGCATCTCTGGGTCTCCTCTAGGACATAGCCTACCTGTTGTGAGGTGAGCAAGGAGAGGAACTGGACCCAGTACTCAAACTCAGTGGGAAATAATGTTTTTAGGTCACATTTATACAGTAACACACACACACACATTTGTATATGTAGAGTTTGCATGTCACTTTAAGATCATAAATTTTGAGGTGAGAGAGACCTTAGAAGCCATCTAATCCAATTCCCTCACTTTTCTAGACAGAGGGGTTAGATGATTTACCCAAAGTCACAGGGGTGCCAGAGGTGGGAGCTGAGGCCAAGTCCCCTAATGCCAGGATCAGTTTTATTTTCACTGAGCCACACTACCTCCTTATTTGCTTCCCCATGGCATTCTTGCTGGGGAGGTCATTCTTCCATGTGCTCACCTTGAAATTAGCTTCCTTTTCTGACTCATATTCCAGTGGCTACTATCTAGATATCTGAGTATTTGCAGGACTTTAGGCAAGTTACTTCTCCTAGAGGAACCCGTTTTCTTATCTGTAAGAAGGTAATGATAATCACAGGATGCCAGGTTTGGAGCTAGAAGGGACATCAGAGGTCATACAGTTGAACCCCCTCATTTTACAGATGAAGAAACTGAGACCAAGGAGTAATAAGTGACTTGCCCAAGGTGGTAAGTGGTAAAGCCAGGTTGAAACCCAGGTCTTCTGGACCTAAATTCATCTTTCTTTCCACTGTACCATGCTGCCTTGCCCTTCCTCCCTTGCTGTGGGGTTGGATAAACCTCACGGTCCTATAGAAAAATGAATTACTATTATTCCCCCAACTCTGATTCTCCTTTCCTCCAACTCTGCTTTCGTAGACTCCCTGTTGGGCAGTGAAAGGATTCAGTGATACCAGGCAGGCACCTCCCTGGGAACGTGAGTAGGGACATTTTCCTGCCCTGCTAAAAATACCACCCAGACATCACTGCCAGATGGATGAGGACAGATGCAGCTCTGCTGACCTTCTCAGGGCTTTGGCTCAATCCTGCAGCTTCCCACCCTAATTATTGGATGTGGTAACACCTATCACCCAGCCAAGCGAGAGCAGGGTAAGGGAGAGAGATAGAGGGAAGGCCTGCATCTGCTATGTTCCCAGTGTTTAAATTGTTGCGAGACCTGGATGTTTTGTCTTCTTGGCAGAACTAGGTGACATTGTGCTCTGTACTGGGAGGCAAGAATCTGAGTTAGAATCACAGCTCTGGTATTTTCTGTGTGACCTTGGGTGAATTACTTCACCACTCTGGGACTCAATTTCTCAGTCTAACTGGACCACTCTCTGTTTAGGCACTCTCCTTCCTCTATGACTTGGTCCTGCCATCCCTTCTGCCTGGAATGCCTTCTCTTTACCCAGTGAATTCCATCCCACCCCTTAAAGCCCAATTGAAATTTTGCCTTTACCATGAAGCCTTCCCTAGTCAGTAGTAATCCTCCCCCTTCAGACCTCACTAGCATTTTGTTTTACATTTCTCTAATGCATTTATATAATATTGGATATTAATAAGGCCCAGAGAGTCTTGCCTCTCTCTGCTGGCAATTTGGCTTTACTTAGAGCAGGATGGGAAGAGTCCAGTGGAGCTAGAACACCCAGGGCCTGGACTTTGGGAAGTGTGGATTAAAAATCTTCTATCTGATAATTACTATCTATATGATGATGGAAATGTCACTTTCCTTTCCACAGCCTCAGTTTCCTTATTTATAAGATAGGGACAGTAATACCCATAAAATCTACCTCCCAGGGTTGTTGAGAAGCCCAGATGAAGTAGAGCAGCTAGGTGGCACAGTGGGTAGAGCACCGGGCCTGGAGTCAGGAAGACCAGAGTTCAGATCTTTCCTCAGCCACTTAAAAGTCACTTAACCTTGTTTGTCTCAGTTTCCATATCTGTAAAATGGGCTGCAGAAGGACTGCAAACCCCCCCCCCCCACTATCTTTGCCAAGAAAACCATAGATGGGGTACTGAAAAGTCAGATGTGACAGAACAACGAAATATAGAGGATTTTATAAATGTTAAAGGAAGGAACAAAACATTTATTAAATACTTACTGTGTACCAGGCATCATATTTAAAGTAATAAATGACTCCTAAGTTCTCTTCCAACTCAGAGTCCATGAGTCTATGATGTAAGGGATTGATATAAGTACTGATCTTTATGGCTCTGAGACTAGCTAAGGATACAGAGAACTCTATACACTGTAGGTGCTTAATAATTGTTGAATATTGTTGAACAGACCTATAAAATGGAGAGATGAAAGTGTAAGAAATTCATACTCATGGAAATATAATACATAATAAGTTATGCTACTTGTTGTGATAACAAATAACTGGAAACAAATATGTACCTATCGATTGGGGAATGGCTAAACAAATTATGGTACATGAACATGTAATATTACTTCACTGGAAGAAATGATAAAATGTAAAGTATTAAGAAAAGCCTAGAAAGACACATATACACTGATATAGTTACCGAGGCAGAATCAGAAAAACAACACACACACAAATGAATGTGACAAGGTAAACAGAATGGACAATGGCAAAACCAGACCAAATCAAGCCCCATGAAGCTAGCCAAGCTTGGCATTGGATAAGAGATGAGACAGCACGCCTCCCTCCCTTTATTTCAGAGGGGAGGGCTGTGGTGGGGGTACTACATGTACTGTCAGACAGGGTCCACAGGTTGGTTAGCCTTGACAAACTGCTTTTCTTCTCTTTTCCCCTCATCTTGTTACAAGAATCAACTCTCTGGGTAGAGGAGGGAGAGGAAATATTCAGAAGCAAATATGATATCTACACACAAGACATCATTGAAAATAAGGAAAAAAAAGTTCAAAATGAGTTACGCTAATAATCTATTTTGAAAATCTTTTTAAACACCAATAGTCTTTCCATAATGCTATGTAGTGGAGGGTCATAGAGTGCCACATCTCTAAAGAACCCAATTTGTAGGTGGGCTGAAGAACAACGGAGAAGCAGATAGTGCACATAAGTGAGCTGCAAAAGAAGAGGCACAACTGACATTATTCAAAAGATATATGACGAGAAATGGAGGTGGGCTGGTCATGTATCAGCAGTGAAGGATAATAGATGGACAGCCTGGGTGAAGCGTTTTTAACAGAATATTAAAAGACCCAGAAGACAGAATCTAGCTTCTGGTAGGTAGTTCCTTTATGGAAAATTGATGGGAGGACATGGACGAGAATCACATAGGACAAGAAGGTATGGATGGGCTGCAGTATGCACTGTTGATGGAAGAATCCGTATTAATGAGATCAGAGAGCTAGTGGCACGCTCAATGTTTTTAGTGATTCTATTTGATGACTTCATCACCAGGAGGACAGGGACATGAGCTGTCCTCTAGTAATGGACATTGTTGTTGTTGAATCATTTCAGTCATCTCTGACTCTGGGACCCCATTTGGAGTTTTCTTTCTTTTTGCTTTTTTTATTATTAAATTTATTTATTTATTTTTAGTTTTCAACATTCACTTCCACAAGATTTTGAGTTCCAAATTTTCTCCCCATCTCTCCCCTCCCCCACCCCAAGATGGCATGTAATTTGATATAGACTCTACATATACATTCATATTAAACCTATTTTCACATTAGTCATGTTGTAAAGAAGAATTAGAACCAATGAAAGAAACCATTAGAAAGAAGAAACAAAAAAAAAAGAAAAAAGAGAGAAAGCCAATAATATGCTTCAATCTGCACTCAGACCCCATAGCTCTTTTTCTGGATGAAAATTCCCCTCATGAGTCCTTTGGAGTTGTCTTAGATCCTTGCATTGCTGAGAAGAGCCAAGTCTATCAAAGTTAGTTGTCACATAGTGTGGCTATTATTGTGAAC
Source organism: Pseudochirops corinnae (assembly GCA_028646515.1). Classification (NCBI taxonomy): domain Eukaryota; kingdom Metazoa; phylum Chordata; class Mammalia; order Diprotodontia; family Pseudocheiridae; genus Pseudochirops; species Pseudochirops corinnae. The sequence goes on from CM053585.1 coordinate 265,690,027, forward strand.
AATGTTCTTCTGGTTCTGCTCACTTCATTCAGCATCAGTTCCTTATATGAACTGATAAATCTTTCCAGATTTTTCTAAAGTCCACCTGCTCATCATTTCTTATGGCACAACGGCATTCCAGTGCATTCACATACCACAACTTGTTCAGTCATTCCCTGATTGATGGCCATCCCCTCAATTTCCAATTCTTGACTAACACAAAAGGAGCTGCTATAAATACTTTTGTATATGTGGATCCTTTTCCCATTTGTATGATCTCTTTGGGATGCAGACTTAGAAGTGGTATTTCTGGGCCAAAGGGTATGCACATTTTTATAGCCCTTTGGGCATAGTTCCAAACTGCTTTCCAGAATGATTGGATTAGTTCACAATTCTACCAACAATGCATTAGTGTTTCAATTTTCCCACATCTTCTCCAGCATTTATCATTTTCCTGTTTTGTCATATTATCCAGTCTGGTAGATGTGATGTAGTACCTCAGAGTTGTTTTAGTTTGCATTTTTCTAATCAATAGTGATTTAGAGCATTTTTATGACTATTTTTATATGTTTTATAAAATACATGTTTTTATAAATATATGTTTGTTTTTCATGACTATATTTTTCATAAGTCATTTTTCTATGACTATAGATAGCTTTAATTTTTTCTTCTGAAAACTACCTGTTCATATCCTTTGACCATTTATCAATTGGGGAATAACTTGTGTTCTTGTAAATTTGACTCAGTTCTCTATATATTTTAGAAATGAGGCTTTTATCAGAGACAGTGGTTGTAAAAATTCCACTTGGGGTTTTCTTGGCAAAGACACTGGAGTGGTTTGCCATTTCCTTCTGCAATTTATTTTACACACGAGGAAACTGAGGCAAACAAGGTTAAGTGACTTGCCCACAGTCACATAACTAGAGTATCTGAGGCTGGATTTGAACTCAGGTCTTCTGATTCCAGGCCTGGCATTCTATCCACTGTGCCCAAGCTGCCTAAGTATTAGGGAAGGATTTACAGTAAGATACTTTCTTGACTTCTCCCTCTTCTGACCAACTCTGGTCCTCAGAAAAGTTGTGAATTAGGCAAAATTGGCCTTTGGTTCTCCCCCCTCTTCCACTTAATGGTTTTGTTCCCTCCAACTCTTGCCCCACCTTTTGCTTTTGTCTCTGTGCCCCTGCCCTAATTCTCTCAAATATTTACCCTCAGGAGAGAGCCTGAGACTCACACTCAAGTTTAAAGGACCGAAGATAACTTTAAAAGTAACCTATAGAATCATATGGCCTGATAAAATCATTAAATCTAACTCTAACCCTTTCATTGAGATAGTGAGGGCCAGAGAGGGAAAGCCACTTGTAGAAGTAGCGGAACCTGGGCTTGAACTCAGGTCTCCTGACTCCCTGTCGGACTACTAATTCCATGTGACTTTTATGTCAAAATCATGTTTGAGGGAAGGAGGTTGGGCAAAGGGGAGTCTCTTCTCATTCCCTCTCCCTTTTAATTTTTAAATTTTTTTACAGTTGGCTCTTGGCCATATGGCAAGGTTACTGGGGGGAGGCTGGCAAGCAACGATGACATGATGATAATTAAGCGCCAGGCCACACAGCCAGCACAATTACTGTGCTGTTATTACACTGTGTGACTGGCTAAAGCAGCTCATAAAAATGCCGTAAAGCACATAAATCACGTGTCCTTGCACAATCAGGGGAGAAAAGTCTCTTCCACCTTTTGAGCCAATCTCAAAGCCAGGCAGAGAGCTAGCCTTGGAGCTGTGTTTCAGTTCCTGTGGCCCTGTCCCCAAGTGCCCACACACCAGTGAACATGGAGGGACTCGGGGCTGGGGGGGGGGGGGGGGGGCGGGGAAGCAAAGCGCTTGGCTTTCACTCCCCTCTATAGGTTCACAGGGTTTTTCAGAACCTAGTCACTGAGTCACAGAGCCTTAGACTCATAATATCAAAGCATTACAGACTCTTAGAATTATAAAAGTTCAGAGCCATGGAATCTTAGAATAATGAAATTATCCATAGAAGAGAGGGATTCTGCTGTGTGGGCTTTCCTGGGTTCTCAACCCTGTGCTGTGTGGGAATGCCACCCACATCCCTGGCAGTAAGTACAAAATGTTCAACCTACTAAACTTAGGATCATAAAAATCTTAGGATTATGGAATTTGGAAATAACAGCAAGAAGCTGTGCGGTGTATCCTTTGTGCTGAATAAAGAACTGGCCTCTGTATAAGGAAAACCTGGGTTCAGATTCAGCCACCAATATGTCTGTGTGACTCTGCATAAGTTATTTCAGATTTTCAGTGCCCTAGACAAAGCATGTAACATTAATAAAGGTGCTTTTATCACCTGGAATTTCTTATATATCTGAAATCACAAGTCTGGCCAAAAATAAAGGAATTTTAAAAATCTTAAAATTCAAGAGTTTTGGAATAGCAAAATCTTAGAATCTTAAATCACAGAGCCTAGAACCCAGGATCATAACATCTTCAAATGACAGGTTGTGAATGACAAGACCTCTGTTGGAATTTTGCTCTTAGAGTCCAGGGCTTGGGGAATGAGCTGATTTAATCTTCCCATGGTCCCCTCTAAGAAAGCACAAAGTACTGGATCTGGGATGCTTTGAGCCCCTCACAATTTCCTCAGAAACCAGGACCCCCTGCCAGCCTGCCATCTGTGGTTCCACAACCATCAGGCTAGTTGTCAGAAGGCTGCCTGTACCTTTCCTGCCTCTGTAGATAAGATGATGGACCCAGCATGCTCTGCAAAGAGAACATGAATTCTGCTGACAGGGTAATAATGAGGCTCCTAAATCAGGGCTTGGATTTTTTACTTTACATATATTACTCAAATTACATGTCAGGGATTCATATACATTATAAGCCAGATGCACGGGTAACATATTTCTTTCTGGTGCTCCCAGAGCTCCAGAGCTAGCTTCCTGGCTGGATTTACTAATACGTTTTCCTTCCAAGGAGTTTCGTGGAGCTGGATTTACTGACCTTTCTTTTTCTTCCAAAGAGCCTTATTCCTAGTGTTCAGAGTCCGGGGGAGTCACAAAAGCCTCGGAGTTTGCACAGGGAGCCAGGGAATGGTAACAGTGATGATTATAACGATACCATGGAATAGTCAGGTTCCACTCTGTGATTACAAATCTCTTTCTAGTCCATTACTTTAATCATTATAACAGCTCTGTAAGGCCTATAGACAGGGCATTATCCTCTCCATTCTACAGATAAGAAAACTGAGAACCAGAAAGTTTGCCCGAAGTCATATACCTAATATGTGGCAGGCCCAGTATTACAACTACAAAGGCAATTCTCTCTCTACCATAGTTGATGGGGAAAAAATGTCCTTCTAATTCTTATAATCTATAAGTCTGTGTCCCTACAGACTCTCTCCATGATTTAAAAGCTTTCATGATTCCACTCTCTAGCATCACTATAGTGGGACCTTCAGAAGCTCATCCTGGGTCCCCATTCCTTTGCAGGGAGCCACTGTCCAGTTTCCCATCTCCTGGCCATTGTGTTCTTATAAGACAAATGTTAACATAGACTAAGAACACGTGTACAGTTTAATTACAGGGAGGCATGGTACAAGGGAAAAAGTAATTCATCTGGAGTCAGAGGGCCTGGGTTCAAATCCTGCCTTTAGGATTGCGGATAAATCAATTAGCCCTCCTGGGATGTTTTTCTCATGTGAAAAACAAGTGGGTTGGACTACGTGGGCTTTTCCAGCTCTAGCTAAGTTCTGGTCTTACATTCCCAAACTCTATCAAATAAATATTTGTGAAGGACTTAACACAGTGCCTGACACTTAATAGACACATAGCAAATGCTTATTCCTTCCACTCCCATATATGCATTAGCAGGGCAGATCCACAAAGTTTGCTTCAGGGTTCTAGGGGTAGCTCCAAGGCATTGGCGTGTCCTGGCCTTATTACCTCAAACTTCTATCCCAACATGTTCCCCCAATAGCAATAACCAGTGATTGCTGCCACATTTTCAGTCAATCAGCTAATATTAATTAGCTTTTACAGAGGAATATTTACTAAGGAGGTATGATAAGAAACAACAAACACCCCAATTTGAAGAAAATCCTCTCCTCTCCCACCTTAGTTCTACTCCCACCCCCAAGTTTACTTCTGCATGGGGCAGAGCCCTTAGAGAAGCCACTCCTTTGCTTCAAGACATGGTATCTTGGCTTCCAAGTTGATCCACCTCTGGACTGGGTGAGTCAGTCACACCTGGTACTCTAGCCTTGACTGCCAGCAGACTCTGGTATGGATTTCCATTTCTGGAGCTCTGCTCTCTGACCTCACCAAATCTTAACTAAGCCCTATAACCAAAGGAAAGAAGACAAAAACAGGAGGTTCCCCATCCCACACACAGATTCACCTAAGAGGCCACACATTCACTGGCTGGCCCGATGAGGGGAAAGGGAAAGACAGACTCCCTTCCCCCCATCCCCCAACAGCTGGCCCTCCAGAGCTCTAAGAGACATTTTTATACCTTATAGCCAGCAGGAAGGAAAAAGAAAAATTTCCCCATCAGACCCTTTTGTTTGTACTTTCAGATATAGTTCAGTAGTCAAGCCAAAAGCTTTTCCTATATCCTTAGGTCACTGTCAGAGAATATCTGTATATGCTCTGAAGTAGAGTGGGGCCTTTCCATTCCATATCATTATGAAATTCCAGAAGGAGGCCAACCAGCCATTCATGTGGGTCTCCCTGTGCATGTCCCCAAGACTGGTCCCTCCTTGGCCAGCCCCCATCTAAATCTACATGCAACGTTTAATGAGAAGTAATGTTCCCTCTGGTTGTTTCAAATTGTGAACAAATGTAGAGTCAGAGGACCTGAGCGTGAATCCTAGCTTAGCTACCAACTGTTTGTATGACTTTGAGTGAGTCACTTAATCACTCTTCGTCTTCTGTAAAACAGGGATTGGAGTACATTATCTCTAAGGTCCTTCAGCTCTTAATCCTATAATTCCATGATCATATTGAATGGACAGCATTTATATATTCAGTCATTTAACAAGCATTTTTAAAGTGCCTTTGATAGTCTAGGGCTAGGTTCTAGGGATACAAAGACAAAAATGGAGAGACATTGCCATGGATATGCTGGAGCCAATTTTTATCAGCTTTCTAGAGTCAACGGTTCAGTTTTCAATGTGAGCGTGTACACCTCAGAAATCAGCAATTATGACCAATCGGGGCTTGATTTATCATTTTGTTGGTTTTCTAGACTTAAGATGTTAATGATGTAGATTAAATTTAAAAGCATGTCATGAATAAATTTTTTTTTAATTTTTGAACTGCCCATTGTTAAACATTTATCAGAACATCAGGGGTCTTTGCCCTCAAGAAACTTACATGGGTGGAGGGAAAAGGGGGAAAGACAACAGGCTCACAGAGAAGGAAGTGCAAAACATATACAGACAGTTCTCTCTTTACGTAAGTGGACCATTCTGCAGAGGGAAGGAGGCAGAAAGGGGCTCTGCACTCCTGGAGGGAGGAGGCCAGCACACAATTCAAGGATATGTGGGACCTAGAGACAGAGAAGGAAAAGCATTCAGAGTAGTGTGGTCTCTCTGCCATCAGTTCTTTCACTTAAAGTTGCTTTTGGTTTGTTGTTGTTGTTGTTCTTTTGGTGGGGGAAGCTGTGGAACACCAAGCCAAGGGGCAGGAGTGGAGAGAGAGCACAATACTATACAGTGAAGTTTGGGAATGCTGATTTCTTTACATAAAGTTGAATTTCTTTAATGGGAATGTAAAGCTAGAACTGATTGTATGAGTTAAAAGAAAGTAATGGATGGAGAGACTGTCAATTGGGAGGATCGGGATAGTATTCTTGTAGGAGATGGTACTGGAACTGAGATTTGAAGGAAATTAGAGGCACAGGTAACAAGGAGGTGTAATCTAGGCATGAGGACAGCTGGCAAAAAGGCACAGAGATGGGAGATGGCTGAAACATAGGATGGCCAAATGTGCAACAAATAGTAATATGGCATAGTAATCGTTGAATATTATAACCAAATAAAGTCCACAGCAAAGTTAATTTATGAATTATTATCATGCTACATGTTATTAGGCAAATATGGAACATTATTCACATAAGTATCTACAATTACTATCATTTGACATGCTAAAGCTACTTGTTGGGAGGTTGTATCAGCTTGAAAGCAGAAGACGTATCTCAGCTGGGGTGTGCTGGAGGCAACTCTAACTGGTTGGAAGAGCCATTGTTAAATATTCAGTGTAAGAGAGCCAAGATGGTGAATAAACAGTAAATTGCTATAACTCTCCCATATTCACCTCCAAACAACCATAAAATAGCACCCCAAAATAAATCCAGCAAAAAGACAGGGTAAAGCAGCTTTTTAGCCAAAGAAACTTGGAAGATCAGCGAGAAAGATCTGTCTTGCTCAGGTAAGAGAAGAACACAGTCCAGGGCAGAAAGTGTCCTAGCAAGCCCCGTGTCAGCAAACCAGCAAATATGTTCCAGAAGGCAAAGGAGCTAGGACTATGACCAAATCCTGAGGCCCAGTGCAGTGGAGCAGGAAATGCCCACACCAGGATCCCTAGCCCCCATGTATATCAGCATAGCCAGGGAAAGAGGCAAACTCTAGCTCTGAGATGCTTCAGCATTGCCGTTTAAAAACAGATAATCTCCAGGGGCCAGACCTCCAGGTGCTTCAGTGTATCCCTCTAGGAAACACAGAAACATCCCAATGGCCTCAGCAAGTGCCAGGCACCAGCACTAGAACCCCAGCTTAGTACCAGGTAAGCTGCCAGACCCGTATGGCTGCCAGCAGAACCAACAACCCCTCACCCCAGCTCTGCAGTCCCTGGCATGAGAAGCCTGAGACAGTTCCCCTTCCATCACAGGAGCAGAGCTCAAATAAGAGAAGTAGAAGAAAAATTGAGAAAAGAAATAAGAGTGATGAAAGAGAATTATGAAAAAAAAGTGTCAATAGCTTAGAAAAAGAAAACAATTTCTTAGAAAGTAGAATTGGCAAATGGAAAAAGAAGTACAAAAGTTAATTGAGGAAAACAACTCCTTAAAAGTTAGAATTGGGCAAGTGGAAGCTAATGACTCTATGAGACATCAAGAATCAATCAAATTCAAAAGAATGAAAAAAAAGAAGAAAATGTAAAATACCTAATTGGAAAGATAACTGACCTGGAAAATAGATCCAGGAGAGACAATGTCAGAATCATTGGACTACCTGGAAGTCATAATCAAAAGGAGGACTTGGACAAAATCTTTCAAGATATTATTAAGTAAAACTTCCCTGATATCCTGGAACCAGGGGACAAAATGGGAATTTAAAAAATCCACAGATCACCTCAGGAAAGAGATCCCAAAATAAAACTCCAAGGAACATTATAGCCAAATTATAGAGCTGTCAGGTCAAGGGAAAAATACCATAAGGGGACAAAAAGAAACAATTCAAATATTGGGAAGCCATAGTCAGGATTACATAGGATTTAGCAGCTGCAACCTTAAAGAATCAGAAGTCGTGGGCTGTCATGTTCCAGAAGGCAAAGGAGCTAGGACTATGACCAAGAATCACTTACTCAGCAAAATTAAGCATAATACTTCAAGGGAAAAAAAATGGTAATTCAATGAAATAGAAGGATTTTAAGCTTTCATAAGGAGAAGATAAGAATTGAGCAAAAAAAAATTGATCTCCAATATCAAGACCCAAGAGAAGTCTAAAAAGAATGAACTCTTTCATAAAATGGAAGTGGATAGCAGAGTGGATCAAAAATCAGAATCCTTTAATATGTTGTTTACACTTATTGAAGTGTAAACACTTGAAGTGGAAAGACACACGTGCAGAGCAAGGTAAGAGGCTGGAGCAGAATCTATTATGCTTCAGCTGAAGTAAAAAAAAAAAAGCAGGGCTAGCAATTCTGATCTCAGACAAAGAAAAAGCAAAAATAGAGCTAATAAAAGAGATAAGGAAGGAGACTACATCTTGCTAAAAGGTTTGTAGATCAGGGCTTTTAAAATTTTTTTCTACTCACTACCCCTTTTCACTTGAGAAATTTTTATGTGACCCCAGGTATATAGATCTGTAAAAATAAGTATGAAAATCAAACATTTACTGATAATAAATCATAAAGAAATTTATTTTAAAACAATTCTTTGGTATACATATAATTTTACCATTTATTAAAAACGAAAGCAAATTTGCATACTAATGACATGGATGTGCTTGTTTGTATTTACAAAAAAATTAAATCTTGGCAGAATATTTGATACTACAGGATATAGAGCATTTTTCAATGTTTTTCAGAGGTGATCAATATTTCGATTTTATAATTGTCAATGCTGAGAATGCCACTTCACTTAAATACATAGCACAAAATGGCAGAAGCATGGTTAGGGTCATTTCAGAAATTGCTGGATCTGTCCTAATCCCAAGCCAAAATTCATTTAATAATTTTTTAGGAAACTCGAGTTTTAAACCTGTGTTACTTGATAACTCAGCAAATTCTTCTTGAACTTTTAATAGCAGATGACTGACATTTTTTATTTCAATTGAGTATAGTTTATGAACCCAAATTAGTTTTTTAGAATCAAAATTTGAAGGGAAATATTTCTGAAACTGTGTCTCCAGGCACTTCAGATGATCAATTATAATTCTTACAATTAAAAATTTGGGAAGGTTATTTTTCGTGATAAACTCAGCTGGAGCTGTAAACATTTCTAAAGAACCATTTTCCACCCTATTCTTCCATATGATAACTTTTTAGTAAAACTTTCCATTTTATCTTTCAACATAAATATGTTACAATTTTTTCCTTGAAGAAACATGTTTAAATCATTGAGTTTTTTAAAAAAATATATAACAACATAGCTTGGAAAGCTGTAAACCATTATGAAAAAATTAACAAAATCAGGTTTCTGTTTAGTCAAAAATAGAACAACCTGGGGTGGCTAGGTGGCACAATGAATAGAGCACCCACTCTGGAGTCAGGAGGACTTGAGTTCAAATTTGGCCTCAGACACTTAACACTTACTAGCAGTGTGACCTTGGGCAAGTCACTTAATCCTGATTGCCCTGCCTTCCCCCCTCCAAAAGGCGAAAAAAAAAAAAAATAGAACTTTATTGTTTAATTTCAATAATCTGTTTAAACTTCACCCTCTTGAGAACCACCTTACCTTTGCATGTAGTAATAGGCTTTTGTAACTGGAGTCCAAGTCTTTCCAAAGGTTTGAAAATGTGACTGTTAAGGGCACAGCTTTTAATGAAGTTAATGATTTTGGTAGTATTGTGAAGCCCAACATCCACCTCTGGTGATATTTTTTTGGCTACATGTGCCTCCCAATGGATCATGTAGAGAGTAAAAGTGATATGTTCATTACCACTGGCTTTAACTTTTGCTACAAATCCAACATTCTTGCATTCTCACCCATCATTGCTCCAGCACTATCTGTACAGACTCCACTATAATTTTACCACTGTAAATCTTCATTTGCAAAAAATTCATCAATTTGAAATTGTATATCTTCCCCTCTTGTGTGCCCTTCCAGAAGGTGACAAAACAGTAATTCCTCATGTATGCTTCCTTCATAAACACATCTTACATAAAGTAACAGCTGTGCCATGTTAGAAATATGATTGTTTCATATAACTCAGTCGCAAACTGGCTGCCCTTAAGAGCCTGATAATAAGCTGCTGGAATTCATCATTACTAATTTCATAAATTCTTTTGGAAACAGTATCATTTAATAAAGGAATTTTACAAATTTCATCGCCATACTTTTTCCTATGAACCATTTCTAACATTTTAATACTAGCAGGTAACACAAGATCTTCTCTTATCATGTAGGGCTTTTTAGTTTTTGCAATTAAATAAGAAGTTTCATAAGATACGAGTAAATACTTTTCATTGACTAACAAATTTCTCAAAACGTTTTTCTTTATTTGAAGATTTTAAAAGTCATTCAAAATAGTCCTTCGGTTTATTGCAGTACCCTGCATACTTGGTATTAAGATGTTTTTATTGAGCTGGTTTCATGCTCTCCACAGCCAAAGCTTCATTATAAATTAAGCAAACAGGTTTTTCCACACCATCGTCATTATTAGAAGTAAATCCATATTGCAAAAACGACTCAACATATTTCCTTTTTCTTGTCCATTCAGGTGTAGTACAACCTGGTAGTGAAAACTCTGCCTCATTGTCATCAGTACTTTTGCCTCTTATGTCTAAATTTAGTCACTTATGCATAACTGAAAAATATTTTTGTCCTAAAATGTAAATAAATATTACTAATTATTTCTCAAATAAATATTAGTTTTAGTTTATGAAATTACATTTGTTTGTGCTTAATTTTAAAACTGATTTCACACTTACATACACATACAGTGTAATGATAGAGAAATATTAAAGGGCTTTGTCTTGCTGCAATTAAACACATATGTTTCTGTAAAAAAAAAGGAGGTAACAGCAATTTTAAAAATCAAACATTTTAACACAATACAATCCAAAAAAATATTAATTTGATATTTACATGCTGAACGAATGTCCCTCATTCCTGGGGAAAATAACCTGTTGGGGTTTTTTTCTTCACTTTCCTATTCCTTGGAATCACCACCACCTTTCCTTTTTCTTTTAGGTGTAGTTCAACCTGGAAGTGAAAACTCTGCCTCATTGTCACTAGTATTTTTACCTCTTATGTCTAAATTTATTCACTTATCCATAACTCAGTTCAAATGCCAACCTCCTACAGGAAGCCTGTTCTGACCTTTCTAGTTGTTAGCCAATTTTATCCCTCTTCAAATTAATTTGTATTTACTTGGTAGAATGGAAGTTTCTTGAGGGCAGGGACTATATCATTTGTAGATTTGCATCACTAGTGCCTAGCACAGTGGTTGACATATAGACAGCAATTAACAAAGGCAAGTTGAATGATCGTATCTGTTTGGAGTTATGTATAACATTATAGAATATAAACTCTTTGAAGTCAAAGACTGGGTTTTTTTTTTTTGCCTTTGTACCCCAGCTCCTAGCTCAGTCTGACACATAGTAGGTACTCAACAAATCTTTGTTGAATTGAATTGAAAATTGCTATGTGAGCTTCTAGGGGTAAAGGTCATTATTGACTAGGGGAAGAGGGAGATCTGGAAAGACTTCATGGAGGAAGTGGAATACGAGAGGGACCTTGAAGACTCAGTTAAAATGCCATAAGGCAGAGGTTGAGGAGAGGACATTCCATACAGACAGAATGAGCAACTACACAGGGAAGGGGGGGACAAGAATGAATGGGCATATTTATAGGAAACAACGAGTAATTCTATTTGGCTGGAGCCCTGACTATGTGTAGGAGAATAGCCTGAAATGTGCCAGATTGTGGAAGGCCTTGAATGCCAGGCTAGAGAAGCTGACCTTTATTCACTTGATGACAGAAAGCCATTGAAGAGCTTTGAGGAGAGGTCTGATGGGAGCAATACCTGCCTCGTAAGCTAGGTTTGTTTTCCCTTAAAAGGATTGAAACTATTCTCAATGCCTAATTGACTCAGGAGACCAAGGCTCAGACTGTTGATGTAAATTCCTGGTGGCCTAACTTCAAAGGCCAGCCAATGAAGAGGCAGATGTCATTCTTCTTCAAGCTTGATCAGTGTTCCAGCATGACTAGCAGAGTGGAAGAAAGTTTTGCCCAACTGAATCAGTGTTCTGGTCCCAAATTCCCCATATTCCCCTTGCTTGAGTATTGCTTCCAGGCTAAGCAAACCTCCTTTGGTTGACCTTTCCGTGGTCTGAGAGTGATTCATGTCATTCCAATTCTCAACCTGAAACATCCGACTGGTCTGAATCACACCTAGACTACAAGAAGAGGAATGACATCACAGACCTGTGTGTGTCCAGTAGCGTGTGGATGATGATGATGATGATAGTGAACATTTACACAGTGCCCACCATGGGCCAGGCACTGTGCGAACAGCTTCATGATGATCTCATTTGACCCTCGCAACAGCCCTGGGAGGTAGGTGTTGTCATTAACCCCATTTTACAGATGAGGAAACTGAGACAAATGGAGATTAAGTGACTTGCCCAAGGTCATGCAGCGAGTAAACTATATTGTTGTTTTTTTCTCCTTCATTTCTGGAAGGGGACCAATGACATCTCGATGTTGGGGTAAAATAGTGGATGATAATTGATGTCTTGACTCGAGTGAATTGGGTTTAGGTGCGGCAGAGTTTTGCAAAGTTGTCAGCCTCACTCTCTATCCCAGACTCATCAAAGTCCAGTGGCAAGACAAAAGTTATGGTGCCTAGAGGTGGCCTGGGATGCAGTGGATGACCTTCAGCGTCTGACCAAGCTCCACAGCACTCCACAATTGCTTTCATCCTACCATTCCACCAGAGGAAGTCTTTACATGCTTGGGAAAGACATCCATTACCGTCAACCTCATTTAGTCCATCTACTGAGATGGTTTTACCGGGATGTGGCTGCTTCAAATACACCTATGGCTGTTTCTTGGAGCCACGGGTGAGGCTGGATTTGAACTGCAGTCTTCCTGACTACAGGCCCATGACTCTATCCACTGCAACACCTAGCTGAATGATGGCTTAGAGAACAAGAAATGGAAGCCAAAATATGGGGCTCTTACAATATAGTCCAAAAGTATGGTAATGAGACCCTGAGCTAGGATGGTGGCCCTGGGAACAGAGAAGAGAAAAGAGGTGGGAAATGCTGTGAAAGTGAAAACGATAGGCCTTGGAGTATGCTCAGACATGGGAAGTGGGGGAAAAAGGAGAGAAAAGGGAAAAGTCAAAGATGATTCTGAGGACTTTTATTGATCGTAGTGCCATCAAATGGGAGATTTCACAAGGCTAGGGGAAAAGATAATAAACTCAGTTTTAAACATGTTGAGTTTGGGGCGCCTGAGCAAATAGGTGGGAATGTTGAGCTATTAGAAATTTGGGTCCAGAGTTCATCAGGGCTAGTTATATAGACCTGGGAGTGATCTGTAGAGAAGCAATGATTGAGGCCATGGAAGTGGAAGCCTAAGAGGAGAAGAGACAGATGAGAGCAGGGCATGGGAGAATATTGACATCAAAGTGACCAAAAGAGAATGAGAAGGCAGAGAAGGAATGTGTAGAGAGGTAGGAGGAGAACCAAGAGAGTGTGGCATCTCTGAAGCCAACGGAAAAGCAAATCCAGTAGGATGAAGGTGTATGGTAGCATCAGATACTACAGAGCACTTAACTTCTGTTTGCTTACTAAACTCTAAATTAGGAATAATGACAGGCCTCCTTCATAGGGTTGGTGTGAGGGTCAAATGACACATCCTTAAAGTGCTTAGCACTTAGTAGGTGCTATAGAGATTCTTATTCCCTTCCCAATCAATCAACAAAAATCAAGGTACTGTACTAGGGTTGAGTATACAAAGTCAAAAGTGAAATAGTCTCTGCCCTCAAGAAGCTTACATTTATTTGGGGAACCTTTGGCCTCAAGGCCACATATGACCTTCTAGGTCCTAAAGTGCAGCCCTTTGACTGAATCCAGACTTCACAGAACAAATCCCCTGAATAAAAGGATTTGTTCTGTAAAACTTAGACTCAGTCAAAAGGCCACATCTAAGGACCTAGAAGGCCACAGGTTCTCCATTCTTGGAAATAGTCCAAGGGTTCTTAACCTCCTTTGTGCCATGGACCCCTTTGGAAGTCTAGTGAAGTCTGTGAATCCCTTCTCAGAATACTATTTTTAAATGCATACAATATAATAGATAGGATTACAAAAGGAAACCAATTATATTGAAAGACAGTTGTCAAAATTATTTTTCAAAACAAATTCACAGATCACCCCTGCCCAAGGGAAGGTAAGAATTAGGGTGAGGAGAGACCATTGAATTGAGCAGTTGGTGATCTTTGAGCTAAAGAACTTTCAGTAGAGGAGTGGGTTCAGGAGAGTCACCATCAGAAGAGTGTAAACCAATTACAAGGAGTAAAGGTGAGACCCTGGGTAGTTAGGAAGTGGAGGCCTTGGGAGCAGTGTTTTTCAAGAAGTTTAGCAATGAAAAGAAAGAAGAGAGAGATGGGGTCATAGCTCAAGATGAGAAGGGTTAAAGGGAAAGATATGTTTGTTTTTAGAATTAGGGAAACTTGAATACATCTGTGGGCTGATGAGAAGGAGCCAGTAAGTATAGAGGGAAAAATAGAAACTTCTTTCAGAAGGGGACATGTGAAAGAGTAAGGTCCAGGAAGGGGGTAATACCTAGAGAGCAGGATAGAGCTGGCTTAGTCTTCCAAGCTTAGAGGAATCTTGGCATAAGTAATTCTTGGCATTTCCCCTTTCTTTTCATTGAAGGAGGAAAGGATGGATAAAGATGTTGACAGGTTTTAAGGGGTTGAGTAGGGGAGTAGAGGAAGTTCATGTCTGATGGCCTCAATCTTCCCACTGAAATGAGATGAGCTGTCTGCTTTTACTGAGTGTGTGTGTTGGGGGCTGATTGGAGGTGGAGGGAAGAATGTTGAGTAGTCACCTTGCCAAAGTATGGGGAAGGTCCAGGCAACTTCAGTCCATCCCAGTGCCCTGAGTGCTGGGGACACAGAGACAAAATTTTGACAGTGTCTGCATTCAAAGTATTGGCAGAGGGAGGACAGAGGAGGGAGGAAGAGAGAGACAGCATGAACGTATATATATATATATATATATATATATATATTATATTACATATTATATCATATCTTGTACTAGTAAAATCATATTATATATCTACAAGCACGCATATTATATATAATCTATAATGCTAATAACCCCTAATAATGCTAATATATAATCTATGTACATACATACATACAATATAGGGACATAAAAAACTTAGGGGAAGAGGCACTAGCAACTAGGGGAATCAGGAAAAACTTCCCGTAGGTGATGCTTGTGCTGAACCTTGAAGGATAACTTGTTGGATGTGGAACCAGAGGACCTGGGTTCAGATCCTGATTCTGCTTCTTACTTAGCTGTGTTGCTTTGGCCAAGTCATTTAACCTCTTCAGGCTTCAGGCTTCCTAGCAGTAAAATGAGAAAGTTGGATTCAGTGACCTTTAAGATTCATTCCAGCTTTAAATCTATCACCGTCTTTTAAAATTAAAGTTATGACCCTATGACCTGAGTTGAAATCCTGTTTCTACCTCTTACAATATATATGACCTTGGGCAAGTTACAACCTCTCTGGACTTCAGTTTTGCCAACTCTGAATCTATGGCCCCCATGATTCCATTTGCTGTCATCAGTGGGAATGATCAAAGCAGTTGGAAGTGAGGTACAGGTGTTATTCAGCATCCTCCAATGAGAGAAAGGGGAGAAACACAGGGATTATCTATGCCAGGTTTATTTCATAAGGGGTTTACCTATGAGAATGTTTTACATGATTGCACATGTATAACCTGTATTGAATTATTTACTGTCTTTTTTTTTTTTTTTGGCGTTTTGGAGGGGGAAGTCAGGGCAATTGGGATTAAGTGACTTGCCCAAGGTCATACGGCTAGTAAATATGGAGTGTCTGAGGCCGGATTTGAACTCAGGTTCTCCTGACTCCAGGGCTGGTACTCTATTCAGTGCACCACCTAGCTGCCCCTTGCTTACTGTCTTAAGGAGGGAAGAAGGAGGGATAGAATTCAGAACTCAAAACTTATTTTTAAAAGGTAAAAAAAATGTTTTAACATGTAATTGGGAGGGGCTAGGTAGCACAGTAAATAGAGCCCTGGCCCTGGAATCAGGAGGGCCTGAGTTCAAATCCAGCCTCAGACATTTAATACTTACTAGCTGTGTGACCTTGGGCAAGTCATTTAACTCCAACTACCCTGCCTTCCCGCCTCCAAAAAAATAGACAAAAAAATGTAATTGGGCAAAAAAATAAAATATTATATTAAAAAAACCAAATGGGATTTACCTAAGTTCATAGATTGCCAGGGATAGAAGAGAACTTGGTGATCACTTAGAGCAATCACTTCATTTTACCAATGAGGAAATCAAGATCCAGAGAAGGGAAGGAGGGGATTTGTCCTAAGCCACATAGTCCTAAGTAGTGGTAGAGCCTCGATTTCAACTCAGCTTTCCTGACTCCAGACCCAGGTCCTTTCCACCCATATAACAGCATTTCTTGGGAGGCAGCCATCACTTGGTCCAGCCCAGGGCTCAGGCATCCCTATGACAGGCCCCCTGAGATGCTGAGGATTTCTATCTCCCCATTCAGCACCATGATCTTCCCACCACATGCTGATACTTCATACACAGGAACACCACTGGAATCGCCCAGTTGTCCTGCCATTAATCATGTCTCCCCAGAAAGTGAGCTGTAGGGAAGGGCTACACACAAATTACCCATTCTAAGCAGTAACTGATAGCAATAAGAAGCCTCAGATCCATGACCCTGGGTTCTGAAACCCAGCAGGAGGCAGCACATACATACCACACACACGTGTACATAGACACATATGTACACACGCATAAACCTGTAGGTACATCTGCCTAGACATGGCTAGATATTTACTTTAGAGTCCTTGTTCACAAAGGACTGGGAGGATCCAGGCCATTTTAATCCATCCCAGCATTACTTAATCCAGTGATTCAAGTTTGCTGCAGTACTGACAAAAGCCTGGGTAATACTTGCGTTCACGTTTCCTAGCTGGCCACCTTTTCTCCAGGCTTCCACCTCCCAGTCCATCCTGGGTGTGCTGCCCAAACTATCTTCCTGAAGCATAGTTCTGTCCTTATTCCTCTCCAGCTCAAGAATCTTCAATGGCTCCTTACTGCTTATTGAGTCTATTCCAGACTTCCGATGTGATCCTTCAAAGTCAACCACAAATGGACTCTGATTTACCTATTCGTGACAATGTTATCTTGTCTTATTTGCCAGCATTCAGGATCTAGTTCTGACTGCCACCATCTAACTCTGTGATCTCCAGCAATACTTACTGTTGTTATTCTAGGAATAGTTGATATTTACGTAGCCCTTTAAGATCTACAAATTGCTTTTTATACATTATCTCATTGGATCCTCACAACTCTGAGGAGTATGTGCTCTTAGTATTATCCCCATTTTACAGATGAGGAAACTGAGTCTGGGGGGGGGGTTGCGTGACTTGCCCGAGGTCACACAGCTAATAGGAGTAGTAGCCAACATTTATGTGGCACTTTAAGGTTTACATGTCTTACTTCATTTGAATTCACAACAACTCTGTGAGGTAGATGCTATTATTATTCTCATTTTACAGATGAGAAGACTGAGACTTTGAGAAGTTAAGTGACAGCCAGGGTCACACAGGCTGAGGCACAATCTTGTCTGAGGCCGGATTCAAATTCGCTCTCTCCTGAATCTACCTTTAGTAGTCTACTACACTCTGCTCAAAGATACTGGCACTTAAGTCTAAATGTGTTTTTAGGAGTCCGAAGGGCCCTGAAAATGATAGAGCTCCTACTTCTGTAATGCTTTAAGGTTTACAAAGCACTCCTGACAATAGCCCTGTGAGTCAGGGAATGTTCAGATAAGTGATATGATCACAGCTAGGGAGCACTGGAGCTGGGTGCCTGGGGTCCCACAGCTGGGGAGCAGCAGAGCTTGGTGCCTGGGGTCCCACAGCTGGGGAGCACTGGAGCTGGGTGCCTGGGGTCTCACAGCTGGGGAGCAGCAGAGCTGGGTGCCTGGGGTCCCACAGCTGGGGAGCACTGGAGGTGGGTGCCTGGGGTGCCACGGCTGGGGAGCACTGGAGCTGGGTACCTGGGGTCCCACGGCTGGGGAGCACTGGAGCTGGGTACCTGGGGTCCCACGGCTGGGGAGCAGCAGAGCTGGGTGCCTGGGGTCCCACAGCTGGGGAGAACCAGAGCTAGGTCTCAAACCCAGGGCTTCTGACTACAAATCCAGTATTCTTGCCACTTTTTTCAGGGCAGCAAAGCAGTGTCAGTGGGCTAAATGGTCTGGAAAAATCTGCTGGTTTCCCAGGGGCTGGCAGCAAAGAGAGAGAGGGGAGCCAACCAAAGGGAGAAAAAAATAAGGGAAGTATTAGATCAGATAGAACCATGGATGAGAGTCCTGGAGCAAAGGACCAGCTGGATTCAAAGATTTGGAGGATGATCCTGACAGAGGGAGGGAATCAGGGAGGAACCTGTGCCAAGGCCAGAGTCTGAATTTATTCCCTATACTTACCTTACTTGTAAATATTTTGTGTCCAAAGAAGATTAATTGTACTAACAAAAACAACATTTAAGGGCTGGGTAGTGGGAATGGGGAGAGGCCAAGGACTGGCCTGGAAGTATTGCTGGGATCAGTCTAGGCACATAGGTCCAGCCCAGGTTCTGTCATTTAGCTATGTGGCCTTAGGCAAATTGCTTCCTCTAGCTAAGCCTCAGTCTCCCCACCTGCCAAGTAAGGATAATAATCCCTGTCCAGAGTCCCTTACAAGGTTATTATGGGCAACAAATAAAATAACGGGCATAAAAAAGATTTGAAAACTATGAAGGCTATTAGAGATCGGCAATTCTTGGGTTAGGGGGCCAGTGACAGGGACAGGGTTGGGGTCAGAGATGATAACAGGGATATAGAGATGTAGAGCTATATTCCTTCATCTTTAGCTTTCTGAGCAACCTCTTAGGATTCGGACGTGTCATATTCAGCTAATCCAAACAACCCTTTTGTTTTCTGACAAGGTAAGAAACAAAAGACTGGAGGTGGGGGGAAAGTAGGGCCCGACAGAAAGCAATCTGCTGGGAATTCCAAGCACGTCCCATGGCTGCACATCTGGACGCCCAGCTTCTCTCCAACAGGCAGCTGCCAAGCCAAGCAGGCCTAGCATTCTGAGCTGCACAGGGGCAGAGGCAGTGAGCTCCCAGTGCTCATTGAGCACTCTCTCACGTACAACATGCAAAAACTGAAGCTCCAGCCCGGGCCCCCGAGCTATGTTTCCTGTACTTAGTATTATCCTGCTTATGAAATTCTCTCTTTTCCATCCCTGGAGAAGGAGAGAAGCAATTTGCCCTGTATTTATCAATTCCTCCCTCTCCCCTCATCCCTCCCCCGGAGAAAGAGTGAAGTTAGGAGTAGACAAAGTGTGACAGAAAAAAAAAATGGAAGGAAAGAGACAGCCTGGTGTAGTGGCCAGCCTGGAAAATAGGCGAGCCCTGGGTTCTGCTCCTGGCTGTATGACAAGTCTCTGAGTCCCCTTAGTGGATCAAGCTAGCTGAGGGGCCAAGTTCCCTCTCTGAACATCAGTTTCATTCTCTACAATGAGAGGGTTGAACTCAATTCTCTTCTAGACTTCTAACCAGGGCTATGCAGGAGCCAGCCTAAATCCTACTGCTAAATTTTCAATGGGAGCATTTAGACCTGGGCAAATGCTACAGATCGGGAGCTTAATTTCTTGTTTTGTTGATTGTCTAGACTTAAAGTGGTGGAGAAAATGTTAATAATGCAGATTAAACTTTAAAATGTAGCTTGTAAATATTTTGAGGTTTTTTTGATAGCTAGTTGTTGAGCATTTACAAATACACCCTGTTTATATCAATGACATTCTCTGGCTCTAAAAAACTCCAAGCTATGGCCCAGGGGGCTTGTATCTCTTCTCTCTGCTGTTGGAAGGAGGAGCCTTTAGATCTAGAGTCTGAGATCCTGAGTTCCTGGGTTCAAATCCCACCTCTGTGGCTTACTCACTTTGACACCTCCCATTCCTGGGACTTAGTTTCCTCATCTGTAATAATGACAAAGTTGGACTAGATGGCCTCTGAGGTCCCTTCCAGAATGTGTAACCTTGTGCTCTGGATGTTGCTTCTCTGTGGATGCTCATGTCTATATATTAGTTTCCAGTTAGCAAAGCACTTTACCAGACTCCTCCAGACATCTCTATGAAATAGGTAGGGTAAATACAATTTCCATCATCCATTTTACAGATGAAGAAACTGAGACTAAGAAAGTTAAGTGACTGGCCTAAGGTCATGTAGCTATTGAGAATGATGGAAGCCATGATCTGAACACAATCCTCTTGATGCCAGGCCTCAGGTTCTGTCCATCATACCCATGATTTCATGAGGATAGAACAGTTTAAAGGGACAAGAAGGGGAACCCTAAACAAAGTGGGCTTTCCCCAACTCCACAGCCCTCAAGGGATGATCAGGACTCCAAGCTAAAGAGAAGAAAATCCCCCAGTTTGCAACCTCCCCCCACCAGTCTCTTTCCTGTCATAAATATTTGAATAGTGCTTTGTTAATTCTGGTTACTCTCCATGTGGATTAATTGCTTATTTTATGTTAGACTCAGCTTCTATTAGTTTGGGATTTACATCCTAAATGATACCATCAGCCCTGGACTTGAATAAAAGATGTAGCACACAGACAAGTTTATACCATTCTTGAAGGTGAACTGGTAGATGCCACAGGAAGCTAGCATAGCCTGGACAGTTTGAGGGTATTGACTTAAAAATTTTAAAAGGACCTTTCCACAGTGCTGAAGGTCGGAGTGGGACTCTGAAACCCAACCCAGTGGCACTTGGCAATACTGACCCTCTGGATTATCTGTGAATGGTCTTACTTTGTCACTGTCCCCAAATCCCCAGCAGTACTCTCCATCTTTCCTGGTTAAAAGGTGTCTGGTTTCCTGGTAACTGATCACAAAACAACCTCAGATATATTCTGAGACCTGATGAAGTATGCTAGTGTGAGGCTCTGAGTTTCCTCTGAAGCCAGTGGAGGTGTGGTGGCAAGCATATGGGACCTTGGTCACTATGTCCCCTGAGAAATCTGAATCTCAGTGCCAGAGCTGTATTGGACCAAACCTTGAAGTACTAACCTCATGTCACAAGAGCTGATTCATAATTTGCTTTGCTTGACTATACATATTTTCTACAAAGATTTTGTTTGTCTTTTTTCCAGTTTGGTCTGGGAGAGGGAATTGGGAGAGAAAGGGAAAGGATAAAGTTTCTAAGAAAGAAAAAAGTTCATTGAAACTTTTTAATTCACAGAAGAGAATAGAAGACAGGCCAGAAAGAATTATAGACAAGCAGGATAGCTGTGAAAGTTACGTTGTTGAATTTATTGGATGTATTTTTAAAAGGAAGCTGTACCTAATAGAGATTGTCAGTTTCGTATACAATTGTTTTTTTTTCTGCTTTACTGTGTTCATTACATTTGGTCTGTATGTTCAGAGTTTAAAAAAAAAAATAAAACTCTTGTTGATTGATTGCTCTATCATGCCTCAAATTGCTACAAAGTTCACACACGTGGCATATGTTAGTATTATCTAGATGAATTGTATCAACTGAGCTTGGTAGGATTCTGGTTCCCGGAGCCAAGTGCTGTCCCCAGCTGCAACATTTAAGACTTAGTAACTGGGACTTCTGACAGGTCAGTTCTCATTTTCCAATCTCACTTTCTACATCTAGAAAAAAATGGAGAAGTTGTCTCACTGGCTAACAGGACAGTTTCGAGATTCATATGAAATAACGGATGTCCAACTATCTATTTGTAAACCTTAAACGGAACCATGTTTGTAACTAGTAAGTGTAAATGACTTGCCCAAGGTCATACAGCAAGTTAGTGACCCAGAAAGTCTACATTAACACCCCAGGCCTCCTGAACCTCCTGCCCCAGTTCTAGGATCCTTCCATTATAAGTCACTTCTTACTCTGTCTTTCCAGACCAGGTAAACATGCCTGGTATTTTTGCTATAATAACATCTCTCCTGGAACCATGGCAGAGACTCCAGAGAAAAGACTTAGCCTGTTTATTTCCTTCTCCCTCCTCTGTCCCACTCCCCATCCCCCAGTCTGTTTATTTACTTTTCCCTCCTTTCTCAGGCCCTGCTTCTCCAGCAGAAGTCCTGCAGGGCACAGATGTTCCAGGGGCAGGAACCTCAGGTCTCCAGGTAGGGGGGTAAAAACAAAAGTTTCAAACCATCTTGATTCGAAGCAACTCTGCCTTACACCAAGGATTAGCTCCTGGCTGATTTATCTCTGGGAGGCTGTCAGTCCCTTTTTCCCAGCGCATGCCCGGGGGCCTAAACATTCTGGCTTTAATTTACATTAGGCTGTTAAAATTCTTTAAACCTTTGTAAATGATGAACACTTTGTCAGCCACGCAGAGTTCTGGCAGCAGGAGCTGGGGGGTGGGGGGGGGTGGGGGGGGGGAAGAAATATTAGCATCTTTCAGCTGGTCATTTTTCCCCTGGTTTTCAGCATAAGCAGCTAGAAACAGTATCCATTATTAATAGGTGCATGTTTTATTAAAGAGCTAAAGACCACAAAGATTTGTAACTTTAATAATCCAGATTCTGATTTTAAATTCTATAACATTATTATTTATTGATCGTCGGGGATATTTCTTTTTAGGATATGTAGCTGGAGGGGAAGGGAGTGCTGGGCAATGAGGGAAGAAATATCCTCTCGGACTTAAGAGGACATTGGCAAAATTCAGTGAACTAATCCAACAGCTAATTAGTTCTTGAAAATGGAAATGGAAAAGAACATAGCCTTTTCATCTTCTTGTGTGTGCAGACAAGTATTTTGTTCCTTCTGAGTTGCTGATGGATAAGTGCAGTCAGATTCCTGAAGACCCTGCTTGTAGAGGCTGTGACTGTGTCTTCTTGGAGGAAAGAGGCCCCCATGAGGACCATTTGAAAGGGCCCTCCCTGTGCTTGGGGAAGGAATCAAGTGAACCGTAGGGGTAGGGCGTTAGACATAGTCATGTTAGTCACCTCTCTGGAATGGTGACATGCTTTTTGAGGGTGAGTTTGTATTTTTCCTGACTGTATCTGCTTCATTTCTCTCATTCTCTCTGGAAGGCAGAGAGAGTTCTGCCTTCCAGAACCCCAAGAGAAGGAGGTCCAGCCCTGGCCCCTCAGGATCCCAGAGCCAGCAGGTGCAGTGGAGACAAATCAATTTGGAAACAAGATCTGGGTTCTAGTTCTGATTCTTCCATTTGCAGCCCGTGCCACCTTTGTGAGCCTCTGTTTCTTCAACTATAGAATAAAGGAGTTGGATTTGGTGTCAAAGATACTTTCAGCAATCGGGCAAAGCCTATAGACCCTTTCTCAGAAGAATGTTTTATTGCCTGCATTCACACTTGGAGAAAATGCTATATTTCAGTTAGAGGTGGATGAAAATAAAGATGTAATATTTTTTCCCATCCAGGTTCATGAACTCCTTGAAATCTATCCATGGACCCTTTGGGGGCCTGTGAACCCCAGTTTAAGAACCTCTAGATGAGATGGCCTCTAAAGTCCTTTATAGTTCTGACATTCTATGTTCTATAAGCTTAGAGCTGGAAAGGGATTTTAGAGGCCGTCTAACTTGGCCCTTAATTTTCCAGAACACAGGATCTGTACAGATTAGATTTATAAAGGACCATAGAGGTCTTTGAGTCCAATTCCCTTATTTTACAGATGAGAAAATGGAGGCCTTCAGAGGTTAAATGACCTACTCGAGGTCATACACAACTCGTAAATGCCAGAGCTTAGACTAAAACTTGTGTCTCCTGACTCCAATTTGAGGGCTTTTTCTATGATGTGTGTCCAGCACGCTTAATGTTTGGTCAGGACCCTGAGTCGCTTTCTGTCTTTTGGTCTCTCTCTGTCTCTGCCTCTGTGTATCTGATACTCTACCCCTCCCTCAAACAAACTCAGAGTAGGAGGACACCCTGGTGACTATCTGAATGTCAAGTAACGTGTCCCTTCCTTTCCCTTCTCAGGGTCCTCCCCTGGCTCAGCACTGCTGCAGGGGGATTACCTCTCCCCATTTACTAAAACACTTGGGAACTGTGTCCTTGGTGAGTCTCCCCTGTGTAAGACCAACAGGCCTAAGCACAGACTAAGCTTGGTAATTACCCAGTTGTTTTTCATTTTAATACCTGAATCATGTGCCTTCTCGGTTCTGTCAGCTATATATATATATATATATACACCCAGAGAGGACCGGGAGGGCCTATTCAAAACCACTTTGCTATGTTTTATATTTTCAGAGAGAATTGTGGATGTCAGCTTTAGGACACCCACCGAGTCTGGCCTCCTGGATCAGAATGATAAACTCCTTGCAACAAAGAGGCAGGTTCTTCACCTCTGCTCTCTCTCTCCTCTTCCCCAGGCTGCCTTGCTCTGACTGTGCTGAGGTGGGGGAAGCAGCTGCCTTGGAGGCCTAGAAAGCACCTGAAACTCTTCTCCAATTCCTGTCCCAGGAGAAGCCAGTGATGATGGCTTCAGAATGTGTACTTAGATTGGGATCAATAAGGCCCTTCACCTGAATCTTAGGAACTGCCCTGGTGCTAAGCAATAGGACCCAGGATGAAGGAAAACAGATTAGAACCTAGACTGGGCCCTAAGACTCATGGTCTAGTTCTAGAAGATGTAAGAAAAGCAGGGGTACAAATATGTTTATGGTACAGCTTGTGTGTTATATGCAAATGTGGTAGGGGTGTTTATGTGTGAGTATGCCTATATGTGCCTGGGCGTATGTATATGTGCAATCTCCTTAGTGATGAATTCTAATAAAGCTGCCCCCAGCCCCAATATTCTAACTTTCTTATGGGCCTCATCCAACTGCAGGAATGCCCTGATTTAACCACACAATCTGGTTTTAACCACACCGTAGGCCCCCAGAATCAATCATAGGTCTTGTTGAACAGCAGGCCCACTTCCCTTGCCTAGCCACTGCCCCACTAGAACAGTAGATGTATCCATGTGATGGGATCCCAGCCACTGTCTCTAGTTAGCCATTGCCCCCAGGCCCATTCCTCATATTTCCCACAGAAACAGCAGGTATGTGCATGCATTCAATCACAACCACACCCATCTAATCTCTGACAGTGCCACAATAGCCAGACAATCAGAAAGTAGCACCACCGGGATACCAAGCAGGATGTAGACCCCAAAACAATAGAAGGGGCTTTCCCTAAGTAGGCACCTGTGCAACAATAGTAAAGAACGGAACAAGACTAAATTTATGGTGTAGAGATGCTATTTATAGTATCATTATCATACATATATATCCCCCTAAATGGTTTTTTCTGTGTACATTGTGGGTAATCACATACACAGTTCCACCGAGGCTGGGACCCTCTCCATTACCTAATCCCTTAACAAGCCTATCCCCTATTACCTAATCCCTTGACAAACCCCTCCTGCTTTTTTAATATTCATAATTTCCATTGTATAATCAGCATCATTACACTATAAAATTGTCTTGCCATATTAAGTTGCTGGTTCCTCTTGGAATGCTAGAGAGCATCACCCTCAAGTAAAAATGCTTTTACTTGAATTGAAGGTGGTCTGAGTCTGAATTCTTTGAGACAACCCCACAATGCATCATGAAACCACAACATTAGAAACATTTCCATGAAACTGAGGGAATGCCAATCAACTGAGGAATGGCTAAACAAGTTGTATTATATGAATACAATGGAATACCATTGTGCTATGAGAAATGATGAGAAGGTGGATATCAGAGAAACCAGGAAAGAATTATATGAACTGATGCTGAGTGAAGTGAGCAGAACCAGGAGAATATTGTACACAGTAACAGCCTCATTGTGCAATGACTAATTTTGACAAACTTAGCTCTTCTCAGCAATGCAAGGATCTAAGACAACTCCAAAAGACTCATGATGGAAAATGCTATCCACATCCAGAGAAAGAACTATGGAGTTTGAATGCAGATCAAAGCATACTGTTTACTCTCTCTTTTTTGTTGTTTTGTTTTGTTTTGTTTCTTCTTTCTCATAGTTTCTCCCATTGCTTCTAATCTTCTTTATACCGTGACTAATGTGAAAATATATTTAATATGAATATATATGTAGAACCTATATCAGATTGCATGGTATCTTGGAGAAAGGGAAGGGGAGGGAGGTAAGAAAATTTAAAGGTCAAAATTTTGTGGAAGTGAATGTTAAAAACTAAAAACAAATAAATAAATTTTAAAAAAGAAATGATGAGCAGGCTGATTTCATAAAAACCTAGAAAGATGTACATGAATTGATACAAAGTGAAGTAAGCAGAACCAGGAGAACATTGCATACAGTAACAGCAATATTGTATGTTAATCAACTGTGAATCGTTTAGCTATTTTCATCAATACAGTGATCTAAGGCAATTCCAAAGGACTCATGATGAAAAATGCTATCTACCTCCAGAGAGGGAACTGATGGAGTCTGAATGCAGATCAGACTTTTTTTTTCCATGATTTTTTTCTTTTGGTCTGTTTCTTTCGTAACACGACTACTATAGAGATATGTTTTGCATAATTGCACACGTATAACCTATGTCAAATTGCTTGACTTCTCAATGAGTGGGGAGGGAAAGGAAGGAGAGAATTAGGAACTCTGAATTAAAAAAACAAATGTTAAAAATTGTACTTACATGTAATTAGGGGGAAATAATTTTTTTTAATTTCCATCTTAGGTGACTAAGGATGCTATTACTACTTTGCTAACTTTTTCTCTCTGACTAGATGGTCAGCTCCTTGGGCAAGAAACCTGTCTTCTACTTCTGAATTCTACACACACGTACACACACACACACACACACACACACATACACACACACTGTGCCTAGCATAGTGATGAGCATACAGCAGATACCCAAAACAAACGTTAACTTTTCCAAAAGGACTGTGGTCCACCTGAATGAGGGTCCTCTGAGGGAGAAGCCAGGCACTCCCATGATCCAGACATTTCAGGGAAATAGTGACTTCAGGGAGAAAAGGACTTCCTGCCACCAGCTGTGAGTTTACACTCTGGCTTCACAAACCAGGCATTCAATCGATCTATTCATCAGAGCAACATTTACTAAGGGCTTACTACGTGGCCCCGCTGTTCTGAGCGCTGCAGTTGCAAAGAAAGCAGAATCAGTGCCTGTCCCTAAGGAGCTGGCGTTCTAAAGGGAACAGCCACATGCAAATAAATAATCAACATATAATGCTTATTAAGTGCCTCCTGCGTGCCAGACATTGTGCTGGGGGCACAAAAAGAGGCAAAAGGCAGTCCCTGCCCGCAAGAAGCTTACATTCGAATGGAGACAACATGTAAAGAAATGAACACATGGTCATCTTTTCCCTCTTCCTAATTTCCTTTCTTCATTTCAGAGGAATTTGTTGTGGGATATGATGTTAGAAAGCCATAGATCTCTTGCCTTTCTTGGGCTTTCACTTTCCAAGCAAGATGTTAATTCTATTTGGAGAGAGTAGAATGACCATGAATGCTAGAAATAAAAGTCCTCAGAAATGCCTGTGCAGAAAGGAAGACAGACTGCTTCACAGTCTGACTCGTTTCCCTTTCCAAATATTCTCCATGTTCTCCCACCTCACCTCCACCCCGCTTTTAAATCCCTAATTTCCTTCAAGGTTCCCTCAACTCAAGCTTCACCTTCTACATGCAGTCCCAATACCTCTGCCCCCCCATGACTCCCCCCATCTCCCAGCTGCTAGTGCTTGCTCTTCTGAATGACCCTCTATCTATTTTGTGTGTGTGTATATATATATGTATATATATTTATGTAGATATACATGTAGATATATATCTGCATATATATGTAGCCTAGGGCTACTTTCTAACTTCCACTTGCATTGGTCCCCAGAAGAATGCTGACTTCTCTATTCAAAGTTCTAGAGATACAGGGGTGTATCTCTAGATACAGGACTTTGAGGCTACCTGTGGCCTGGAGATTTGTTCTGTGAAGTTTAGATTCAGTCAAAGGGCTACACTTGAAGATCTAGAGGGCCACATGTGGCTTCAAGGCCACAGGTTCCCCACCCATGCAAGGGCTGAGATTTCTAGTATTGTCATCCATGAGCCCATATCTGATGCACTTCCTAATGGTTACTAATCATTATCAACCTATTACTTTTAGAAAAAGTGTTTACTGAACAGGTTAAGTAAGGACAGTTGTTTCAGAAATAGTCCTCCCAACCAGGAGCACTCTCTTCCTTTGTATATACAAGGTCCCTAGAGAGAGTGGGCTCAGATTGGAGGGCTTGTGAAGCCAGAGGGTAAACTCACAGTTGGTCATGGGAAGTCCTTTACTCCCTTCATGGCATCCTTATGATGTTTCTCTGAGGTGGAGTCTTTGTAGACAGACTCCTGCCTAATTTGTCTTTACTGGGACTGCTTTTGCCTCTACTATTTCAGTGTGATTCTCAGCCTCTTATGCAGATGCTGCTGCCTCCAGTTGCCAGTCGGACCTCTCTGGTGGATCTCCCAAACAAAGTTGTCTAGGAGTCTCTTCTCTACCCCCAAGTGTCTTGGAGGCTCTCCTAGAACTGCTCTATCACTAGACAATTGGAACCAGGTTCTTGTGACTCAGAGGTTCTTTCGACCTGTCCCAAGATTTTTCCTATATGGGTATCCTTTGTTCTCATCCAGTGATCAGATCAGGTGAGAACTGTATTCACATCTACTTTACATCTTTGATTGATTGATTTATCCAATCAGAAAAATCTGGGCCTTCTATATCACTTTTAATTGGGGAGTAGGGGAAGAATTCCTTCCCACCCCTGACATATAAACAGATGAATATATATCAACTAGTCTCTAAGCTATTAGAGAATGGTCAATGTTTTTTAACTGGATCTCTGTGTGCCCAGCACCTGGCACAGTGTTTTGGCATCTAGAATTATTTCCTTTTACACATCCTTCGTTCCAGGCAAACTGGCCCATTTGCTACCCTCCAAATTTTGCCTTCATCTCCCCTCCCTGTACCTGCACAGTCTCCAGTGCCTAGAGTGTCCTCCCTTCCCACATCTGTCTCTTGGAAGACCTACTTCCTTCGAGAGTCATCTCAGGTATGACTTCCTACAGGAAAACATTTCAGGTCCCCCTGGATGTTAGTCTTCTCTTCTTTCTGAAATTATATTGCTTTTAGCTACCTGTATAAATGTTGCTTTCCCACAAGTAGGACATAAGCTCCCTGAAGACAATATTTTACCTTTGCATCTCCAGTGAGGAATCTTAATAAATGCTTCTTGAATTAAACTGAATCAAATTTATCATCCACTAGCCCAGAAGAGGTCTTGAGTGGCCTAGATAGTCTCTGGGAAGCAATGGGGTTATACTAAAACCTGGCTAATCTATTAATTAACAAACAACATTTATTAAATACCTGCTGTGTACCAGAGGCTAGCGATACAAAGTGAGACCCTAGTCCCTACTCTGCAGGAACATACAATATGATCCTATTGATTTTTTTCTTGGTAGAAACAGGTAAGAAAGACTGTGGTTGGCACCTTGCGTATGCCAGTCTGTAGCCTGAACTATGAGGAGGTAGGGTTGCATAAGGCAGGTTTTCTACGGGCTGCACATTGATTTAGAAAACCACTTACTAACATTATCTATGTTCTACTGTATTTTGGTCTGTTTTGTTAAATATTTCCCAATTATGTTTAGTCTGGTTTGAGCTACATTGGGAGTATTAATGCCCCCATTAACCTTCCATTTAATACCTCTGCTCTAAGGTACCGTGGTCCTATGATTCTTGAGCAAGAAGGATGATGGACTTTTATAGACTTCTGCCCAGCCCCTGGGGTCTCTTACAGAAAGTTTTGTGAAAGCTTCTGTACCCAAGGGAGCCCTTTATCAGGGACTGGTGGGAGGAAATTTCACATCCAGATACCTGAAGCAGGTGACTCTTTTGGACAAAGAAGATGATGAGTGATGATAGCTTGTATTTGTAGCCCTTGAAGATTTAAAATTGCTGTATAAACATTTTCTCACGTGAGCCTCACAAACCCTGTAAAATAGGATTAATTATTATCCATTTTGCAGATTCAGAAATTAAAGCTGAAAGAGATTAGGTGACTTGTCTACAGTCACAGCTAGTAAGTGAAAGAAGTATTTGAATTCAGGTCTTCCTTATTCCTAGCCCAACGGTATACTCATTATACCCATGCTCTAGTCACTATACAGATTTGCATCATTCCATATTGCTCAGAGGCTCCAGGGTCCAGCTCACAGCCTTCCCAGGAATTCTCCTGACTCCTGTACTCTTCTGCCAAGAGGGAGGGGGAAAGAGATCTGACTGGCAGCTTGGGTGTCTCTTGTGGCAATCACAGAATATTAAAGGAACTGATAGGTCTCCAGAGCCCCAAGGTTCTATTAGAGCCAGAAGAGTTAGCTCAAACATCTTGTACCTGAGCAGGAATTCCCTTTTCGACATCCCAGCCTCCACTTGAATACTTACAGTGATGGGGAATTTACTACCCGAGGAGGCAGCCCATTTTACTTTCAGATAGCTTTAATTGTCAAGAATTTTTCCTGACACCAAGCCTATATCTTCCCCTCTGCATCTTCAGCCTGGTTTTGCCCTCTAAGGCCAAATAGATCAAGTCTAGTCTCTCTTCTATGTGAGATTCCTTTAGATATTTGAAGGAGATCAATTAATGAATAAATATTTTTTACGTGCCTCCTTGCCATTACTATGGAAGGCACCACCATCCTCCCAGTCACCCAGGCTCATAACTTGGGTGTCATCCTTCACTCTGTCTCCCCCCCCAATCTAATTTGTTGCCAAGTCCTGTTGATTTTACGCTTATAATATATTTTCATATATGTCTCCTTCTCTCCTCTGACATTGCTTCCATCCTGGAGCAAGCCCTCATCATCTCAGGCCTGGACTATTGTAGTAGCTCGCTGGTTGGTGTCCCTATATTAAGTCTCTCTCCTCTCCAGTGCATCTTCCACTCAGATCAAAATGAGCTTCCTAAAGGCCAGATCTGACCCTGTTACCCACTTACTCGACAATCAAACAGTGACTTCCTGTCACTCTAGGATCAAATATAAAATTTTTTGTTTGCCATTCAAAGTCCTTCACAACCTGGCCTTCTCCTCTCTTTCTAGTCTTCTGACAGGGTGTATGGGGTGTTCAGAGAGGATCAGCACCTCTGCTTTGAGGGCCTTCTGAGCCCTTTCCAGAGCTGCTCATTCACCTTTGGTGTCCACCTGTCATCCAACTCTCTCACCTGTATCTCTAAGAAGCTAAAGCACATACAGTGGCCACACCCCTAAAACTGTCTCAGCACATGGGCTAAAACCAGGTTGAAGATAACCAGCAGGTCTCAAACCTGTCTGTGAATTAAAGGGATGTCTACCCCAAGCATGTGAAGACCTCCCTGGCAGAATGGGTGGATGGGAACAATTTGTTCTCAATGGCCATGAAGGCTACTGAAGGAGGTGCTGTGGAGCACTTTCTAGCATGGTCAGACATGGAAGATGTCAAGGTCATCCATTGTATCCCAGGACATTAACAGTCATCTTGATTGAGAGGAAAGGGTGAGGCTGTGGACTTTGTGCAACTTTGCCTCACTTAAATCCAATTTGTGCACAATTCAAGGCATCACCTGTGATGTCATTGGTCTTCTTTGAAAATGAAGGAGAAACACGGGGTGGCTAGGTAGCTCAGTAAATAGAGCACTAGCCCTGGAGTCAGGAGGACCTGAGTTCAAATCCAACCTCAGACACTTACCATTTATTAGCTGTGTGACCTTGGGCAAGTCACTTAACCCCAATTGCCCTGCCCTTCCCCCCAAAAAAAGCAAAAAAAAATTTAAAAAAAAGAAAATGAAGGACAAAAAACAAAATCTTCCTATGCCTTCCTCTCCCTCCTCCACCCCACTCTCCCTACCTCCTCCAATGGCCTCTTTGCTGTTCCTCAAGAAAGACACTCCATCTCCAGGCTCTAGACATTTGCACATGCTGTCCCCCTGCCAGGAATGCTCTCCCTCTGTATCTCCACCTCTTGGCTTCCTTCAAGTCCTAGCTAAAATCCCATCTTTTACAAGAAGGCTTTCCCAATATCCTTTCATCCTAGTGCCTTCCTTCTGTGGATTACCTGCAATTTATCTTCTGCATAACTTGTTTGTTCCTCGTTGTTTATGTCTCCCCCATTAGACTGTGAGCTCATTGAGAGCAGGAACTGTCTTTGGTATTTCTTTGTATCCCCACTGCATAGCACAATATCTGGTACATCGTGGGTCCTTAATAAATTCTGATTGGCTCGCTGACCTAGAATTTATGATACCTCCTAAGTACCAGAAGCCCTAGTAATACAAATAAAAACCAGCCTCGTCCTTAAAGAGATAGGTTTGGCTCAGAGACTATAACTTGTACTCTGGTAAGCAAATATGTGGCAATTTGAGGAGGGAGTTCAGGAAAGGCTTCTCTTAGGAAATGGCACATGGTCTAAGCCTTGAAAGAAATTATGGCCTCTAAGATGAGGAGGTGAGGTAGGAGTGTTTTGCTCTTGGGAGGGTACACTATGCCAAGATCCAGAAGTGGGGGATGGAATGCTGAGTTCAGAGAACAGTGATCAGACCAATATGGCTGGAACATTGAATAAACAAAAGGGAATAATATAGGATAAACCTGGAAAGCCGGGATGGAGCCTGATTGTGAAGAGCTAAACATCCTCAGTTACTACTGAGGATTTTCAGTCTTCCTAATATCCTTCCTAAAATGTGACCCCAGATCTGAATACTCCAGTTGGGATTTTATGACAGTGAAACACAATGGAAAATAATAATAGTTCAGATTTATATAGCACTTTAAGGTTTATAAAAGTCCCCACTAAAGCCCAGGGAAGGAGGTAGAACAAATTATTCTCCCCATTTTACAGATATGGAAACTGAGATAATGAGTGCCATCCTTAAGAGTCTTAGAGCTGGTAAATCCAGGAGCCAAGATTTCAACCCAAGTCTTACAATTACAAATCCAGTACTCTCAATATTATACCATGTAACCTCTCATTCTGTATCCTATTGCTTTCTTAACAACATTTAAACTCACTTATACTTTTGGGGCCACAAAGCCTCTGAATTCACTTACATGTTGATTGGTGACTGCTTTTTCTGGACCATTATTTCAGGGAAGCCCCAATAATCATACTTCACTTTATGCTCTACTCTGGTCATCTCCTCCATATCTCCTCCCTTCTTCCCTTCAGGAAGCCCTGGTGCCAGGATGCAATTTGACCTCCTCCAGTCTTCTCCCAAGCACCTCGAGGCTAGGGTCAATCTGCCCCATCTCATTGAGCAACTGCCCCATAGAGAGATCAGATGTATAGGTAGTTCTCTGTACATCTGGTTGTGACTCTTCCCTCTGTTTTTGCCTCAAGTGAATATATTTCTAGTTCAAACTCTACTCTCTGTCCCTTCCCTCACTGGTCCCATTTCTGCCCTCTGGGGCCAAGCTGACCAAGGCTTCTCCTTCATCCACATACCACTGAGGTTCAGAGTTTGCTCAGCTCAGGCCCAAACTCTGCAGAAGCCAGGTTTTGGATTCCATGGGAGCCCAAAATTACACAGGCTTCTCCTGAGTACCCTATCATTTATCAAAACCCATTTTAAGAAATTCGGGAATTGCTTGAGCCTTAAATTAAGGGAAACATTTTACTTGAAAGGGCTTTAATTAGTGATTCAGCTCAGAAGCGCTTTTGTTATTGGAAAGTTGGCATGCTATAAAACACAACCACTTGTATCTTTAGAAGTAATTAACTCAGAGTGGGGGGCAGCTTTTTTTCCTTTGTTAATGAATCTCCTCCTTTGCTCCTGTCTCAACAGATGATGTGGCCCTCCTCCTTGCCAAGGCTAAGCTTTCTATTTGTCCCCTCCATCCTACCCCTCCGGTACCTTCCTGGATCTTACCCCATCAATCATTCCTTCTCTCTTATCTTCAGTTTCTCCCTAAGGTTTCCTTCTCTGGTGCCTACAGACCTGCAGGGGGCTCCTGTATCCTTAAAATTCCTTCCCTCAATCCTGTCCTCCCCTCAAGCTATCATCTTATAGCACTGCCTTTTTTGTCCCTCCCTCAGTCTTGGAAAATAACCCTTTAATCTCTTATACTAGAGATGACAACCTTACAATCAGGAGAAGCAACCACCAAACTCCCCAGTGTGACTGGACCCAGATTAAAATATAATTGGGAAATACCTAACAAAATAAACATACAACTCAACATAAATGATGTTAATTTTTTGTTTTCTAAGCCAATATTCAGCCCGCAGGGATCCAATTTGTTTCTCTTTGAGTATGCCACCACTGCTTTTCACCAGTTTCCATCATCAGTTCCCCTCTGAATGTTACACAGGTCAAGGAGGATGTGGACTAAGAACACTGGATTTGACAATTAAGATATCATTCATTGGTAACTTTGTTTGAGAATTTGGAGAGAATGGAAGCCAGATTATAGGGGATAGTGATGGGGGGTGGGGGGGAAGGAGAATGTGAGGATGTTAAGGTAGTGGGTGTAGAGATTTTGCTCTCAGTGGTTCTCAACCTGTGGGTTATGTTCAATTTGTAACAATGAAAATACATCCTGCATATCATAACAGTAGCAAAATTACAGTTATGAAGTAGCAACAAAAATAATTTTATAGTTGGGGGTCACCACAACATGAGGAACTGTATTAAAGGATCACAGCATTAGGAAGGTTGAGAACCACTGCAACAGCAGGTGAGATGTAGAGTGATATATTGACAGGGAAGTAGATTTCTTTCTCCTTTTTAACTAAAGAAACCTGACCATGTTTGTAGGGAGAGAAGGATTCTTGGTTTCCTCCAAAGCTCTGCTCAAGGCCATTTTCTAGATCAATAAATGAATAAACAAGCACTTAATAAACACTGTCATGATCTGATTGGATAAGCAGTACTTGCACTGGACTAAGGCAGGATCCCATTTATAAAGAGGCAAAGGACAAATCATAGAGCTGCTAGGGAGCCTAAAAGGGGGCCCAGAACTGAAGCTGATGCCCCGAGAGTTCCTTCTGTCTTTGGGTGGTACACATTACTCAGGTAGGGCTGTATGGGATGTTCAGGGAGGACTAGTACCTCTGATGGGAGGGCTTACTGACCCTATTTTAGGGTTGCTCATCTACCTTTGGTGTCCACTCGATTCACGCAATTCTCATCTGTGGCTCCAAGGCAGTGGTCACACCCTGGTAAACCTTCTCAGGAAATGGGCTTAAACCAGGTTGAAGGTAACTGACAGGCCTCAAACCCACAGGTGTTAGGGGTGGGGGGATGTCTACCCAAGTATGTGAAGACTTTCCCTGATAGAATGGGTAGATGAGAACAGTTTATTTCAATGACCACGAAGGCAACTGAGGCAGGTGCTGTGGAGCGTTTAGAGCTTGGTCAGACATGGAAGACAACAAGGTCATCTACTGCGTACCAAGATATTACCAGTCTTCTTGACTTTTGTCCTGCCACTGGATTCAAATGACTCAGGAGAAAAGAGCGAGGCTGATGACTTTGTGCAACTCTTCCTCACTTAAATCTAGTTCATGTGCAAGTCAAGACATCACCTGTGATGCCATTGGTCCTCTTCAAAAATGAAGGATGAAAATGAAGGAGGAACAACATCTTATATCTCTCCTCTCTAGACTATTTGCCTCTGCTACCTCACCCCTCCCTCCCTGGCTTCCTCTTTTCCTTCCTTCCTCCCCTTCATCCTCCTTCTTTTCCTTCCTACTTTTCTTCCTCCCTTCCTCTCTCCTTTCCTTCTTCTCTTCTATCCTCCTTGCCTTCCATCTTCCCTTCCTTCTTTTCTCCTTCCCTCCTCTTCTTCCCTTTCTCCCTTTGACGAGGGATAATGATAGGTGTTTCAGGACTCCAATGACCAGAGTCCCTTGGTGGGCAGTCTGGAATGAATTCTCAGGCTCAAACATTCTGAGTCAAGTTGGTAAAAGTTTTTGTTATGCTATACAGTGGGCAGGAGGTCTTAGGGAACCTGCAACCTTAAAGGAGTCATAGGTATATTTTTATAGAATAATCCATAGGATAACCTGTGCCAATTATGCTAACTAGGTAAGGGTGGGATTAGAGAGTAGGTAAGGAGTGGTCATTGCTTAAAGGGATATGCACTTTTAACATCAACTATGCAGGCCTATTGCCCATAATTCACTGGGAAATAGCCTAAGGTGGGACTACATGGAGGTGTGGTTTTAGGCTTGAAATTTCACTAAGTCAACTAGCGGTCAGGGTTGACCAAGAAGTGCCCAGTGTGTTACCCATCAATGTCTTGTTTGACAAGATGAATGTTGGAAGTATACATATGTCCCAAGCTAACAAGGGATCCAGGATGTGTATAATGAGCTAAGGAGTATACACATGACTGAGTCTACAATATATGTGATAGATAGATACCTGAACACAGCTGCTTCAGCCAGTACACAGTTGAGTCAAACTACTAAATTCTATAGGTTCAGCTGACCACTGTCACAGGAAGAGAGGTAAGTATTTTGTTAGGGCATGCTGCCCTTGAGCTAGGGAGAAACTGCTTGAGACAGTGTTTTGGGGCTAGAGAGATTTGAGGCTAGAGAGAAATGTGACTTTGCAAACTGCTGTGATTTTACAAACTGTGGTTCAAGCACAGGCACCCAAGCACCCCATCACCTTCCTTCTTTTTCTCCCCCTCTGCCTCCCTCCTTTCCTCTTCTCTTTGTGTCTTCCAAATCTCATTCTTGAGAGCTTCCCATCCTTCCTTGAATGACTGGCATTGTAAAATGTTTTAGTTCATGAGATCCTACCTATCCTTTCTCTGATTTCTTTGAAGCATGCTGTCTCAAAATGTAGGGTATATGATAAACCTTTTTACTGGCTGTCCTCTCTATCACAAATTCTAAGATGGGTCAGACTCTTCTTCTCTAAGGTTCTCATTATTTCCACTCCAGCAACTAGTTCCTCCTGTTTTGTAAGAATCGGTTAAGGAAAAAAGAAATGCATAATATACCTGGGGAATTAGTCTACCAAAGCACACAAAAAAACTTGCATAACTTCAACTAAAAAGTGCTCCTATGGGCAGGTAGGTGGCACAGTAATTAGAGCACCAGCCCTGGAGTCAGGAGGACCTGAGTTCAAATATGACCTCAGACACTTAACACTTACTAGCTGTGTAACCTTGGGCAAGTCACTTAACCCCAATTACCCTGCATTGCCTCCCAAAAAAAGCAAGAAAAAGTGTTCCTAAAAGAAATAAAGAACAATTTAAATAGCTGGAAGAACATTCAGTGTTCATGGCTAGACTGTGCCAATATAATAAAAATGACAATGCTAATAAAGTTAATTTATACTTTTAATACTACATCGATCAAGGGATAGTTTACAGAAGTCAATAAAATAATGACAAGATTCATTTGCAAAAATAAAATATCTAGAATATTAAGGGAAATAGTGAAAAAATATAGGAATGAAATAGGAATAGCTCTTCAAGACTTCAGACTACTTTATAAAGTGGCAGTCATCAAATGGTAGGGCATTGATCAAAAATTAGAGAGAAAGTTTAATGAAACAGACTAAACGAGGGAAAATCAGAAATGACGGAACTCAATAACATTGTGAACAATAAACCAGAAAACATAAATTACTTAGGAAAGAACTTCCTACTTGTTAAAAAAAAAAAAAAGTACTGGGAAACACAAAAAATAGTTCAGCAGAAATGAGGCTTAGACCAACACCTTACATCATATTCCACAACACACTCTAAATGGATGTGAACTTACTATCAAAGATCATACCATAAAAAGTTAGAGGAGAAGCAGACCATATGCCTTTCACAGCTATGGGTATGAGATATATTCTTATCAAAAGAAAGGATTGAAGCAATTACAGAAGACAAAATAGATACTCCTGATTATAAGTGGGGGAAAAAAACAGATGAAACAGAAAAGCTTCTGCACAGACAACATTAAGGTACTTAAGGATAAAAAGGGAAGTGATCAAACAGGAAAAATCTTTGTATCAAATTTTCTGTTAAAGGCTGGATATCCAAGATATATAAACAATTAACATTTGTACGTGTGCATAACCAGAAGCCATTCCCCAATAGATAAGTGGCCAAAGGATATGAACATACATTTCTCAAAAGAAGAATTGTAGTCATATGAAAGAATGTTCCAAATCACTAATAGTAAGAGAAATACAAATTAAGACAAACTTAAGGTTTCAACTCAAACTCTGAAAATTGGCAAAGATGACAAAATATGGTAATCAATGTTGGAGGGACTGTGGGAAAATAGTCACATAGAGCATATGTTATAACATTCTCTTAGACTGGAAACTCATTGAAGGGAGGGACTATAGTTTTTCCTCTTCATATCCCCAGCATGGGGTCTAGGATAGGGTCTTTTTTCACATAGTATGTCCTTAATAAATGCATGTTGAATGGAAATGGATTTCTTGAAACCAAATTCCTCTTCCTTCTCTTGCTTCAAAATACATCATATGCCTGTTTCTCAGCCAAGACAGAACTCTTTAACAGAGACAAACTGCACCAGCCTGAAATGGGAGGAGGGAAACCCAAAAAACCCGAACAACTTCCCACCCCTTCCTCCCATCCTTAAATAGAGATCCTGCTTTGTCATTCCAAAGGGGGCAGGGCATGGACAACATAGGCAGCTAAGGCAGGGCTGGTAATTAGCTCAAAGACACCCACCTACCTGTGAGCTCCCAGGATAATGGGCCAGGATTATGTCAGGCATGGGTAATTAATGCCCTTGCCTTAAAATGTTTTACTTAGTTAAGGGATACACTGATTTATCAATACACATCCCCAGGAATTACTCATTCAGTGAGAGAGATTCAGGGCGTCTCCTCTACCACATTTCTCTCCAAATGATTTCATTACATCCAGATACACTTTTGGAACACTGATTGTGACAGATTCTAGAATTATGGGCTCGTAAATACTGAGAGAAAACCTGGAGACACATACTTAATGGGAAATGTTCTCATAATCAAAAAAAATATTTCAAGCTCTTACAATACAGGCCAAGAGAGGGAGAGGAGTAAGAGAGGGAAAGGAATGTATATGTGTATGTGTGTATATGCATATATGTACGTCAAAGATCACACCATAAAAAGTTAGAGGAGAAGCAGAACATATGCCTTTCACAGCTAATATATCATAGGAGATATATTCTTAGTCAAATAAAGGATCGAGGTCATTAAAGAAGACAAAATAGATACTCCTGGTTACAAGTGGGAAAAAAACTGATGAAACAGAAAAGCTTCTGTACAAACAACTCTATATTTATATGTGTATATATGTATATATGTGTGTATATATGTATATGTGTGTACGACAACATGTTACTGAAATCCCCTGGGGCTACAGCTTGCACTTGCTCCAGAGAACTGGGGTCTGGCATACAGCACTGGCCCCATTCCCATGCTCCCAGACCTCAGCAGCCCTCAGTTTACACACACACACACACACACACACACACACACACACACACACACACACAGCAGGGTGAGAGAAATCTTGTCCCCTCTGCCTTGCACTCCAAGGGAGGCTAAGACCCAGCTAGGCAAAGGTTTTGACATCATAAGGCAGCCGTTACTGTCTAGGAGGCAGCCTGGCATGATACGGTAGAAAGATGATGGAGCATTTATTAAATGCCTACGATGGCCCAGACACTGTGCCGAAGAGACCTGGGTGGGCTTAAATATAAATCCTGGCTTCACCACTCACAGACTGTGTGATCTTGGGCAAGTCATCTAAACTCTTCAGGGCTCCATTTCCCTGTCAAACAAAGAGGCTGGACTGAATGACCTTGAAGGTCCCCTAGTCTTGGATCTAAGATCCTATCATCCCTATTGCCTCTAGCTAAAATTAGCTTGGAGCTGGGCAGGACCTTAGAAAGTTTTAATCCGACCTGCTTCCCTCATTTCAGAGGAAGAAACTGAAACCCAAGGAGAAAGAGGCTTGGTAAAGGTCACTTACTGAGTTCCTGGAAGATCCAGACCTGAAGTAGAGATCTTCTGACTCCCAGGCCAGGGTTGGGAACCTGGCAACACAATGGATAGAGTATAGAGCCTAAGAGTCAGGAAGACCTGAATTCAAATATGGCATCAGACATTTACTACTTGTGTGACCCTAGGTGAGTCACTTAACCACTGTTTGCCTCAGTTTCCTCAACTGTGAAATGGGGATAATAATCGCACTGACCTTCCAGGGTTAGCCTGAGGATCAAAATGTGATAATATTTTTAAAGTGCTTAGCACTGTTGTCTCCTCTGATTTTTCTGTGAAGATTCTTTAATCCCAGCGATGTGCCTCAATTCCATTGATGAAGACTAGCCCAAGACCAGTCCAGTTAAACCCACGTATAATAATACCAAGGCTTTCTAATAATGAATTAAAACTATTGGGGGTGGGGGGAGGCCGCTTTGGAGCTTCCCTATACCCTGTGACCATCCTGGAGGATAGAAAACAGGTGGAATAAGCTGCCTGAGTGGGGCTCAACAGGGCACATAGTGGGTGTTTAACAAATGCTTGCTTCCTTCCTTCCTATGAGGGATTCTTATCTTGGGGTCCATAAGCTTGTTTGTTTTTTTAATTTGATAACTATTTCAATACAATTGGTTTCCTTTGTAATCCTATGTACTCTGTTTTGTGCTTTTGATAACATTGTTGAGGCTTCACCAGACTGCAGTGGGGTCCAGGACACAAAAAAAGGTTAAGGACCTAGACTTACACCGTGGTACTCTTGAGGAAGTGAGTGGAGTTTGCCCTTCGAGCGCTTCCATCTCCTTCCTTACACCAGCGGGAGAACAGACTCCTTCCTCCTCCTGGCTTGTCAGTTTGTCTGGCTCTGGGCCAGTCATCCTCATTTTTCGTGGCTCTGAGGCCACCACATTGTAGGCTCATCTCGGCCTCCAGGCAGAAGTTCCCATGATCAGGCAGACATTGGTGTCCAAATGCCACCACCCTAAGGAAACGCTGTTGACTTAGAGTGATTATTATTCTCGAAATGCATCATCCCTATCTTCCTCTTTTGTCCCCATTTAGAATTTAAACTAAGGCCAAAGGGTTATTTTCATCAGATATTAAAAAATGGACATTTATAAAAATGCAAAGGCTAGAGGTTGTTTCACAATGGGGAGTTGTCATAAGAGAAAACAGAGGGAAAAATCTGCCTGATTGGGGCTCAACAGAAGAGGCAAAAAATGCCAACTCTAGGAAACGTTCAGTATTTAAAGTGCAGCAGACTAGACAGCCTCGAATGGGAAGCATTTAATAACGACAATTAAAAATGGAGGACAACATGGGGGGGGGAAGTTCAAAAGGGGCCTCCCACCCCAATAACTTTAATTCATTATTAGAAAGCCTTGGCATTATTACACATGGGTCTAACTGGGCTAGTCCTTATCAATGGGAGTGAGGTACATTGCTGGGATTACAGAATCTTCACACAAAAATCATAGGAGACAGTAAATGCTGAAAGCAACATTTTTGGTCAAGACCAGTGATTTCATCAGTGGGACTAAGTCTTTATACTCATTTGGAGCAACAACTGACCACAACTTCTAGTTTTATAGGTTGAAGGACTTACCCAATGTCACACAGCCAATGTATGTCAGAGAAAGACTTGAACCCAGGTCTTCCTGGCTTCAAGACTAGCCCTCCATCTGCCTGGCCAGCCTAGGAATCAGCAAGATGTAGATTCAAATCCTACTTCAGATGCTTATTATCTGTGACTTTATACAAGTCACTCAACATCTCTTAAAGATTTCCTTATCTGTAAAAGAGGAGATCAGATGTGACCTCCTATGGTTCCTTCCAGCTCTAAATCAATGTGGTTATCTATCCTCCCCAGGGCTTCCTTGATCAAAGTACTAGGTGCTCTTCCACTCCCCCTAATGCTCTTCTGACTAGGGTGTTAACATTTTTTCACTATGGGGCTTACTCAGTTAGGATGCTGCCAAGAGCTTCCTGTGTGTTTACCTATGTGCTCTTAGTTGGTTTCTCTGACGTAACCCGTCTTCCTGTGTCTGCAGCCTTGACAGGATGAAGACCATCCTTATGTGGCAATTAGGAAGTAACCTGTGGCCTTTTAAAAGACAATTTCAGTATGGTGATGCTGGCAAAAAACAACAACAACAACAACAACAAAAAACAAACCCAGGTTTCAGGATGTTAAGGAACGAGTTGGTCAGTGAATCAGCAAGTATTTATTAAGTACATATGTTGTGATGCAAGTAGAATGAAAGACTGTCCCTGGCCCTCAAGGAGATTACATTTTAGTGAGGGAAGGCAACATGTAAAAGGGAGATGGAAAAGTAAGAGGAAGAGATGAAGGTGCCCTGCTTGGGGGCATTGTAGAGAAAGCCCAGAAGAGTCAAGACTGCAGGCTGAAGAGGAAGGAACGTAGAGGCAATAACTGAATGAAAGTTGCTTTTTCTAGGAGCTTCCCCTTGAAGAAGATAATAATAAGAGGATAACTGGAATGAGTTGCAGGGTGAAGGGAAGGGTGAATTTGATCTTTTTTTTAAAAGACTGAGATGACC
Source organism: Pseudochirops corinnae (assembly GCA_028646515.1). Taxonomy (NCBI): domain Eukaryota; kingdom Metazoa; phylum Chordata; class Mammalia; order Diprotodontia; family Pseudocheiridae; genus Pseudochirops; species Pseudochirops corinnae. Next base: position 265,732,277 of record CM053585.1, read on the forward strand.
TGATTATATTTGACGGCTGAAGGGAAGGCGCCAATAGAGTGGGAGAAATGAATGGGATGAATGGGGAAGGTCGTAAGAGAAAGAGAAAGAGAAAGCATCCTGGGTACAGGTTAGCTTTTACAAAGAGAGCCACCTCTCCCTTCAAGATAGACAGACCCTGGGCTGCATCCATGTGCCAGGCATTGTGCTGAACACTGGCATACAAATATAAGCAAACAAGACAATCCTGCCAATAAAGAACTTTGCAATGGGAGAAGATAACCTATATTGGGGTGCTGCAAAGCAGAAGAAGGGGAAAGACCAGGGAGTTATTGATGAAGAGAGAAGGGCTCCAGGGTGGAAGCCTCCAAGGTGGCGATGCAACAGGTAAGGAGAAGGGGGTGGAGTCAAGAGAAGAGGATTTTCCCATTCCAGAGTTCTTTCCACTGAATGATTAGTTGTCTCATCTGGGTTCTGTGACTTAGTGAGGCTATACGTGGGGGGAGAGGGAAAGAGAGGGAACACAAAAGATTTTAGTTGCTGATGATAGACACTGTGCTTGGAGTCAGGAAGACCTGAGTTCAAATCCTGTCTCAAACACTTACTAACCTTGTAATCCTGGACAAATCACTTCTCTCAGACTCCATTTGTTCATCTATAAAATGAGGGGGTTAGACTCAATGACCTCTAAGGCCCCTTTCACGTCTAAATCTGTAACCCCTTGTCTCTATCTTTGAAGAAGTCACTGAAGGTCTGACTTGTGACACTTTCATGAACCGAGGACCTCACTTCCTTGATGTGGCCACACCCTCCAGGGGTGAAGATCACACCCTAGCCACACGCCCTCCTGAGTTGATTCTCTGGGAGTCCTTTCATACCTCCTCATCCAGCGGACACCCAGCACACTGAGGGAGCTTTTCTAGGTCTTAACATTCTGTGGCTACCAATAGAGTATACAACTTGCTTTTTTGTGATCCCTCCCTGGCTCCCTCTCTCCCTACAACACTGGCCTACCTTCTTTTCTGACGATATCTCTTACACAGTCCTTTCGTGTATCTCCTCTCTAGTAATATGCTGCAACCTCCTTATGCCTACCCTGTGCCTCTCCGTTGCCCTTGGGATAACCCACACTTTAAATCTTCAGAACTGTGACATCCCTATGACCCAAAGTCATAGAGTATCAACAGAAGAATGTGGAGACTGGAAAGACAGAGGCTTGGGGTCATCAAAGGCACCATGTAATTTCCCAAGTAGAATTCATCCTGTTCTTTTCTTCCTAAGGCAGACAACAAGGTGAAATCTTTTGCACACTTAGGATTCACTGTGGCCATCCAAACTCCATAGGCGCTGCCCATTGCCCTCCCACCTGCTATACACACCTGGATCCCCACAGACACCCTCCTTCGTGTCCCACAGATGCTGCCAGGAATAGATGCACTGCTCCTGTTGGAGTCTGATGGGACAGAAGACAGGTGGGGAATCGTCTTCTTCTCCCTCGACAATTTGAACCTCTTAATGCAATGCAGGATCTCTTGAGGGTTTTTTTTGAAAGTTCTGCCGTATAGGAAAGAATGTTTTTTAGGAATAGCTGAGTTCAAAGTCCATCTGATAATTGCTATTTGTGTAACCCCAGGCAAGTCACTTAACATCTCTCAGCCTCTCAGTTTCTTCATCTGTATGTGATCCTTGGCTCAAAGGGCCATTTGCTTAAGACTTTCCTAGTTGGTGGAGATTGATTCATCATGGAGTTGGTAACTGGAGGGAAGAGGGAAGTAGACAAATAGAAGAGCCATGGAGAAGCTGTCATTCTGGCCCTTCCAGAGTCGTTCTCACTTTGGGGACCTGAAGAGAATCTGGGACAGCATGCTTCCTCTCTCAAAGCTGGAAGCCTGAAGCCCAGGATCTCTTTCCTCTCCAGCTCTCACAAACTTGGCTCCTCATATAGGTGAACACTGAGCATTAAATAAACCTCCACCAGTAAGGACAGCAAGGGGCAGCTAGCTAGGTGGAGAAGTAGAGAGAGCTGGGCCTGGAGTCAGGAAGACTTCTCTTGCTGAGTTCAGATCTGGCCTCAGACACTGACTAGCTGTGTGACCCTGAGCAAGTCACTTAACTCTGCCTCAGTTTCCTCATCTGTAAAATGAGCTGGAGAAGGAAATGGTAAACCACACTAGTATCTTTGCCAACAAAACCCCAAAAGGGGTCATGAAGAGTCTGATGGGACAGAACAAATGCATCATATGCAAATGGCCCAACACGCCCAAGGATTACATATAAAATGGGGCTGACAATCATATCCCCTAGTCTCACAGGGCCACTACAATGATCCAATGAGATGATACAGTCTGTTCTAAAAGTCTTAGTGTAGTTTTTAGGCTTTGGTAGAGTAAAGTTGGACCAAGACATTTGGAACAGCATACTGCACACACGTATATGTACACACTTAGCTACACATAGACATATGTGTGTAACATGACTTGCTATATAAATGTGATCCAAGTCATTGTTGTGGATATTTTGTTCTCATCTTTAAGTTGAAGTTCAGATAGGAATGATCCCAGGACAAATTGCTATTCTGCTTTTGTTGTTTTTTTAAATATTCAGCAAAATACCACACAGGTGAATAAAGCAATTAATTTTTGTATTTGAACGACAGTGTTAGAAGGCTATAGACTCTCCGAGAGCACCTTCAAGACAACTCCAGTAGCGGACAGGACATTGGGAATTACTTGTCATCATCATCATCATCATTATTGCTACTAAGATTATTATTGCTAGGATTATATCAAGCTTGTGGTCATGTAAGACCTCCAGGTCTTTTTTAAATGTTCTCCTTCCTGGGTGTGTACAAATTGATTCTTTTTTAACCCAAGTGAAGGATTTTATTTTTATCCCCATTAAATTTCATCCTATGAGATTCAGTCCATGATTTCAGTCTGTTGAGATCATTTAGATTCTTTTAGTTTTTATGACACTTCCTTTCTTATGCCCCTCCTGGGACCCTGGGGCTCCAAATGCTGCCTAATGCCTTTGGGAAGGGAGGTCCCTTACTCTCTGCCTTCTCTCTAACCAGCCTCTTAATGAGATTTCTTTGTCTCCTAAGTGGAATGTCAAAATGGTACAATCACTGCTTGTTGGGTGATCCCTTTAGCACCTTCTAACATATGTTCTCACCCAAAGCTGAGGCCTCTGAATTATTAACAACTTCCCAAAGCTTGGTGTGAAATTATTTAGCATTTGAAAGTGAAGAGTTCTTCTCATTATTCAGACTAGGAGATTTGCCTTGTTAAAAGGACCTTCCCAAAAACCCAATTATTTGAATCTTTTTCTCCTGTTACTCTAGATAGAAAATGGGAGTGGGAGAAGCCGTGTTCTGTGGGAAAGTGAGCGGAGGTTGGAACCTTTGCCCTCTGTTCTCTGTACATCCCCCCACCCTCATCCTAGTTAGGTTGGACTTCTTTTTGTTGCTCTCTACCTTTGGACTCTATGGGATCAGTCCTTGACTTGGCAATGAATATGCAAGAGAACCCTAGTGGAGGCTGACTTTACCTAGGCATCATGATACTTTGATAGGTGGTCCCTTCACCTGCCCCCATCTACCTTTCTGTATGGGTTTTTAATCTTTTGCTTATCCTCATTTCTGTTACCTGTCTGCCATATAACCTGTGGTTTGTCTCATTGATGTCTTAACTATACCCGAAATCTCCCCACACCAGCTGAAAGCTATTGTCTGCTCCTTATACTAATACCCACCAAAACTACCATCAGTAATGGAGAGCGTTAAGAATGGACTATTCCTTTCAAAGGCAGCCCCTGGCTTCAAACCACGCACGTTAGACCATCGCCTGCTCCTTCTGTGGCTGAGGTGGCTGGGCCTAGTACATTTGGCCACTCAGAAGGAGGGCAGTTAGCAGTCTCTTACCTCCCTTATCTTTGCTCAGGCCATTCTTCCCGCATGAAATGCCATCTCTAGTCATTAGAACCCCACCAATTTTTTTAGTGTCAGCTCTCATGTGGATACAAACAGTGTCCTAAGAGTTAAAAATAATATTAAGTACTTACTAGTACCTACAAAATCAACCCGTAATATTATTTTTAACTCTTAGGGCACTGTTTGTATCCACATCAGCTCCAGAACTATCTCTTCTATAATCCTCTGCTGGAAGAAATCTTCCCCTTGTCAGAGCTCTCCCAGCACTTTGGACCTTCCTGAGGATTTTCCGTCTTACCATCCGGCTATGTCTAATCCCTCTCTGCCACCCCACAGAGCCTAGCATAGAACCCTGGAAATAGCAGGTGCTTTAGGTAAGTGTTCAATGAATGAATGAATGAAATGTTTTTGTTTGACACATCTACGACTGGGTTAATTCTAGGAAATAATAACAATAATTCTCATTTCTCAGGTAGTTTAAGATTTACAAAGTACCTTCCTCACAACAAGTCTTTGAGACAAAAGTCATGCAAGTATTATCACTGCCTTTCCTCACTTCCTTTGATAGCTGCTGACACTTTAGCCCAGAGAGGTTAAATAATTGACCTAGAGTCACACAGCTAGCCAGGAAGCAATCAATGCTGGGATTTGAGCCCGTGTTCTCCTGAGTCGGAGATTAATGCTCTCACCACTACGTCCCCAAACTGCTCAGAGAGTTGCTCCTGCTTTGCATTGTCTGGTTTATTACTGCTGACTCCTCCCCACCACAGGCTGAGCTGAGGAATTCAATTCGATTAGCAAGTTGATTTGAGTTCCAAAAGCAAACCTCATCAATACGACAGCTGAGAACCACTCTGGCCTTTATTCAGTTAGAAAGCATGGGAATGCTTTCAGAGTTGCCCCAGGCTTCCATAAAACTTAAGGCAATATGTATATATACATACATGCATATACATGTATATACATATATATATATATATATATATATTTATATAAATAGTTAGTTAGTGTTAATAATGGTGAGACTTCACCCACCATTTGAAGCCTGACCTGGACCTTAATACTGCTATTTGCTGCCCATCTTCATGGCAGGATGCTGTGCCATGCTCCCCCTGCCCCCCAACTCCCTTCCACCTCTACCTCTGGAAATAATCATCCAATCAATCCACAAACCACCATTCCTGGAAGGGCCCATTAATCAGTTGCTATAAGACTCCACCTACCATCCATGTGACTTCTCTGACCAAAATGCCCTTCCTTAGCCACTGCTCCCCTATCTGTTTGATTTCCCTGATTAGAATATAAGCTACTGGAGTGGCTAGGTGCCGCAGTGAACAGAGCACCAGCCCTGGAGTCAGGAGGACCTGAGTTCAAATTCAGCCTCAGACACTTAACACTTACTAGCTGTGTGACCTTGGGCAAGTCATTTAACCCCAATTGCCCTGCCCTCCCCCCTCCAAAAAGAAAAAAAGAAAAAGAATATAAATTACTTAAGGGAAAGAACCATCTTGTTATTTATATTTCTATTTCCAGTACTACACAATGCCTAGCATAGAGTAAGCTCTTAATAAATGCTTTTCCTAGAGGGGCAGAACCAAGATGGTGGGATAAAGGCAGAGATTAGCCTTAGCTCTCCCAAGTTCCACTCCAAAAGACTTTGAAATAGAACCTCAAAATAAATACTGGGCAGCAGAACCAGCAAAAGGATGGAGTGGCACAATTTTCAGCCCAGGACACCTTAGAAAGTTGGCAGGAAAGGTCTGTCTCACTGGGGCAAGAATGAAGTGCAAGCCATGCCCTGGCAAGCCAGCAGAAGACTGTGGTGGTAACTAACTTACAGGTCCCCAGAACTAGCTCTGAAAACAATAGCACAAAAAAAACCCTGTTGCTTCAGACAGTGCTCCCTCCACCCCAGGGGCAGAGCTCAATTTTAAAACAAAAATTAAAAATCAAGAAATAGGCTGGAAAAAAGAGCAAACAAAAAAATAATCTGACCATAGAAAATTACTATATGATAAGGAAGATCAAAATTCAAACTCAGAAGAAGACAACAAAGTCAAAACAGTTACATGCAAAGCCTCAAAGAGAAATGTGAATTAGTCTTTGGGTATAAAAGAATTCCTGGAAGAGCTCAAAAAAGGAGTTTAAAAATTATACAAGAGAGAATTCTGGGAGTCAAGATGGTAGAAGTCACCTTAACTCTTTCATACTCATCTCCAAGCAACCATTAAAAAATGCCCCCAAAACAAAGCCTGGAACAGCAAAAAGATGAAGAGAAACAATCTTTTAGCCCAAGAACTTGGAAAGTTGGTAGAAAAGGTCTGTCTCACTCAGGTAAAAGGAAGAGTGCAGCCCAGGATAGGAATTGTCCCAGCAACCTAGCAGCAAGCCCCACCTCAGCAAACTAAAGGGAGGTCCTGAGTCCCCATGCAGTTGAGCAGACAAATGCCAACACCAGGACCTCCCCCCCACCCCCGCCATGTACCTCAGCATAGCCAAGGGAAAAGGCAGATACCAGCCCAGAGATATGCTATGTGCTTCAGCACAGCTCTGGGCAAATAGGCTCCAGGACCCCAGGTGCCTAAGCAAATGGGCATACACCAGTGCTGGGACCCCACATTTAACCCAGCATAGTCAAGTGAATAGGCAGATGCCAGCACCAAGAACCTCCATATTCTTCAGTAGACCCAGGCAAACAGGCAGAAACCAGCACCAGGATCCCTTTGGGTCTCAGCACATGCCAGACACAAGCATTGGGATCCCAGCTCAGCATCAGATATGCTGCCAGAACCCTATAGCCTCCAGCAGTGCCAGTCACCCCTCACCCTTCCCATCAGACCAGTAACAGACACTAGGATCACCTGTGGACCTCAGGGCAACATCAGTATAGTACCAGGTAAACAATCAGAGCCTGTATCCCCAAGCACAAGAAGCTTGGGATAGTGCCCCTTCCACCACAGGAGCAGAGCTCAAATTTAAAAGAAAAGAAAAAGGCAAAAAAAAAGATGAGCAGAAAAACAACAACAACAAAACAGAATCTGACCACAGAAAGTTATGACAGGGAAGATCAAGACACAAACTCAGAAGAGGATAACAATGTCAAAACACCTTTGGGAAAAGCTGTGCCCAGAAAAAAACTCATTGAAGAGTTCACAAAAAACTTAAAAGTCAAATAAGAGAAGCAGAAGAAAAAATGGGGGAGAAATGAGAGTCATACAAGAGAATTATGAAAAAAGAATCAACAGATTGGAAGAAGAAAACAACTCCTTGAAAAGCAGAATTGGCCAAGTGGAAAAGAAGATACAAAAATCCACTGAAGAAAACAACTCCTTAAAGAGTACATTTGACCAAATGGAAAAGGAAGTACAAAAGCAAACTGAGGAAAGTAATTCCTTAAAAATTAGAATTGAGCAAGTGGAAGCTAATGACTCTATGAGACATTGAGAATCAATCAAACAAAATCAAAAGAATGAAAAAATAGAAAAAATGTAAAATACCTCATTGGAAAACCAACTAACCTGGAAAATAGATCCAGGAGAGATAATGTCAAAATCACTGGACTACCTGAAAGCCATAATCAAAAGGAGAACCTGGACAGCATCTTCCAAAAACTTATCAAGAAAATCTATAGTCATATGAAGAAGTGCTCTAAATAATCTTTGATTAGAGAAATATAAATTAAAACAATTCTGAAGTATACCTCCCACCTATCAGATTGGCTAATATGACAAAAAAAGGGAAATGATAAATGCTGGACAAGATGGGGGGAAAATGGAACACTAATGCATTGTTAGTGGAGTTGTGAACTGATCCAACCATTCTGGAGAACAATTTGGAACTATGCCCAAAGGGCAACAAAACTGTGCATAACCTTTGATCCAACAATACCACTACTAGCTCCATATCCCAAAGAGATCATAAAAAAGGGGAAAGGACCTACATATGCAAAAATATGTATATCAGCCCTTTTCATGGCAGCAAAATATTGTAAATTGAGGGAATGCCTTTTGGGGAATTTGGGGAATTTGAGGAGAGAGAGGGAAAATAATTTGAAACCCAAAATCTTGTAAAAAATGAATGCTAAAAATTGTCTTGACATGTAATTGGGGAAAAAATAAAATACTATTTTAAAAAAAAGAAACTATCAAGGAAAACTGCCCTGATAACCTGGAACCCGAGAGCAAAATAGACATTGAAAGAATCCACCAATCTCCTCCAGAAAGAGATTCCAAAATGAAAACTCCAAGGAACATAATAATCAAATTTCTGAACTATCAGATCAAGGAAAAATATTGTGGACAGCCAGAAAGAAACAATTCAAATATGGAGGAACCACAATAAGGATTACACAAGACTTAGCAATTACAACATTGAAGGATCAGAAGTTATGAAACATGATATTCCAGAAGGCAAAAGAGCTAAGATTACAACCAAGAATCACCTACCTAGCAAAATTGAGCATAATACTTCAAGGGGGAAAAAATCATTCAACGAAATAGGAGGATTTCAAGCTTTCATAAGGAGAAGACCAGAGTTGAACAAAAAAAATTAAATTCTAATATCAAAACTCAAGAGAAGCATTAAAAGGAAAAAAGAAAACATAATGAATTTAATAGAGCTAACCTTTATATCCCTACACGGGAAGATGACACTTGCAATTCTTAAGAATTGTACCACTAATAGTATAATTAGAAGGAATATACATAGATGGAGGGTAGGAGCATAGGGTGAATTTGAGGGAATGACATAAAAAAATAAATTAAGGGATCAGAAAGAGGAGTACACTGGGTGTAGAAAGAAGGGAGAGGTAGAATGGGGTAAATGATTTCACATGAAGGGCATGAAAGACCTATTACAATGCAGGGGAGTATGGGAGAGTAGGAAGTGGGCATCACTTGAAACTTATTCTCAATAGAACTGGCTCAAAGAGGGAATGATATACACAATCAGCTGATTATAGAAATCTGTTTTATCTAACAGGGAAGTAGAAGGGGAGGAGATTAAGTGGTGGTGAGGGTGGGAATGACAGAAGGAGGGCAGATCAGGGACGATGGTGGACAGAAGCAAAGCACTGGTGAGGAGGAAAAGGGTGAAAGGAGAGAGAGGACAAACAGGAGGGGAAATAGGATGGAGGGAAATACATAATTAGTAATCATAACTGTGAATGTGAATGGGATGAACTCTCCCATAAAACAGAAGCCAATAACAGAGTGGATCAAAAACCAGTAGCAGAAAATACCACACCATCCAGCCCTAGGTCACTGTAAGAACATTCTCTTTAATCAATACCAAGTGTCCAAGTAAGGTCCTCTTTCATCTTAACTTGAAGTTGACTTCCAAGTCCCATAACTCTTTCTCTGTGGCCTGATAGCTCCCAACCCTCACCTGGATTCACATGTAGGCAGCTCTCCACTTCTGCTCCATGTCTCAACTCACTGGGACTGCTCCACTCCAAACTCTTCCTGCTCCTGCCAAACAGCAGGCTCCAGGGCTCCTGCCTGCAGCTTCTGCCTCTGAGAAAACAAAACTTAACAGGACAACAACAATACTGACACACACCACTAGCACTGTCATCTCATCTCTATTCACCTCCAAAGTCCAGAAGCTCTGTAATAACAGCTCAATTCACCTTAACAGCTCTCAAAGAGGGCTTAAGCTAAGCCTCCTTCCCATAGGCAGGTTTCTGCCCTACAGCTCTATTCACTTTCGAAGTTCAGAGACTCCCTCAGCAAGTCTCTGTCATCAGAGGTCTCCTTTCTGCTTTCAGAGTCTCCTCCCAGCTTTTAGAGGTCTCTCTCTGCTCACTCAAGCTGCTTCTTTCACTGAGCAATGTATATCACTCTCTCAGTGCTGGCTCCCTTTATGCCTGCTCTCTCAACACAGGCTCTCTTTCTATATAGTTCTAGTCAGCATCTGATTAGCTAGAGCCCGCATCTGCATATCTGATTGGCTCAGCACAAAGAGGCATGTAAGCCTGAGGCTGGGAGACTAAATTCTAAAAAAGAAAAATATCAAAAAAATTCTACGTTGCTTGCTGTTACATAGGTGCCTGAAGCTGGATTCAAACTCAGGAAGAATCATCTTGAATCCAGGCCCAGTTGTCTATCCACTATGACACCTAGCTGTCCCCATACTATTTACTAGAAAACTTCTGGCATTTAAAGTCATTTGAATTCTGGTTCCAATCTGTCTTTTCAGGCATCTTTCATATTACATCCCTTCAACCACTCCATGTTACAATTAGCTAGTATACTGGTTCCTGGTACATGACATTCTTATCTCCTGCCTCCATGCCCTTGCCCAGATTGTCCTCCATACCTGGAATGCTCTTCCTCCTTGCCTCAATCTCTTAGAATCCCTACTTTCACTTATGACTCAACTCAATTTCTATTTGCATCCCCAGCATTTGGCACCGTGCCTAGCACAGAGGAAGCTCTGAATAAATGCTTTTTCTGTCTTTCATTTATTCATTCATTCATTATTCTCTCTAATATCTAATTAAATTCATCAAGCATTTTAAAAGTACCTATTTGATGCCAGGAGTTATGTGAAGCTCTGGGGATGTGCTGCTTTAATAATAATAATAACAGTTTACAGAACTCTGTCCATGTGTTTATCTCATTTGACCCTTACAACAACCCTGTGATCCTCTTATCATCCCCACTTTGTAGATGAGACTAAGAAAGGTTAAGTGATTTACTCAGAGTCACATAGTTAATAACTCTGGTTTCCCTCACTCCAAATCTTCTCTACTATACCACCCAGCTGCCTCATGAGGTCTTTCCCAATGCCCCCAATTGTAACCACTTCTCCCCTTCCCCAAAATCATTTATATTCACTTTGTGCATATTACATTTTGGTTCAGAGGAGTGAACAGCTTGAATTCAGTTCTTCAGGACTAATCCACCCAAAGGTGTTGGCACATGCTGGATTTACTCTACTCTCAAGGTCTTAGGTGCCATGACCATTTCCACTGGGCAACCAGCACAGAAGGCTCAACAGGCTTTGTATTTTTCCTGTAGACTTGATGTGGGAAGTGGGTGGAGGGCCCAGAAAGGGCTCTGTCAGATTAGATCGTCTCTAATGTTTGTCTTTCTGCTCTATTATTCTATATTCTGGGTTCCCTGACAGTTCTTTTTTTTTTTTCCCAATATTTATTTTTTTTTTTGTCTTTTTTTTGGAGGACAATTGGGGTAAAGTGACTTGCCCAAGGTCACACGGTTAGTTTTTGTGTTAAGTGTCTGAGGCCAGATTTGAACTCAGATCCTCCTGACTCCAGGGCCGATGCTCTATGCACTGTGCCACCTAGCCGCCCCCGATAGTTCTAATCCTGTTCTCAGGTCCCCTCCAGCTCTAACATTCTAGGTCTTAAGGCCCCTCTGGGCTCTGCTGTTCTATTTCCGTGTTCTCTCTGGCACTGACATTTTATGTTCTGTTCTGTGGTCTCTCTCAGCTCTGATGTGCTAATAGTTCCTGATCTTGAAAACAGAAAAGAACAAGAGAAGTGGGAAAAAACAAATATGGGGTCTTCTCATGTGAGAACAGGGTAGGGTCAAGGCCAAAAGCTTCTTAGATGGGAGGAGAATTACTCAGC
>CM053585.1:265744280-265760292 GCA_028646515.1 Pseudochirops corinnae
TCAGCTTTGGCCTTTGTAATCACCAGTTTTGTGCTTTACAAAGCTGTTGTTTTGCCTTCTTTTCCTTTGTTAGGAAAATCCCTTTTGAAAACCCAATTTCTGTCTTCAGTGAGATATGGGAAGAGAAAGGGCACCTAGACCAGGTCCAAGAGATTGTCAAACATAATTGAGTGAGAGAGAGGGGAGAAGGGAGAGAAATGGGATTTTCTGAGGATGGGCAGGAGTGGTGTCCATGGAGGAGTTCCAGGGCTGGAGTCAGCTGAGACAAGATAAAACAAGGCTCTGGGGAATTAGGGCTGGGGCACAGCCCTAGGGTCACCATTAATCTTGGACCACTTCACTCTAGAGGGGAGAATTAGGAGCAATGGATAGAACTTTCAGAGGCAGATTTTATTTCAATATAAGGAAATGTTTTCTGATGATGAGAGTTGCCAAAAATGATTTTATTTCAATATAAGAGGCAGATTTTATTTCATTATAAGGAAATGTTTTCTAAAGATGAGAGGAGGCTACCTCAGGAGGCAGGGTTAGTTCTATTTCAGTGGAAGTCATGGGAGCTGCAGAAGACTTTAGGAGTCTCCTGGTCTCCACAACCTAGTCCTTCTAGACTTAGTTTAACCATGAGGAACCGAAAGCTGAGTTAAGCTAGTTGCCCAAAGTCACACAAGTGAGTAGTACTGATGTGGCAACTTAATATTCTTTTTAACCCTTAGGGCATGGGCGGCTAGGTGGCACAGTGAATAGAGCACCGGCCCAGGAGTCTGGAGAACCTGAGTTCAAATGTGGCCTCAGACACTTAACATGTACTAGCCGTGTGACCTTGGGCAAGTCACTTAACCCCAATTGCCCTGCCTTCTCCCCTCCAAAAAGCAAAAGAAAAAAAACCAAAACAACCCTTTAGGGCACTGTTTGTATCTACATCAGTATAGTACAGAAGCAGAATTGGAATCCAGGTTCTCTGACTCCACAGCCAGTATCCTCAAAAACCTGAGTTCAAATCTTGCCTCTGACATCTAACAGCTGTGTAATCTTGGGTGAGTCACTTAACCTTACTGAATCTAAGTTTCCTTATGTATAAAATGAGGAGATTAGACTAGATGGCCCCTTCCCACCCTAAACCTATGTATAAATCTATGATCCTATGGACTGGGGGACCTGTGTCATGGATACTCCAGAATGAATTTCTCACCTCCAGTTAAGATTGGACTAGATAACCCCTGAGGTCCCTTTGAGGTGTGAGATTCTGTGAAACCATCCATCCCTTTCTACTTTGGAGTCTTTCTTTTTTAAAATTTTAATTTCTTTTAGGGTTTTATGTTTTTTTGTGTTTCTGTTTTTACAACTGCTGGCCCTACATTAAGCTGACTTGCCCTGGGTCAAATTCTCTGCTCCCTGGAGGCTAATCTCAACTCTGGAAAGCTTTATTTTTATTCTTTTTATTTATTATGAGACCTGTGATTTTTCTGGTTTGGGGAACTCCCAGTGAAGAAACTCCTTCTACCAATTCAGACCAGAACCTGCTCCTAAACCTGCCTGGGGGTAGGGAGGTAGAATGAAGTGTTCCAGGGTCACACAGCCCAAAGAGGTGGCAGGTAGGTCTTGACACCAGATGTTCCTAAATCTCAAACCAGCCCTCTAACCTGGCCTCATGCCTGCCCTGGCTAGCAGCTCAATTTTTGCTGTTAGCCCAAGTCCCAGTTTGTTCCCACAAAAGCTCTCTGGGCGCTATCTGCACTCATCCAAGCAATTAATCCTCACGCTGGGGTTTGGGGGATTAACAGAAAGAGCGACCAAGAGGAGAACATTAACTTCCAAATCCATTTTCCTTGTTTGTTCCTAAATCTCTTTAATCCCAATTAAAGCTCCTTTTTAAAAAATTATTTCACTGGGGGAGATGGAAGACAGTTGAAAAGACCCTCTCATTCAGCCTGGAGTGGGACTCGATGGTGGCACCTGGGCACATCCAACTCTGGTGAAGAGAGTAGAGACATGACGCAGAGACCCCATAATCCCATTCCCTTTGCCCACAGGGGCCCAGAACCTGCATTAAGACATCAAAGGCATTCCTGCGGCACCTGGCAATGGTGGAGCTTTGTGACAGCTGCAGCTGAAGCTGGAGGTAGGAGCTTCCAAGGATGGCCAGGTTTTGCTCCTGTTAAGAATCATGACCATAATCCCTCACACTTGTAAGGTTTGTTCCACTTTTCAAAGCACTTTCCTAAGTGTTATCTTATGTGACCTTCACACAGACCCATGAAGGAAGCAAGTCAGGGATTATTGTTGCCATGGTACACATGAGGAAACTGAGTTAGAGGTTTTAAAGCAGTTTTCTCAAGAGCCTGGATCTCCTGATTCTGATTCCACTGTTGTCTGTACCACAATATAGTCTTTGAATACATTCCCCCTACCCCCACGCCCACCAACCACAACTTCCTCTTTGGGACCTGGACAGAAACCCCTTCACTTGAGTGGTCTTGGAACATCCAATAAGTCTTTGAAGGGCACCAACTCCAGGGGGGTGGGCCTTTTATGTCCTTAGGTGATCAGGAAGCTACCACCAGCACAATCAAGTCCTGGCTTTGTAGCTTTTTAGGAAAATCTTGCCTAATCCTCAATGCCAACAGTGGGGGGGAGGGGAACCGGTAGATATTGATTCTATCAGAAATAGGCATTTCTGTATATAGTAGAATTGACAAAGGGGATTACACGTGAAAGTACAAATCTCTGTTATGTATAGCTTGTTTTTCTTCCAAAGCATATACGAAGTTCAACCTGTTGGGGCGGCTAGGTGGCACAGGGAATAGAGCACTGGCCCTGGAGTCAGGAGGACCTGAGTTCAAATTCGACATCAGACACTTAACATAAAAAAAACTACCCATGTGACCATTGGGCAAGTCACTTAACCCCAATTGCCCTACCTTCCCCCTTCCAAAAAGCAAAAAAAAGAAGACATTCAACCTGTAGCTTTCAAACCTGTCCTGTTTGTCTGTCCTTCTTTCTGGACTTCCTTCTGAAACAGAAATTCCTAAGGCAAATTAGGTTGGGTTACTTGGCCCCCTGCTGAGATAGAATTAGATAAAATCACCACTGAGTAATGATAATCATTTGATCATGGGATCTATGGAAGGGTCCTTTGTGGTTCTCAGGTCCACCCCTCTCATTTTCTGGATGAGGAAATTGAGACCCATGAAGTTAGAATAAATGACTTGCCCAAGGTCATGCAAGTAGTGGTAGCTTGTATGACTTTTCTTACAGAATTCCAAATTATCTTCCAAAACACCACTTAAGGACTTCCAAGAGCCAAGATGGCAGAGTAAGCAGGGAAATTGCCTAAACTCTCCCAAATTCATCTCCAACAACTATAAAAGAGCACCTCAAAATTAATTCTGGAAAGACAAAACCAATAAAAAGACGGAGTGAAACAATTTTCCAGCCCAAGACAACTTGGAAAGTCTGTAGGAAAGGTCTGTCTCACTTAAGGAAAAGGGAAGCAGAGTACAGGGCAGTAGGTGTCCCAGCAAGAAAGCAGCAGGTCCTGACAGCAAGAGACCCTAAGTCCCAGCACAGATCAATGACCAAGACTCCAAGGCCCCAGTTCAGCAGCAGGTGAGACCACTACTCCTTCCCTCTGGCCTTGTAGTACCAGGCCCTCCCAAAGGGTCCCAGTGCAGAATTATGTAAGCAGCCAGGTTCCTCATGGGCCCAGTACAGTGCTAGGTCAGTAGTAGGTGTGCAGTCAGGCTCCCCCATCCCAGGCCCCGGGAAATTAATAGGCCCCCTGCAGACCCTAACACAGCACCAGGCAAGTAGCCAGAGCCTTCAGTCCTTGGCACAAGAAGTTTGGGACAGCGCCCCGTCCACCTCAGAAGTAGAGCTCAACTTTAAAAGTAAGAGAATAGATTGGAAAAAAGTGAACAAAAAAAATAAAAAAGGAAAGTTAGAAGAAAGTTATTATGGTGACAGGGAAGATCAAAACACAAACTCAGAAGGGGACAGCAATGTTAAAACACCTACATTCAAAGAAAAATGAGAATTGGCCTCAGTCCCAAAAAGAATTCCTAGAAGAACGCTTAAAAAAGAAATGAGAATGGGACTAGAAGAGTGGAGCAAATGGAAGTTAATAACTTTATGAGAAATCAAAATACTATAAAACAGATCCAAACAAATGAAAACATAGAAGGCAATGTGCAATATCTCATGAGAAAAACCACTGACCTGGAAAATAGATCCAGGAGAGATAATTTAAAAATTATTGGACTACCTGAAAGCCATGATCTAAAAAAGAACCTAGAAATCATCCTTCAAGAAATTCTCAAGGAAAATTGCCCGGATATTTTAGAACCACAAGGCAAATTAGAAATTGAAAGAATTCACCAATCACCTCTTGAAAAAGATCCCAAAAAGAAAACACCTAGGAATGTTATAGCCAAATTCCCAGGTCAAGGAGAAAATGTTACAAGCAGCTAAGAAGAAACAATTTGAATATTATGGAAACACAACTAGAATAACATAAGATCTAGCAGCTTCTACATTAAGGGATTGAAGGGCTTGGAATATGATATTCCAGAGGTCAAAGGAGCTATGATTAAAACCAAGAATCACCTAACCAGCAAAACTGAGTATAATGTTTCAGGGGAAAATATGGTCATTCAATGAAATAGAGGATTTTCAAGCATTCTTGATGAAAAAAACAGAGATAAATAGAAAATTTGACATTCAAATACAAGAACTAAGAGAAGCATGAGAAAGTAAACAGGGAAAAGAAATCATAAAGAACTTATTAAAGTTTAATTATTTACATTCCTACGTGGAAAAACAATAATTGTAACCTATGAAACTTTTCTCAGTATGAAGATAGTTGAAGGGAATATAAATGTGTATATATATATATGTATACATACATATATATGTTTATAGAGGAGGGTATATGTGCATATAAATACATATGTGAGTGTGTATATATGTATACATGTATGCATAGACAGAGGGCACAGGATCAGTTGAATAGGAAGGGATGATATCTAAAAAATAAAATTAAGAGGTGAGAGAGGAATATGAGAGGAGATAGGGAGAGACAGAATAGGGTAAATTATCTAATATAAAAGAGGCAAAAGAAAACTGTTACAATGGAAGGCAAGAACAGGAAGGCAAAAAGGGAATGGGCCAACCTTACTCTCATTGAATTTGGCTTGGGGGGCAGGTAAGAAGGGCGATGATAGATGGGAGGGCAGATTGGGGGGGAGGACACAAGAACATATACTTTTGAAAAGGGAGAGGGTCAAAGTAGAAAATAGAACAAGTGGAGGCAGGATAGGATGGAGGGAATATATCCACTATGGAAATGTTTTGTATAACTTTTACACATGTACAACCTATATTGAATTGTTTATCTTCCCAATAAGAGTGGGTAACAAGGGAAGAAGGGAAAGAATCTGGAATTCAAAGTTTTAAAATCAAATGTTTAAAAAAATTATTATTTTACATGCAACTTGGAAATAAGATATACAGGCACTGGGGTATGGAGATCCATCTTGCCCTACTGAAAAGTCAGAGCGGGTATGGGGGAGGATATAGGAGAGAACAGATTGGGGGAGGGGGTATTCAGTGGGATCACTGTTTTGGGGTGGTGGGTAGGGGAAAGGCAGGGAGAAAATTTGTAACTCAAAATCTTGTAGAAAGGAATGTTGTAAACCAAAAAAGCCAAAAAATAACAATTTTTAAAAATAAAATAAAAATAAATCTAAAAAAAGAAAAGAACTCCCTAAAAATTACAATTAGGCAAGTGGAAGCTAATGACTCCATGAAACATCAAGAATCAATCAAATGAAGTCAAAAGAATGAAGAAATAGAAGAAAATGTATACTATCTCAGTGGAAAAACAACTGACCTGGAAAATAGATCCAGGAGAGATAATTTAAGAATTATTAGACTATCTGAAAGCCATAATTTTTTTAAATGACCTGAACATCACACTTCAGGAAATTATCAAAGAAAACTGCCCCACTATCCCAGAATTAGAAGGTAAAATGGACATTGAAAAAACCCTCCAATCACCTCCTGAAAGAGAAGCCAAAGTGAAAACGTCCCCAAGAGCATTGTAGCCAAATTCCAGAACTCCCAGATCAAGGAGAAAATATTGCAAGCAACTAGAAAGAAATCATTCAAATATCATGGAGCCATAGTAAAGATTACACAGGATTTAGCAGTTTCCATGTTAAAGGCGTGGAAGGCTGGGAATATGATATTCCTAAAGGCAGAGGAGCCAGGACTATAACTGAGAATCACCTACCCAGTGAAACTGAGCATATTCCTGAGGGAAGGGGAGGGGAGAATAGTCATTCAGTGAAACAGAGGACTTTGAAGTGTTCTTGATGAAAAGACCAGAACTGAACAAAAAAATTGATCTTCAAATATAAGACTCAAGAAAAGCAATAAAAAGGTTAAAAAAAAAAAGAAGAGAAAAAATGTAGGGGATTCAATAAGGCTACACTGTTTGCATCTCTACGTAGGAAGATGACACTTGTACCTCTTAAGAACTATATCACTATTTGCAGTTATAAGGACTATACATAGACAGAGGGTATGGGTATAAGGTGATGAGGTGATATAAAAAAAATTAAGGAGTGAGAAAGAGGACTAACTGGGAGCAGAAAGGAGGGACAGGTAGAATGGGGTAAATTATCTCACAGGAAGAGACACAAAAGACCTATTACAGTGGAGGGGAAGATGGGGAAGGGCAGAGTGGGAATTACTTGAACCTTATTCTCATCAGAATTGGCTCAGAGAGAATAACATGCACAATCAGTTTGTTATAGAAATCTCTTACCCTGTAGGGAAGTAGAAAGGGAGAGGGTTAAAAAGATGGGGAGGGGGGACTCACAGAAGGGAGGGTGCATTGGGAGAGGCAGTAGTCAGAAGCAAAACACAGTCTATGAGAGAAAGGGTGAAAAGAGAGAGTAGACAAACAGGAGGAAAAATAGGATGGAAGGAAATACATAGTAATCATAACTGAATGTGAATGGAATAAACTCTCCCATAAAACAGAAGCAGATGGCAGAGTGGATCAAAAACCAGTATTTTACAATGTGTTCATTACAAAAAACACACTTCAAGCAGAGAGACACACAGAGTAAAGGTAAGGGACTGGAGCAGAATCTATTATGCTTCAGCTGAAGCAGAAGTAGCAATTATGATCTTAGACAAAGCAAAAGCAAAAATATACTTAGCTAAAAGAAATAAGCAAAGAAACTACATCTTGCTAAATAAGGTACCATAGACAATGAAGGAATAGCAAAACTAAACACATATGCACCAAGGGATACAGCATCCAAATTTTTAAAGGAGAAGTTAAGTAACAGGAGAAAATACACAAAATGTCACTCCAATCATTTTACAGAAGGAGAAACTGGGGTCTAGAGAGAGGAATTGGCTTGCCCAGAATCATGAAGTTATTGACAGGGCCAAGACCAAATCCCAGGTCCTCTGGTTCTCAGTACACAACTTTTCCTACTGTGTCAACACCACTCTCACCCTGGTCTCATTTTATTCCAACCTATATCTGGCTCCTTACTGTTGTGAATCTAAATAGAGGGATCTGTGAATTAAGCTTGAGTTGTTCAATCTCTGACCACCTGGCAGTGGACAGAGAAGAAAGAGGCAAGATGGTGTCAAAGAGAAGGATCATTAGATTTGGAGAAAGGAACCCTGTATGGAATCCTTTAGTAGCTGTGTGACTGCAGGCAAGTCAATTCCCCTCTCTGGATCTGTTTGATACTATCATAGATTTAGAGATGGAATGGACCTTTGAAGTCATCTAGTATAATCCTGTCATCTTATAGACTGAGGGCCCACAGAGGTTAAGGTACTTGCCTGAGGTCACACAGGCAATAAGTAGTCGAGCCCAGCTGTGACTTAAAGTCATTGGACCCCAAAATCAATGTTCCCTTTGTGCCATTATATTAGCAAGCACCCTAGCACACCCAGGATGGCCTGCTAGCACAGGTTCTTTGACCTACTTTTCTAAAGAAAAGACAGCTTTAAAGGGGTTAATGATCTTACTTTAATTAACAGATAAGTACAGATAAGTAGAAAGATGTGAGTATCTGAGAAAGAATCCAATAGAAAGGGGTCCGACTGTCTAAACAGAATAATACAACCGCCTACACACACCTCCAGACCAGGAGAGCACCAACATCTGAGTAGTTGGGGGCAGGGGCTCTTAACAAATGGCTACTCAGAGTCCCCTCCAGGGAATCAAAAGGTCATTCTCATAAGTGAGCCTCCAAAATACCAACCTCATAGTATATATAGTTTTCAACTAATAGGCTCAGAGCCAGAAGGCATCACAACCCACATGGCTCAGTGCCTAATTAACTTAATACCAAAAAGTGTGAAAGCCTCCCTGCAAGCAAGCCTCCCCCTAAGCAAGCTCCTCCTTAGGCAAGCTCCTTCCCCAATGGGCTCTATGTGACTCAGGATGTTTCACAGCTGTGAAAGCAGCAAGATGTCCATGATTGAAATGCCTGCACACCTTTCGATCTGGGAACACAGCTCCTGTTCCGAGGAAAAAAGGGAACACATGCGGTCACATAGGCCTGGACAGGGAAGCTCTTCCTATTCCATTAGCATCACAACCATTCATTTAAAGGTGCCTTGTGTACAAAGTCCTGTGCCCAGTGATTAGCAAGATACAAAATTTAGACCACAACAACTCAATTATTTTACAGAAGAGAAACTGGGGCCAAGAGAGAGGAATTGGCTTGTACTAATCATTAGAGAATAAGTTGGGGGGCTGCAGAACTCAGTTCCCCCAAGCAGTTTAGTGGTTCAATTCTTCCTACTAGTACTATCTAGAACTTGGGCTAAGGCACAGTTTCAAGTTCATGTGGAAGTGCTCTGCCTAGCCTAAGAAAGCAGAATGGGGAGCAAAGAGTGGGAAGTTAGAGGGAGGCAGACCTTGACTCAAAATAAGGAAGCATTTCTAATAAGTTTTCCCAAGCACTTTTCCATAATAGCCCTGTGAGGGAGTCAGTAAAAATGCTGTCATTCCTATTTTGAAAATAAGGAAATGGAAGTTCTAAGACAAGCAATGACTTTCCTGGGGTTACCCAGTGAATATGTGTTGGAACCAGATTATAAACCCAGCCTCTAGGACTTTGGGAAGAACCTAGCGCTCTTTCCACTACACCACAGTCCATGATGTCGTGGAGTTTACAGTCTAGGAGTAATAACTAACAGTAATTGCTAGCATTTACATCATGCTTTTAGGTTTGCAAAGCACTTTCCAAATATCATCTCATTTTATCCTCACGATACCCCCTGGGAGGCAGGTGCTATTGTTGCACCCATTTTGCAGATGAGAAAACTGAGGCAGACAGAGGTTAAATGATTTGCTCAGAGTCAGACTGAGGCAGTAAGTGGCTGAGGCAAGATTTAAAATCAGTTCTGTCCTGGCTCTTGGTCTAGTACTTTACCCACTGCGTCACCTGGGTGCCTAGAAAGGGAGTAAGTTATCAACAAAGATATCCTGTAAGTTTGTGTATTACAGCAGTGCACTTTAGAGGTTGTGAGATCTGAGCAGAAGAAGGTCATCATCGATGGGATTGAGCTGGGGGTGGGAGCTGATCAGGAATGCTTCATTTTTCTCACCATCGTTTTCACCACCATTCCCCATCATAGATCATAGACCTTAGAGGCCAATCCAGTTCCACCGTCTCATTTTACAGATAAAGAAACTGAGACCCCAGAGAAGTTAAGGGACTTGCCCAAGGCTACACAGGTTGTAAGGATTGGAGGCAGAATTTGAATCCAAGTCCTTTGTCTCTAGAGCCAGTGCTCTCTCTCTGCTGTGCCATACTACGTCTGTCCCCCCACTGTACGCTTATGACCACATCATCACATGGAAAACCAACTAATGAGAAGGCCAAGTCTAACCTCCTAAGAAGACTTAGACATACATCTCCAACCTTCCTTCTTGCCTTCCCTGCTCCTGCCTATTCTCATTAGGACACCTTGGATGCTGGCCTCTGAACTCCCAGCCTTGGCCTCTTATAGGCCTGAATAGGGAAACCCGTAACTTCAGAAATTACTTTCATTTGCAAATAGGGCTTTCTTCCCCATCCAGACTGAAGTTCAGGATGAAGAAAAAAACAAAACAAAAAACTTTCTAACAATCAGAGCTATCCAAAAGTAAAATATGCTCCCTTTGGATGTGGTGAATTCCCTATCAGTAGAGGTGCTCAAGTAGAGATTAGATAGCTGGTTATTAGGCCTGTAGGTAAGCCAAGCGAAAGCAGAGGTGGAGAAGGGGAAAAGACGCAAAGGATTGGTATTCCCTCCTCCACAGCAAAGCACCCTCTCTCACACACATCCGTCACCCAGTAAGATCTCAGAAACTGTGTGAAAGAGATAACTTTGAGTTGTGGGTAGATTCCTGATGATGCTTCAGAATTACAACTCAATTTATATATTCTCTAATGATCAGTACAATAAGGCCATAAAGCTGTCCTTGCAGAGTAGGGAGAATTTATTTATTTATTTTTATGACTGCGAGGGAATCAATACAACCAGAAACAACAACATACACATCGAGTTTGTATGCAGGGACCAGAGAGGTGGGGGGGGGCTTCTCTGAGGTCATCTGGTGTTGGACTAATTTGTGGAAAGGGGGGGGCCTTCCCCCTAAGAGCCAATCTGACATTGGGAGCCCTGTATGGTCAAAGCACCCTTCCCAACTCTGAGGCAGCCTATGGCAAAGCCAGGCCTAGATACAGCGACTTCACATTCATAACCATAGAGACAACACAGAGTAGAGGGGCTGGAGTGAGGAAGACCCAAGTAAAAGTGCCATCTCTGATATCGGGGTGATCCTGGATAAGTCACTTAACCTCTAAGTGCCTCAGTGAAGGGAGCTCCCACCTCAGAATTTCCCCCTCCTGGTGAAATCATAGATCTTCCTTGTATTTACAAAGTCAGAGTGTTAGGGCTGGTAAAGTAGGAAAGTAGAAATACAGACTATGAGAACTGGAAAGGACACTATAGGTCACTTAATACAAACTTTACTTGAATTGGTATTCATCTGTTCAGCTTTCCTGAGAAATGATCATTCAATATCTACTTGAATATTTCCATTGATGAAGGGCTCATCACTTCCCAAGGCCTATGGGTAGAAATGCCTACTTTTGTTAGAGATGCTTCCTTATTTTGAGTCAAGGTCTGCCTCCCTCTAACTTCCCACTCTGTGCTTCCCATTCTGCTTTCTTAGGCTAGGCAAAGCACTTCCACATGAACTCGAAACCGCGCCTTAGCCCAAGTTCTAGACAGTACTAGTAGGAAGAATTGAACCACCAAAGTGCTTGGGGGAACTGAGTTCTGCAGCACCTGCTCTCAGACTGTTGAATTCAGGATACTTTCAACCTATTGAGACATGGGGAGTATAGACAGATTCCCCCCACCCAGAAGGTTGGGAAAGGTATTTCTCCTGGGTTCTTATGGCCCATCTCTTCTTACCCATGGGAGAGCAGCTGCCTGAACACAGAAGCCCTGAGGAATAATAGCTGTAGAACTTGGCCTCATAGGGCTTGGTTACCCCAAACCCTGATGATGACCCCAAACATGGAGTCACAACAGGAATTTTTGTTCCAAGGGGACTAGGGGAATCTGACCAGAAGTCAGAAAGGGAGTGAGTCAAGTCAGAATTGACAATAGCTGAGTTCATTAAAGTATATTGGAGCCCAGACTGACTCTGATGCCTGGGTATGAGCACCACCTGTGCCTGTGGGAGTATATTTTTCCAGGTCCTGGCTTGCCCTGTCAGCACCATGGCCAGCAGACTAGCTCCTCCATTTGGCTGTTCACAGAGATCTAGAAATGGCTTCTGCTCTAGGGTTGCTGAGTCTGTAAATCAGGTTTATGCTAGGACTATCATTCCCACCTGCACTCCTGAATAAAGTGTTTTTTAAATATAATCCCTACTGTCTCACTCTGCTCTGATATTCTATGTTCTAAGGTACCTTCTTACTCCAGTAGTCTTTCTCTGTTTTAAGGTTCCTTCCTGCTCTAATAGTCTAAGGTCCTTTATAGCTCTGACATTCCATGTTTTGTTTGAAGGTCTCCTCTCATTATAACATCTCATGTTCTGTGGTTCAGAGGCCCCAGTTCTGCTATTGTACATTCTATGTTCTAAGGTGCCTTCTCCTTCTAACGTCATTTGTTCT
Organism: Pseudochirops corinnae; assembly: GCA_028646515.1. Classification (NCBI taxonomy): domain Eukaryota; kingdom Metazoa; phylum Chordata; class Mammalia; order Diprotodontia; family Pseudocheiridae; genus Pseudochirops; species Pseudochirops corinnae. Next base: position 265,756,496 of record CM053585.1, read on the forward strand.
ATGGTCCAAGGCTCCTTCTGGTTGTTCATTCTTTGTTCCAAATTCCCTACCAGTCTTGACATTCTGTGTTTTAAAGACCCTCCCATATCCAACATTCCATGTTCTAAGTTCTCAGGTCCTTTCCAACTCTGATAGTCTATATTTTATGATCTTAAATTACTCCTAGCTCTGATATTGATAAATAAAAATGACTGCTTGTCTAAGGCCACAGAGCACTCTCGAATTCTATAGCTTATCTCCTAGGATGTTTTCTCTCCATTTGCTAACAGATAGGTCTAAAGGTGCAGGCTCCTAATTGCTAAGAGATAAAGTAATTGAGTGGTCTCTGGGGCTCGATTCAGTACCACAAACTTCAATGTGGCTGACAAATGCCGATCCATAGCCCAGGATTAATCGGGCTGTGCATGGCTTCCCTCTTGGCTCTCCTAGCTCCTCAGGGCCAACGAACACTCTGATTGCTTTGAGAAAACTGACAAAGCTTTGCAGTTAATGAGGCTGCCCAGTCATTTATCACATGGGGCTTGTGTGATTTAATAAGAGAAAACTACTAGCCCAGGGAGCCAGAATAGGAAAGGGAGGTGCTAGGGGGTTGTGATCAGGTCAAGGCACAACTGGGATCCCTGTCAAGAAGCAAGGGAAGAAAGGATAGTTTTCCATGAGGTCAGGGGTCACAAATATCAGTGCAAAGGATGACAGGAAATATAGCTATAGACTCCTGTTCTGGTTCGACTATTAACTTACTGTGTTAATGGACCTTGGACAAGCCCCTTCCCTTCTTTGGACCTTAGTTTCCACAATTATAAAATAAGGAGTTTCATCTAGGTGGTGTCTAAAGTCTCTCTAGATCCTATGGTTCTCTGAGCCCTGAGGACAAAGGTTTTTTAAAGTTTAAAAGGAGAGGGAGAGGAGCAGCTAGGTGGTGCAGTGAATAGAGCGCTGGCCCTGGAGTCAGGAGGACCTGAGTTCAAATCCGAACTCAGACACTTAACATAAAAACTAGCTGTGTGACCTTGGGCAAGTCACTTAACCCCAATTGTCCTGCCCTCCCCCCTCCAAAAAGCAAAAAATAAAATAGAAGGAGAGGGAGAAAGAAGGAAGAGGCAAGGAGAAAGAGTCAGAGAGACAGACAGACCGAGAGGAGAGAGGGGAAAGGGGAGGAAAGGAAGGAGACCATTCAGGGGAAAGGATAAGGAGGAAGGAAGAATGAGCTCAAGGCTGCCATTCTTCTGGGTATCTCTCCCTCTCACTCTGTACCCCCTTCCCCACGTAACCAGTTTCCTGACCTTCTATGTTGCTGAGAGAAGATACCAGTTAATGGAGACCTTGATGTAATTGATCAGATCCTGAGTAGCAGGAAATGATAGTGCAATAACTGCCCGGGATTTAGGAGGAACCAGGAAAGGATGAAAAAAAGGAGGAGGGGGAGGGGCCCAGCCCAGGCTGCCTGGCCCAAAGGCCTCCGGGGATATGAAGCCCACATTTCTGAGGTGCCAGTGAACAAGACTCCTTATGCTGCTAGGGGTGAAGCAGAATGGCTTTTACCGGAACATCTGGGAAGCCAAAATACAGAGAGGGAAGGAGCAGAACAGGCCCCAGGCCAGCAGGAGGGGGTCTCTCACCCCAGCACTACCTGGGCAGCCTTTTCTGCCACATCAAAGAACAAAAGCAACAATAATACACCCCATCCCCACCCTCATAGTCAAACCACCACCCAGTCCCTTCCACAGAAAACACAGGGTCCTTGGATCACATCTCCTGAGGTGTCTGGTTCCTACCTCTGGAGGCCAAGAGACGGGCCTGAGGAGAATAAAAGAACCCTGCGGAGGGCGTGGGGTAGTGTGAGGAGATCCTGGGGAGGCCACGAGGCAGGCCGGGGGAGGACCTAGCAAAGGTCCTTATCAATCCGTGGATGCACAGCTGGCTATTCCACAGCTAGGCATTGTAACCTAGCCTCTCATATGGTCTCTGACCTGTCCCTCAAATCCCTAAACATTACACTGGAAATCAGAACTTTTGTCTTGTAGTTCAGGGGAAACTTGGAGGGAAATGAAGAGAATAAGACTTTCAGTTTTCTTTAGACAAAGCTGTAGAGCAGGTTAGGAATGTTAGCGGTGTGAGGTGAGGCATTGTCCAGGCAACCCGAAGGGATCTGGGGGAGTGGGGAACACAGACAGAGCCCCCTGCACTCCCTTCCTCTATTCATCCTCAAGGCCCTTCTTCTTCTTGCCCAACTATCCCCTCCTCCCAGAAAACTCATCCTGTAAGTAAAGGTCCTTTAGAGACCATCCATCTAATCTCATCCTCCTATGGAGGGGAGAAGAAACTTGGTGTGGTATGTGGGCTCTGAGTGTAAGGAAGACAGCACTGAGAAAGGTACTTTGCAAAGTACTACAAAAGTGATTGTTGTTGTTGTTTCTCCTAAGAAGGTTCTTTCTCTTCCATGAGGGCAAATACTTCATTCTCAGGAAATGAGCTTCTCACCTTGGGTTTCTGTCTTGGGTAGTTGGTGAGCCTGGGGTTTGTTTTGGACTCCAAGTCAGAAAACGTGGGTCTGAGTCCTGGTTCTGGGGCCTATAAGCAGTAATAGATTACTTCACTTCTCTGAAACTCAGTTTCTTTCTTCTTCATTTGTAAAATGGAAAAAGAAACATTCTCACTACCTGCTTCATAGGGCTGTTGTGAATAAAGAGACACTTAGCTATGGTTATTATTGTTGCTATTATTTTTACAGATGGATGCTCAGCCATGATGGGGAGGAAAGGCACTTAGAGGGCAGATTCCCAGCCAATGATGGGAAAGTCAAAGAGTTTCATTGCTGTCCTTCCCCCCAGTCTCGTTTTTGATCTTGGAGTAAATGAGGCAGTGAGAGCAGAAGGGGCCTTCCCGCTATGGTGACCCTGGGCATCACTTTGCACTTAGTAACTAGGTATTAGGAAGACCCCAGCTTCAACCCCACAAGCATTTATTAGTCACTTATCACATAAAAGGGAACACTTTCTGCTCCCTGGACTCATACCACAGCATTCCCCTTTCTCCAGCTTTCCCCCTGACTCTTCCTCATGATAACAATCAGTTTACCTTGCACATAGTAGGTGTTTAATATTTTTGAATTCTTTTTTTTGTTTTGTTTTTTCAATTAATTAATTTACTTTTAGTTTACAATATTCAGTTCCACAAGTTTTTGAGTTCCAAATTTTCTCCCCCATCCTCTCACCCCTTCCCCCACCCCATGACAGTATGCAATTTGATACAGGTTCTACAAATACCTTTACATTAAACATTAGTCAAGTTGTAAAGAAGAATTATAGCCAGTGGAGTAAACACCGAGAAAGAAGGAACAAAACAAAACAAAACACGAACGAGAGAGAGCAAGTAGTTTGCTTCAATCTGCATTCAGACTCTGTAATACTTTTTCTGGACGTGGCTAGCCTTTTCCAACATGAGTCCTTTGGAGTTGTCTTATAACCTTGCATTGCTGAGGGGAGCCCAGTCTATCAAAGTTAGTCATCATACATATGATGTGTCTGTAATTGTGTACAATGTTCTCCTGGTTCTGCTCTCCTCACTCAGCATGTTTATATAAGTCTTTCCAGGTTATTATGAAGTTCATCTGCTCCTCATTTCTTACAGTGCGATAGTATTCCATTACATTCATATATTACAACTTGTTTAGCCATTCCCCAATTGATGAGCATCCCCTTGGTTTCCAATTCTTTGCCACCACAAAAAGAGCTGCTACAAATATTTTTGTAAATACAGGTCCTTTACTCACTTGTATGATCTCTTTGGGATACAGT
>CM053585.1:265760392-265808905 GCA_028646515.1 Pseudochirops corinnae
TTGCTCTTCAGAATGGTTGGATCAGTTCACAACTCCACCAACAATGCATTAGTGTTCCAATTTCCCCCCATCTTCTTCAGCATTTATCATTTCCCTGTTTTGTCATTTTAGCCAATCTGACAGGTGAGATGTAGAACCTCAGAGCTGTTTTGATTTGCATTATTCTAATCAATAGTGATTTCAAGCATTTTTTCACGTGATTATAGATATCTTTATTTTCCTCTGAAAACCACATGTTCATATCCTTTAACCATTTATCAATTAGGTAATGACTTGTATTCTTATATATTTGACTCAGCTCTCTGTATATTTTAGAAATGAGGCCTTTATCAGAGAAACTGGTTGTAAAAATTCTTTTCCAATTTTCCACTTCCTTCCTAATCTTGGTTACATTGGCTTTGTTTGTACAAAAACTTTTCAATTTAATGCAATCAAAATTATCCATTTTGCATTTCATAATGCTCTCTATCTCTTGTTTGGTCACAAATTCTTCCCTTCTCCACAAATCTGACAGGTAAACTGTTCCTTGCTCTCTCAGATCATTTATAGTATTAGCCTTTATATCTAGATTGTGAACCCATTTAGACTTTATTTTGGTATATGGTATAAGATATTGGCCTATGCCCAGTTTCTGCCATACTATTTTCCAGTTTTCCCAGCAGTTTTGGTCAAAGAGTGAGTTCTTATCCCAGAAGCTGGAGTCTTTGGGTTTATCAAACAGTAGATTACTATAGTCATTGACTGCTGAGTCTCATGTACCTAATCTATTCCACTGACCCATTACTTTATTCTTCAGCCAGTACCAAGTAGTTCTGATGACTGCTGCTTTATAATACAGGTTAAAGTCTGGTATGGCTAGGCCACCTTCCCTAGCATTTCTTTTCATTAATTCCCTTGATATTCTGGACCTTTTGTTCTTCCAGACAAATTTTGTTACTATTTTTTCTAGCTCTATAAAATAATTTTTTGGTAGATTGATCGGTATGGCACTATTTTTTGAATTCTTGAAGGTCTTGTATCTCAAGGTAAGCTTTTATCTTATCATGCCAAGAACCAGGCTTGCACTCCCTCCCCTCACCCCCTTCATCTCTTAACCATGCTCCCTCCATTCTGACCTTCTTCCTCCTCCTATCAGAAATGAGACTGAGCATTTGTCTTATCTTGTCTGAAACTAGGCCTCCGTGACACTTCTGGCTATTTCCAAACCATATCACTGCCAATCCCCATCCCCTGGCCCACTTTCCAACTCTGGCTCCTCTACATGAATTGTGAGGGGTCTGACCAGAACCCAGGTCCCCTGAATGATTCCCATTTGAGAACTCCCTCTACCACATGGTGTTTATGGTAGTAATAAGCCCCAGGCTCCTACGCTTAAGCATCAAAGGGTCTGCTTGCTGGGTACCTCCTGAGGAAAAAAAGGAAGGCCTCTCTGTGCTTGGCCCTCCTGGGACTCAGGGCACTAGATGATTCAGAGAATGCTTGTTCACAGTCTGTCATTTCCCTTTCTCTGACAGCTGTCTTCCCTCAGTTGGGCTGGTGGGTCTCACAGAGGGCCCCTGAAGAAGCCTAGCAGTCTGCACTAGAGTCTGGGGGATGTTTCCAGGGCCCATAGGCAGAAAAGTACAAGGTGGTTCCTTGGGGGACTTCACTCCTTGAAACTCTCTCACCATTTCCAGAGCATACAGAGTAATATACAAACCCTAGCCATTGTCTGTGCTCACGTGGAGAGAAAGCCAGATGGTTGATTCCCACTGGGAGAATACCCGCAGGCTTCTGGAAAGGACTGAGCTGCAGAGGGAAAAATGCAAAAACTCTCTGAAGGAGATCATCTCAGACCTCCCCCAAGTCCTCCCTCCTCTCTAAGATAATCAAGTTTATGCTCTATGTCTCATAGGGATATTGGGGGAGGATTCATTCATTCAACATTCATTCATTTTCTTTTCAGAGGCAATCAGGGTTAAGTGACTTGCCCAGGGTCACACAGGTGGTGTCTGAAGCTGAGATTTGAATTCAGGTCTTGCTGACTTCAGGGCTGGTGCTTTATCCATGGCACCACCTAGCTGCCCCATTCATTTACCTTCATCAAGGCTATTGACAACGACTTCTACTGTCCTGCCCCAACTTCATTCCTTCCTTCAAAAAAGTAGCCCCACGACCAAGTGCTCCAGTGACTATACTATTTTCCCTTGCCTGAGCAAAGAGTTGGAGGAAATGTAAGGTCTCCTAAAAGGTCTGTGGTCCAGATAATATGGGCAGTAATGGTGAAGAAAAGAAAAAGAAAGAAAGAAGGAAGGAAGGAAGGAAATATTTAAGTACCTACTATACCAGTCAGTGTGATTAACACATTACAAATGTTATCTCATTTGAGACTCACAATAATTCCAGCAGGAAGGTGATATTCGTATCTACAATTTATAATTGAGGAAACGGAAGTAGACTTGCCCAGGGTCACATAGCTAATAAGTGTCTTAGGCTAGATTTGAACTCAGGTCTTCCTGACCCCAGCCCCAACATTCTATGTGTGTACTGCCTAGCTGTCTCTGAGGTGGGGGACAGGTCCTGGGACATCTCTAGCCTATTATAATGGGAATGTAAATTCCAAAAGGGAGAGATTTGCAGCGGCCTCGTCTTGTGCTTGTATTAGGTAGATATGAATGTGGAGACTGCTGCTTTACTATGCAATTCTCCCTGCTTGGCTGCTCATGCTGGCACCAAAGGCTGCCTTTGTCTGTCTACCTTCCTAGACCATATCCCCTCTCCTGACACAGCAGGATGAGAGTCAGCACTTATATGGTAGATGTGTCATCTGAGCCTCATAGCAACCCTCTGAGCTCGGTACTGGAGGTATTATTATCCCCATTTTATGGCCAGTCAATAATCATCTATTAAGCACCTACTTTGTGCCAGGCATTGGGATGCAAAGAAAGCCCAAAAATAGTCTCAGCTCTCAAATAGAAATGGGGGAAACAACATGCAAACGATGTACAACAAGTTACATGCAGAACAGACTGTGGACATTCAGAGAGAGAAGGCACTGGAATTAAGGGGGATTAGGAAAGGCTTCCTGTAGACGCTGGGGTTTAGCCAGGACTTAAAGGAAGCCAGGAGGCAGAGATGAAGAGGGAGAGCATTCCAGGCATGGGAGACAGCCAGAGAAAATGCCCAGAGACAAGAGAAGGAGCGTCTTGTTTGAAGAACCATCAGGAGGACAGTGTCACCGTGTCAAAGAGTACATGGAAGTGTAAGACGGAAGAAGGCTGGAGAGGTAGGAAAGGGTCAGATTATGAGGGACTTTAAAGCAAAACAGGATTTCACTTATTTATTTATTTGTTTGTTTGTTTGTTTGTTTGTTTGTTTATTTATATCAACTAGAGGCGGTAGGGAGCTACTGGAGTTTGTTGAACAGGAAAGGGCATGACATGGTCAAAGCTAAGCTTTAGGAAGATCACCTTGACAGCTGAGTGAAGGATGGACAGGAGGGTCAGAGCTGCCTCAGGCAGGCTCTCCTGGCCACTAAGGGCTAGAAGTGGGATTTGAACCCTGATCTCTCTTGATTCCAAGTCAGGCATACTTTCCACTACTTTTCATTGCTTCTCCAGGATCACTAGTATTTATAGCAACCATCCCCAAGGTGCAGACAGTTTGTATTGGGAAGGTTCCAGACAGTCACAGCCTTAGTCTTTTGTCTGTAAAATCATCCTTGTTGTCATCATCATCATCATCATCCCAACCCCTCCCATCTGAGGGAATAGAAGCATTATTACCACCATTATACAGCTAAGGAAATTGAGGTCCAGAGTACAAGTGACTTCCCAAAGCTTGCACTGAGAGTTAATAGGAGAGTGGGGAGAACCAGGTCTCTTGGCTCAAGGTCTTACCACTACTCCATAATTTCTCCTGTCATGGGGTCTCCAAGTTGGAAAAGACATCAATGATCTCCCACCTCATCCAGAATTTCCTTTACAGTGTCCCTAATGACCGATCATCCATTGTCTGCTTGAAGCATCCTCTCCCCTACTGACAAAGGAGTCCTTTCTTCCATAATAGCTAAGGATCATTGGGAAATTCTTATGGAGCCCAAAGCCTGGTAAATAGGTGCTATTATCCCCATTTTACAGATGAGGAAATTGGGGCAGGCAGAGGTTAAGTGATTTGCCCAGACTCATGTAACTATTATGTGGGGCTAGTTTTGAACTCAGGTCTTCCTGCTTCCAGGTCCAAAGCTCCATCCATTGTGCCAAAATACAATTGTCTTATGGGTGTAGGAATTTAGGAGTAGGAAGACCAATACCCCCTTCTCTTGCTTCCTCTGTGCACTTTGATGTCCCAACCAGCTCACTCCTACATATCTCTTGTCCATTTCCTCCTCAGTTCTCTCTTTCCATTACGCCTTCTGGGACCCCCTGTTCAATCATTAATGTATTTCCCTTCATCCTTGATTTTTTTAGCACCATCCATCTTTTGCACTGGTTCTTTCCGGAAATCACTCCATTTCTGGCCATCGTCTCCAGTGTTGCTTGAGCCTTCTCTCATATCTCCCAACATATGAGATCAGAAGGAAGAGCTGACATTTTCCTTGACATACACTGCCCCTTCCCAATCATTTATCTGCCACCATAACCCAGCAACCTCTCCTCCTTTGAGGTTTTCTCATTCATGTCTGCCAACTAGTCCAGATTATTGTGGCTGTGATCCACCAACCTCCAAGTCATTTTCCCTCTTTTCTCAATGGTTTCACTATCAGGATGGCAGTCTTCCTCTCCAGCCCAAACCTTGCCATTATATGTGAGGCTTGCAGTGTATACACATACATATGACCCCTCTAACATGTGGGCTCCCAATCCCTGAACCTCATCAACTCTCATGATTTACAGCTTTGCTCTACCTCAGCTCCCCACAGGTATAACCAGGCCTTCCATCTTACCTTTCATAATGGGGTCAATGCCATGATTTTGAGCTCAAAATTCCCCTCTCTGACACAGCCTTCTGTCCTTCCATCTGTTTACCTCTTCCAATCACTTAGCACAGTGCCATGCATACTATGCACCTAATAAAGGCTTGCTGAATGAATGAAAGAATGAATTTGGGGTATCAGTTTGGGGGAGATATTATGAGAAAACCAAATCAGATTCTATATATCGGAATGGTACATTTCTGAGCTCCCCTGCTACCCACAGTCCCTGTACTGGAAAAGAGAGTACCCTTCTTCCCCTTTTCTCTTTCCCGTCCCTCCCTCTCCCCTCCCTGTTCTTCCCCCTCTCCTGAGGCAAGGAAAAAAGGGGTCTGCAAGTATACCAAGAGCTCAGGTGTGATTGAGTTAGGTGAGTTATGGTGTGACCTAGCAAAGAGTTTTTGCATCTGAGTTTGTGACATCAGGGAAGGCTTCCTGGAGGAGATAAGTCTGGAGCTGGATATGGAAGAGAAGTAAACTGTCAAGTGAATTGATGAGAGAGGCAGTGGGACCATTAACCAAGGAAACCATCAAGGAACCATTCCATTAACCAGAAGAAGCCCTGAGAGCTGCCAAATCAGTTTCTCCAGTACCTTGAGGTCAGAGGATGAGATTTCTGGCTCCCAGTTTGTAGGTACATAGAATCTTAGAATTGGAAAAGACTTTGGAGTTCAGTGTGACATAGTGGGGAAAAAATACTGGATATGGAGTCAGAAAGTCTGGGTTCAAATTCTGACTCTACTACTTATTTACTTCTTTCATCTTGAACAAGACACTAACTCCTCTGGATTTCAGTTTCCTAATCTGTACAATGAGAGAGTTAGACTAGATGGTCTCTGAGTTTCCTTCTATCTCTAAGTCTATGCTTCTATGACTATCAAGTTAAATGGTTTGCCCAAGGTAGGTAGGTGGCTCAGTGGACAGAATGCTGAGCCTAGAGTCTGGAAGACCTGAGTTCAAATCTGGACATACACACTTACTTAAACTGTGTGACCCTGGGCAACTCACTTAATCTCTGTTTCTCTTAATCCACAGGGGAAGGACATGACAAACCCATCCAGTATCTTTGCCAAGAAAATCCCATGGACAGGAGTCCATGCTATAGTCTAGAAGGCCATGAAGAGTCAACATAACAGAACAAAGATGGAATTTGAACCCATGCCTTCCGACTTAAAATCCAACCCTTTTCTAATTATAACACTTATACTTCCTTGGCCTATGTATGCCCTTCAAGGAATATGAGCACAAGAAGAGAGAGAGCTTCCCTCGGTCCTTTAGCATTTTTCTGCAGAGCTCAGAATGTAACTTCATCCCCCTCCTCCCTGACTCTAGCCTGAATCAGGCCCCTGCTTATTCCCTCCTGATACATACATTAAAGCTGATACATGAATCCCTGGTCTTTTTTATTAGACCTCTGTATCCTGGCTACTTGACCTCTCCCTTATGACTGGTCTTCTGCCCCTTATCCTTAGCCTGTATGTTACCTTGGGATCTGCTGGACCCACATGCCTCACTTCCTCTCACCTCTGCCTCTCTTGCTGGCCCCATCATGCAGCCACCCATGATCTGGTTCTAACCTGGGCAGCCCCGTGGGGGCTCAGCCTGGCCTGCTTTGGGCAGGACGGCTGAGTATGGGGAGTGGAGGTTGGAGCCTATTGGCCCTGGGAAGGTGCAGAAGGAACTCCAGGGAAGGCAGACTAACAGTAGACTTGGTTTTTGTGGGACTCTCTGGGGAAGGGCTGTCATATAAATGAGGAATTAGTTCTGTTCTGCTTGGCCTCAGAGGGCAGAGCAAGGAACAGTGGGTTTCAATTGCAGAGACATATTTGGGCTTGATGTTGAGAAAAACTTCCTGCCAAACTTCTCTGCACTAAAGTTGGGAAGTGCTGAGCTTCCTAACATTTCTGGAAGTGATTTCTACATACAGGTTAGATGCGCTTTTGGCAAGGATGCTGTAGAGATTTCTGCTCAAATAAGGGTTAGATTAGACACCTTCTGAGGTCTCGCTAGGACTAAGATTCTGGAATTCTGTAAATCCTAATGAGCAGCCAGGGCTTTAGGGAAGGCTGCCTCTCATCTAAGCCATGGCATCAGGAAAACAGGAAGAGCAGGACTGAATGAACCCTTGGGAAGGGCTCCTGCTTGTGTGTTAAGGGAGGGTCTGACAAAGCCTGAAGCAGGCCTCCTACTATGGTCTCCTGCCTAATGAGCCAGAGAGGTCAGAGAGCCCTCTCTTCTTGGGTAGCTGATTTTGGGAAGGACCAAAAGTTTTTATCCCTATATCAACAATTTAGGGAAGATATTGCAGAGTAGGAAGAGTACCATGGACTTTAAACATATGGACCTGAAGTCAGGAAGACCCGAGTTCAAATCCTGCCTCGGATACTTACTCGCTATGTAAGCCTGGGCAAATCCTTTGTTCTATCTGTACCTCAGTTTCCTCATCTATAAAATGAGTGGGTTGGGTGGAGCGGTGAAGTAGTAAAGTGAATAGAGCACTGGCCCTGGAGTCAGGAGGACCTGAGTTCAAATCTGACCTCGGACACTTAACACAATAACTAGTGTGACCTTGAGCAAGTCACTTAACCCCAATTGCCCTACCTTCTCCCCTCTTAAAAAAAAAAAGCAAAAATAAAATAAAATAAAATGAGTGGGTTGGACTTGAATGAAATAACTACATCTATGATCCTATGGTTCTCCTTGCATGACCTTGGGCAAGTTGATTAACCTTTAATGGAACTCAGTTTCTCATCCGTAAAATGGGAGAGTAGGGAGTGGCCTAGATGGTCTCTAAGATTTCTTCTCGTCTACAGATGTATCACTCTGTGTCCTCTGAGTATGAAGGGGCCAGCTCTCCTCCGACTTCTGATGAAAATTATATGTTGTTGATGCTTGCATTTTTCTGCAATAAACCTGCATGAAAAGGTCCCTTGCCTTTCACTGATGTCACTGAAATCTATGGGAAGCATCCAGAGAACTGGTTGCCTCCTGGAAGGCCGGTGGCCTCCACTCTGCCCAATTTCCTGCTGATATTGTGGTCCTTTCTGGCCTCTTAGAGAGAGGGGTCCTTCCTATCTGGGCCCCTGATACTACTTTTTGGATTTCTAGTTGAAACCTCCCCAATGGTTCAGCCACCTCCCTCACCCTGAGCCTGGGTCTCCCTGGCAGGAAATGTCATATCCTGCTGTCTCTGTCTTTTCTCCCCAGCTGGAGACAGAGTCCCCCATACTCTCCTGAAAAATGTCCCAGGTGTTCCACCCTCCTGCCTGCCCTTTGATTGTCCAGTCTTGTGGTTTTGTCCTACTTCCCAGCCCTTCTCCAGACCACCACCTCATATCCAGCTTCCTCTTCATCTCTTTTCTTGAGACTCGTGGCCACACTGTCTCCTGATTCCTCATTCCACCTCTCTCTCTTTCCATCATGTTTCTGATGGCCATCTCCCCCTTCACCTACAAGCTCCCTACCCCCAAGCTGATCCCTTTGTTGCTTTATAATTCCACCCTTACAACTGTGCCCCTCTGAAGGGCAGCCCAACACAGTTCAACGACTGTTGAGCTTGAATCAGGAGACCTGAATTCAGGTTCAGGCTCCCACACTTACTGTGTGACCCTCTTAGTTTCCTCATCTATAAAATGGGGACAATAACACCTGAGCAACCCAGCCTCAATGGATTGTTTAAGGGATGTATTTAAGACCTTAAATCCTACAGACATGCGAAGTGTTAGGGCAAGAATTTAGATTGGACAGGACTGGAGAGGTCATCAGGGCTTCTTAAGTTTTTTCCACTTGCAACCCCATATGGGGTCATTGCCCACAGTTTAAGAAGCACTGATCTAGAGTAGGTGTCCAACTCATGACCTACAAAACTCCCCATTGCAAACAGAAACAGATGAAAATGTAATTGGGAACTGTTTAACAAAATAAACAAAACTGAGTACAACATAGATGATGTCAATTTGTCATTTTCTACGTCATTACATGACCTGTAAGGATCCTTATGTAGGATTTAGTGGTCCCAGTTTGTGTTTGGTCTCTGACAACCAAAATGTTCATTTTAAAGCTGATGGAGCCCAGAGAGTGACCCAGAGGCATATAGGCAGAAAGTGGGAGAGCTGAGGCCTCTGAGTCCAAATCCAGCGTTTCTGCCCCTGTACCATGGTGTGTGTCTACCATGCTTTAAAAAAGGCAAAATCAGTGGTTCTCTGGGTAGGAGTAGAGAAGAAATATATTTGGAAATGAAAGCACTATAAAAACAAATGATATCAATAAAAAAATTCTAAAGCACTTAAGGTACTGCATTTATAGGTAAACATTCATACCTCTGGACCCTGTCGGGTATATCCCTGACCAAATATATAGCCATATTTTGGAGAAAGATGGATTTTTATCAGAAAAGGCTTAATCAGGACTTCTTTTGAATTGAGCTGAGTGTGGCTGAAGACAGGCTGGAAAACCCCTCCTCCAGCCCAATCCACGGGTGCAGCTGCCTTTTTTTTCCTCCCTGGGGGCTACTCAGGCCTCACTGAGGTACAGGGAGGGACAAGGTAGGAGAATTCATTAGGAAAGGTTGGCTGGGGCCTTAATTCACACCTCTAGGAGCAGTGTGGAAAGCAGGGCTGCATCAGGACGTACCTCACCCTGGAGCCTTGTTCATGCCACAAGCCTTGCCCCATAGTGACTGCTACCTTCAGCTTTCATATCTACAAGGCTCTTATGCCAAGCAGCTGCTGCTGGTTCAAGAAGCCTGGGCTACTTGGTTCTCATGCTAGTGGAGTCTTATTAGTCCAAATGACTGTGAGAAATGGAGCCATGCCTTACACTAGTCAAGGCCAGGATTGTGGCCAGAGATAATGGCAATCACAGCCTCTCTTCCCTCTCTGAGTCTCCCCTCCAGCCCTTCCAGTCCAAGAACTGGATCTGCCTGGAACTACACTGGGCTTTGATAGACCAGCTTTGGCCTTATCTTGCCCCAGTCTAGGCCTCCAAAGTACTTGTAGGCCATCAGTGCTCCATACACTCCCTCAAACACCGCTGCTGCTACCCCCTCCCCATCTTTCCTCAATTAGAAGGTAGTCTCCCTGCGGAGAGAGACTGTCTCCTTTGCTTGTATCTGTATCCCCACCACAAAGACTAGTCCATAAAACATAGTAAATGTTTAATAAATGCTTCCTTTCTTTGTCTACCTAGCTAGCAGGATTTTTTAAAAATTTATTCCTAACAGCCCTAAAAGATATACATGAAGAAACTGAGATATAGAGTGAAAGAGACTTGCTGGGGTGGCTGGGTGGCTCAGTGAATAGAGCGCGGGCCCTGGAGTCAGGGGGATCTGACTTCAAATCTGGTCTCAGACACTTAACACAATAACTAGCTGTGTGACCTTGGGCAAGTCACTTACCCCTGGTTGCCCTGCCCTCCTTCCTCCAAAAAATAAATTAAAAAAAAAAAATTTCCAAAAAAAAAAAAAGTGTCATCCAAATTCACACCACAAGGCAATACTGAATCCGGAGCAGAAAACAGATCCTCTGACTTTGTCTTTCTCTTTTTTCACTTCAGCACACTCCCAGACTGGTCAGCCTCTAGATTCCTATCAAAGACAAAATGTTCTGAGGCTTCCTCCTTACATAATATGAGAAAGTCATATGGAGACAGCTAGGTGGTGCAGTGGATAGCACACTCAGCCTGGAGTTAAGAAGACCGGAGTTCAAATTTTACCTAAGACACCTACTAGCTGTATGACCCTGGGCAAGTCACTTAACCTCACTTTCCTCATCTGTTAAAAAGATATAATAATAGTACCTACCTCCCAGGGTTGTTGTGAAGATCAAAAGAGATCGTTGGAAAGTGCTTAGCACAGCGCCTATATAAATGTTAGCTAGATACATACACAGTAAGTGCTATATACAAATTAGTTATTGTGTGTAATTGGACAGGAAGGGGGAGAAAGCAATGGTGGTCACAGATCGGGTCAGCCTGGGCCTTGCTCTTCTATGTCCGGCGGGGGGGGGGGGGGGGGGGGGCAGGATGCTCCTGATGACCTCACCAGCTCATTCTCTACAGGGGCGAAATGACCTCTGGGGAGTCAGTGTCTGCACTGAGATCAGAAGCACACCAGCAGGCTCACAGTCGTGCCCTTCCTCACATCCACACTGATTTTGTTCTGCTCTTTCAAGAATGTAAAATTTCCCATTAATTCTCAGGAATATAACATAATGGCCATTAAAGCCTAAAAGCTGGGAAGAGATCAGATGAATACTTGAAACTTCTTTCTGCCAGCAGGAAAGTAATAAAAAGGTCTTTATGTTTAAATTAGGATGATTCAAAGTAGAGAACGTCTTCTTTCTTTGCAATTTGGGAGGAGCATTGAGGTACAGGGAGAGAGAGCCAGGCCTTGGAGTCCAGAAGGACTCTCCCTTAGACCCACTATCTCTGGTGAATCAATTAAACAATGAGCATTTCTTAAGCACCTGCTGCATGCCAGCCTTTGTTACCTGGGGATTTAAAAAACAAAAACGGAAAAGAAACCCGGCCCTTAAGGAACTTGTACATTACTGAAGGAAACAACATGAACACATAAAGAGATTTTTTAAAAGTTAAAGCAAGATAATCAAGGTGTGAGGGAGAAAACCATGGGCAAGGGGAGGGGAGGGGAGGGTGGGCTGGACCCTGAAAGGCCTAATGTAGGACATAGCCCTTGAGCTGAACCTGGAAGAAGCTAAGGGGCCTACGAGGGATGAGAAGGGCATTTTGAGCCAGGAGGGCCAACCAGCTGTGCAAAGGCAAGGAGGCAGGAGGACCTAAAGTAGGCCATTTGGACTGCATTGTTCAGTGTGTAAAGGGAATTAGCGAGTAATGCCTGGTTGCAGGTTGGAGCTAGAGAAAGAGGGATTCACCAGGAAGCCTTGGGCCCCTTTGCCCATGTAGCTGAGCTTGACAGAACCTGGGTGGAACTGATGTTGGAATTGATAAGAATGACTTCATAAGAATAAACATTCCATTTTCCATGGCGTTTTGGTTTTTTTTTTTTTTTGGAGGCATTCAGGAGTGACTTGCCCAGGGTATGAGGTTGGATTTGAACTCAGGTTCTCCTGACTGTGGGGCTGGTGCCATGTCCACTGCGTCACTTTGCTGAAACTCATTTCTATAGCACTTTAAGAATTCTCATAACCCTGTGAGGCTGGTCATGAAGGGGTCACTATCCTCATTATTAATCTATCTGTAATAATAATAATAATAATACCAGGCATTATATAGTGTGTTAAGGTTGCAAGGTGCTTTATATGTATCATCTCATTGGATCTATCTATGCATCTATCCAGCCATCTGTCTATCTAGCCATGTATTTACCTACATCTCTGTCTATCCATCTATGCATCCACCCCTTGTGTGTGTGTGTGAATTGTGTTGTTATTGTTGTTCGGTCCTTTTAGTCATATCTGACTCCTCATGACCCCACTTGGGGTTTTCTTGGCAGAGACACTGGAATGGTTCGCCTTCCCCAGCTCATTTTACAGATGAAGAAACTGAGGCAAACAGGGTTAAGTAACTTGCCCAGGGTCACACAGCTAATAAGTGTCTGAGGCCACATTTGAACTCAGGGAGCTGAGTCTTCCAGACTCCACTGACTCCAGACCCAGAGCTCTATCCACTGTGCCACCTAGCTGTATGTCTGTATGTGTATGTGTGTGTATACGTGAGTGTATGTGTGTGTATAAGTGAGTGTATGTGTATACACATGCACGCACACACTGACACATAAATGTATATATACACACAGATGGATATAGATATATAGAGGTATAGCTATCCATCTATGTATGTATATGTGTATGTATATATGGATCTATCTATCTATTCATCTATGTATCTATGGATCTATCTATCCATCCATCCATCCATCTATCATCCATCTATCTATCAATCATCTCTCTTTCTCTCTCTCTCTCTCTCTCTCTCTCTCTCTCTCTCTCTCTCCCTATCTATCTATGTGTGTGTGTATGTGCTTGTCTATCAATCTAGCCCAATCCTTGTGAGTTCCTAGATCTACCAACCCATCTGTAACTGAGAGTCTTAGGGAGCTGCCCTGGGGCACTGAGCAGTTAAGTAATTTGCCAGTTGTCACATGCCCCTTTTATAGAGGAAAAAAGTAGGACTCTGGCCAAACCCCTCACCTGTCAGAGCAGGGAGGGAGCTCAGAGATTCCCTTGTCCAGCAGAGTGATTTACAAGAAGAAACTTGAGGCCAAAAGAAGGACTTGGCCCAAGTTCTGCGGGGATACAGCATGTTAAACCTAGACCTTCTGAGTCTGATCCTCTTCCCATTATTCCCTGTTGCCCCACTCAGGTCTGTCTTCCTGCATTTAAATTGCCAAGGTCACAAACTGAACAAAATGGAATTAGAAAATATGTTTATTGTTAAGAAATTCAGCTTTAGGGGGTGGCTAGGTGGCACGGTGAATAGAGCATCGGCCCTGGGGTCAGGAGGACCTGAGTTCAAATCCGACCTCAGACACTTACCACAATAAACTAGCCATGTGACCTTGGGCAAGTCACTTAACCCCAGATGCCCTACCTTCCCCCCTCCAAAAAGCAAAAGGAAGAAAGAAAGAAAGAAAGAAAGAAAGAAAGAAAGAAAGAAAGAAAGAAAGAAAGAAAAAAATTCAGCTTTGGATGAAGGTTAGAGGCATCTAGATAAAATGTTGACTTGAAGTCAGGAAGACCTGAGTTAAAATCCTGCTTCAGACCCTGGGCAAGTTACCCTTAACAACTCTCAATCTCCATTCCTTATCTTCAAAATGGGGATAATTGCAGCATCTACTTCACAGGATAGTTATGGGGACCAAATGACATAATATATGTTAAAAGTGCTTTGAAAATCTTAAAATGCAATATGTTAATTATTACTATCACAAGGAAATATGAAAAGGTATTTATGAAGCGAGACGGGCAAAGTCAGAAGCTCAGACATTGGTGACAAAAGTGGAGAACAAGAAAAGAAAAACAAGTCAGAAAAAGGTGAGTCTCTTGGATTTGGATGGAGAACCAGTGCAAATGTATTTCTGTGTTTTGTTTCTTTGTTTTTCATCTGTTAGTTTGATTATTTTTGTTAAAATAGGTGACATAAGAGCAGCTAGGTGGCACAGTGAATAGAGGTCAGGAGGACCTGAGTTCAAATCCAGCATCAAACACTTAACACTTATTAGCTATGTGACCTTGGGCAAGCCACTTAACCCCAATTGCCCTGCCTTCCCTCTCCAAAAAAAAGAAAAAAAATGCGACATAATGTTGGTATTTTACTTCATATCTGATTAAGAGGCAAATGATTCACATTTGGATGTTTTGGTTAAAGGTTTCCTCCTACGGCCCTTTCTCACCTCTTCTGCCTTCTGACACTTTTCTCTCCTTTGACTCCTGGATCCAGGGACACCGTCCTCTTCGATGGAACTAGCACAGGACACTCCATCTCCTGACTGAGCGTTTTCTAGGCCTGTTCCTCCTGCCTGGAATCCTCTCCTTCTTCATCTCTGCCTCCTGGCCTCCATGACCTCCTTCATTACCCAATTAACATCTCCTCTTCTGTAGGAAGCCTTTGCTAGACCTCCTTAATTTTGGTGCCTTCCCTGTACACCCCCCTCCAAGATTATCGCCAATTTGCCCTAGTTTTACATAGTTGTTGGCAAGTTGTCTCCCCCGTAAGACTACGAACTTCTCAAGAGCAAAGACTGGTTTTTGCTTTTCTCTGAACCCCCAATGCTTAGCACAGTCCCTGGCACATTATCAGTACTTCCTAAATGCTTGTTGACTGACTATTGTTCTGGTCCATTCTAGCCACCCTGGGACTTAAGGAGACTTTCACAAAAAGGCAGAGAAGTCAGTAATTACTTAAAGCTTTTTCGAAGGCTTTTATTACAGCACATTTAACTCACACAAATGAAGACTGAAAGCTTAATATGGGACACCCATGGGCAGGAGCATAAAGGAAAGGGGGCAAAGGTAGACAAGGTGAAAAATGCCACCAGGAATCAGATGCTGGAGAGAAAAGGAAAAAAAAAAAAACAGGACTCAGGCTCCAGGGCAGGGGTTGCCAGGCCTGAGGTGCAGTGATCTTCAGGCCACATCAACAGAAGCAAAGTTTCGGTTGTGGCTCTTCAAAGGGCTGCCCTTAAACATAACCCCTCCCGTTTCTGCTGAGTTCTCTTCTCCTCGTTGATGGCTTAGTACACCTGAGTCCTTTGTCATCTCTTCACCAGGGCAGCTCAGTGCCACAGAAGAGGGCTGCAAATTTGACAGGGATCTTCTCTCTCAAGTTGATCTGATTCATTTTCCATTTGTGACATCCCAGGAAGGGAGACGCTGAGCACTGGCCCTAGTAAACCCTGCTGTATAAGTATGGGGCATAAAGGCAAGAGGAAGGCGGGCAGGTCCAGGGCAGAGACAGCCTGCTCAGGAGAAGTTAGGCCCCAAAACTCAAGAGCTGTTTTTGTTTGTCTGTTTGCTTATAATCACTATTGTAAATGTTGGTTGGTAGTGATGATCATTTTTTAATTTTAAACAAGTTCAGTATCAATCTATTGTTGGAGGCACAAGTGTTTTCAAGTTTTTCAGTCCTTCCTAAAATGGAGAGATCAAAAATCAAAGTGATATAATGGGAAGAGCCTTAGTGTGGGGAAAGTGAAGTTAGGAGTGGGGAACCCATCCTGTGAGAGGCAAAGATGGAAGGAAAAAAAGATCGGCAGTCTGCTTGTCCTCTGGTCCTGGCCATGGCACTGACTCACTAAGTAACTTTGGGCAAGTCTTCCCCTTGGTTTCCTCTTCTGTCAAATGAGTTGTGTGTGTTGTTGTTATTGTGTTGTGGTTTGTCCTTAGTTCTCAAAGAGGACCATAACATCAGAGAATAATGACATGACTTGCAGTTGATTTTGATTGGAGGGAGGGAGGGTTGTGCAAGGTCACCAGACTCACTTTCTCCTCCAGAGTCACCTGAATGCAGTGGCCAGATATCCATCAGGAAAAATGGAGATGGCTTAAGATGCAATGGGAGACCATGGCCCTTTTAGGCTAAGGTCTCTTCAGGTTTTCACTTTGAGTGAGGCAACACCCATTCAGTGAATAGGCCTTTTAAAGAAATGAGTCAAGTGATGACCCCTTTAATAAAAAAAAAATCAAACTTGGAGGGGAAGACCCTCAGGGTTGCTGGCCAAAATAGAAACAGTTACTGAGTTATGATACAGCATGTACTCTGGAGTTAGAGGACCCAGGTTTAAATCCTACTTCTGACACTTACAATTTATATGACCATGAGCAAGTTTTGGTTTGGTTTTTGAGACTGGGTTTCCCTGTTTCTCCCAAAATGGAAGTGCAGTCTCCACTCACAAGGTCCATCCCAAAACCAATCGGCCTGGAAGCTTGGAACTGCTCTGTTTTTCTGACCTGGGTCTCCCCGTCTTCCTTAGGCAGCCTGGTGGCCCTCTGCTCCCCAAACTTACCATATTTATAACACAAGCTACATGTGCCCCATTGCTTTTAGCCCTTCTGCCTCTCAGCTCT
Organism: Pseudochirops corinnae; assembly: GCA_028646515.1. Taxonomy (NCBI): domain Eukaryota; kingdom Metazoa; phylum Chordata; class Mammalia; order Diprotodontia; family Pseudocheiridae; genus Pseudochirops; species Pseudochirops corinnae. The sequence goes on from CM053585.1 coordinate 265,776,887, forward strand.
CCAGAACTCAAGAGTTCCATCTGCCTCAGGCTCCTCAAGTAGCTGGGATTCTAGGTGCCACCACCTCCCACGGCCTGCCTTGGACAAATAACCTCTCTGCGACTCAGTCTCCTCAACTGTAAAACAAGGGGGTTGGTTCTGACAACCTCTGAGCTTTCTTACAGCTCTTTATCTATGATCACTTTCCCTCAGTTTCCTTCTCTGCCAAATAAGTAGGGTCAGGGTAGATGATGGTTAGAGTCAGACGAGGTGCATTCAAACCCTGCTTCTGATTCATACCATCTGTGTAATTTCAGGCAAATCGCTTAACCTTTCTAGGCCTAGAATTTTCTTCATCTCTAAAATGGGGATGGGGTTGGGGAGGCCCAGCAAGGTGGTAGGCCTGGAGTCAGGAGGACCTGAGTTCAAATCCTGATTCAGACACTTACTAGCTATGTGACCCTGGGCAAGTCATTTAACCTTATTTGCTTCAGTTTCCTCATCTATAAAATAAGCTAGAGAAGGAAAGGTAAATCACTCCAGTATCTTTACCAAGAAAACTCCTAAAGGGGTCACAAAAAGCTGGACATGACTGAACAAAAAGAAAATGAGCGAGTTGGATGAGAAGCCTCTGAGGCCCCGTCTGCCTCCGACGGTGCAAGATTCTGGCCCCAAGCTCCAGCAGCTGGGCCCGTGCCTTTGGCCGGCATCTCCACCTTCCCCATGCTTCTCAAAGGCAGCATAGCTCAAGTGTATGTGCTCTTTTTTTCTTTTTTAAAGCTTTCCAGCTCCCATTAGATGACTACAGAATTCAATTTTAAACTGATTTTTTTTCATTTTCATTATTGGCTGTCTCTTTAACGGTATTTGTTACCCTCCCCCTCCCGCCCTGCGGAATGAGCTATGACTCTGGGGACATCTGAGAGTCTCTCTCAATGTTTATGGTTCTAATCACTCCTTCTCCTCCTGGCCCACAGTTTTGTGGGCTGTCAAATTATCTTCACCAAGAGAGGATTAGAGACTTAGAGCCTAGAAGTCCACACTTTAAAGCAGGAGCTGTAAACAGTCATAATTTATAGTGGCTATTATCTATCAATGACGTGTAGAAGATAGACAGCTAGGCCTTGGAGCCAGGAGGATCTGAGTTCAAATCCTGCCTCTGACATACTCATCATGGGACTCTGGGTAAGTCACTCATGTCCTAGTCTCAGTGTCCCAGGTGACTTCCTCAAACTCTTGAGTTACAGAGCCAGGGCTGACCTGAATTGGTAGGAGTTTCCCTACTGAGAGTACCCTATACTTACGAAATTATAGATCTAGCATATATGCATATGTATATACATACACACACATAAATGTATGTATATAAAGATGACTACACATAATATAGACATGGGAGAAGATTTGTCTCCCACATGTAAGGGAAGTTAAGAGAAGGTTCCCACTTGTGGCTTGGATAAAGAAGATGTACCCCCTTTTATATTATGAGGCAAAATGTAGGAGGTGAGAGGAAGGAAATTCAAGTGTGCCCCCCAGTAAAGATTCCCATGGAAAGCTCTCCTTTCCTAAAGTCATATGGACACATTGCCAGAGCTAGCTCAGTGTTGGGGAGGCTCTGAAAGAAAGTGTGGGAGAGAAGAGGTGTTAGACTGACTACCAAGTTGAAGGTCTATAGAGCTGCTATACTGACTTCATTGTTGTATGCCTGTGAAACCTGGACAATATACCTGTGCCATGCCAGGAAACTGAATTGCTTCCATTTGAATTGACTTAGGAAGATTCTGAAGATCACCCGGCAGGATAACATGCCAGACACTGAGGTCCTTTCTCAATATGAACTGCTAAGCATTCAAACTGTTCTGCAACTTTGATGGGTTGGCCATGTAGCCCAAATGCCAAACATATGTTTGCCTAAAAGACTATTTTATGGAGAGCTCACATAAGGCAAACACTCACAAGGAGGTCAGAGATACAAGGACATTCTCAAAGTGTCTCTGAAAACTTTGGAATTGATTGTGTGATGTGGGAGACACTGGCACAGGACCACTTAGCATGGCGTGCCCACATCAGAGAAGGTGCTGTGCTCTATGAGCAAAACAGAATTGAAGTAGCTCAAAAGAAACATGAGATGCATAAATTTGAAGACATCTCCACTCCAAGTGTTCATATGGACTCTTTATGCCTGACCTCTGGTGGGACCTTCTGAGCTCATTTTGGTCTGATCAGCTATAGTCGGACACACTGTACCTTGACCCCAACATAGTGATGTCATTTTGGCCCTCTTTGAGAACAAAGGACAACAGCCATCTATCTACTAGTCTAGGGGTTTCTTGATTTTCATGAGGCTTCTAGTCTCTCACCACCAATTACCTCTCTCGCTTATCACTTTGAACCAGCTAAAGAAACTTCAAAACAGAGCAGTTCACCCAGGGCTCTGATTTCTATCCTATGGGTATGGCACTCATTCTAGGCATCATGTTCAGTGAGAGATGTAAATTATTATTCCCACTTTACAGATGAGGAAACCAAGGCTTTGGGACATTCAATGACTTGCCTAGGGCCATAGGGCCTGCTGTGCCATTATTCAGTTATTCAATTTGGATCTTCTGGACTCCAAATTCAGTATTGTATCCACTATGCCAGGATGCCACTGAGGACTCGCTTCAGATCCTAAAGTCATGATTTTGAAAAAAATTATCATGAAGGAATAACAACAACAACATTTCATATTTCTGTTGTTCTTTAAGGTTTACAAAGCACTTTCCTCACCACAACCTCGAAAGAGAGGCAGAGCAAAGATAATTCCCCTTGTTTGTTGTTGTTTGGTCATTTCAGTATTGTGACCTCATTTGGAGGTTTTCTTGGCAAAGATACTAGAGTGGTTTGCCATTTCCTTCTCCAGTTTATTTTACAGATGAGGAAACTGTGGCAACCAGGGTTAAGTGACTTGCCCAGGGTCACACAGCTAGTAAGTGTCTGAGACCAGATTTGAACTCATGAAGGTGAGTCTTCCTGATTCCAAGCCTAGTACTCTATTCATTGCACTATCTAGCTGCCCTAATTCCCCTTTTACCAATGAGAAATGTGGGGTCCAGAAACAGGAAATGATATTGTACAATCAGTGGCAATATGGCAAAACTTGAATGCAGGCTTTCATGGTCTATCTCTAGCGGTACTCATCCCCAGGTAGGGCATTGACATCTCACTTATCCTGTTGTCCCTAGTCAGTTTGCTGTTTTTAACAAACCATTTGGTCAATTCTGCCCCTTGTGATTCTGACTCCTTCACTGTGGCCCTAGACTGGCACTGGGGAAGCATCCCCTCTGGCCATCACAGAATCATAATGATAGGTCTCTATGAACCCAGTTCCTCATCTTGAGCAACATATATAATGAGATACAATATATATGATACAGAAGTGTTTATTAAATGCCTACTATGTGCTAAGCACTGGAGAGACAAATGAGAAAAAGAATGACGATCGCTGTTCTCACTCTAAGAGGGAAGACACTATAGAAAAGGAAGATGAAAGGGAGGAGGGGGACACTCAGCAGTGGGGCACGATGGTGGGGGGGGGGGGTTTGGAACAAAGCAGAGCTGTCCGTGGCAAATGAAGAAATGGCTCAATAAAGGGAGGGCGTGGGAGGAGATTTTTGCTCCACAGTGAAAAGCATCTCATAGTTAGAAGGTTTGAATCTCTGCTCTGACACGTAATAGTGAAAAGTACAAGTCTCCTCTCTATACCAGGGCTCAGGGTTCTCATCTGTAAAATGGGAATGATGATACCTGCCTCCCAGAAGTGCTAGGAGGATAATGCTTTGTAAACCTTAAAGCAACAGAGAAAGGTGAGCTGTTCTTATTACTAATTGTATTTATTGTTTTGAAACTAGGCTGCCTATAGGAAATGGAGAATGCTTAGCATGCTAATTAATATTCCCATGCACACATGAGTTTGTCACAGGAGGGCCACCCAACGAGAGACTCAGGTTGAAGGAGAGCCATTAAGACAATATTTGAATCAAATGCTTTTTTATGGTCAATTAACAACAAACACAGTGATTCTCTGCATTTCTTTAGTCAGTTATAGGATGATAAAGATGTAGCCTGCTGTGTAATATCACTTGTCATAGCATGTCTGTTCATTTCCAATATTCTCACCACATGCCCTTAGTGACATGTGTTGACCACTCTCATAAAAATGTGGTATGAATGGGCAAGTCGGCATGTGGATCGAGTGTTGGCCCTGAAGGAGAAAGGAAGCTCTGAGTTCACATCCAGTCGAAGACACTTACTAGCTGAATGATCCTAGGCAAGTTTGCCTCAGTTTCCTCAACTCGTACAACGGAGATAATATTATAGCACCGACCTCGCAGTGTTGCTGTCAGGATCAAATCAGATGATATTTGTAAAAAGTGCTCAACACAGTGAGAAGCACATAGGAGGTGCCCCACTCTTACCCCTCACCTTGGTTAAGTTGGGGAAGGTAATAATAAAACCCAAGACACTTTCTTTGTCTCTTCTCTCTTCCCTGGCGCCTTCAGGCACCTTGAAAACCAACCCCTCAAGCACCTTCAAAACTGTGCTCCTCCAGCTTGGACCCTTCCTGTACTCATTCGGTCCAGTCCAGCACCTTTTCCCATCTTTTGCCTAGAGGCAATTTGCTCTTATACGTGTGGGTGGCACAACATAAGAGTTCTGGGTTTGGAGTCTGGAGGACCTGGGTTGAAATCTAGACTCTGACACATATTAGCTGTGTGTCCCTGGACAAGTCATTTAAGCTTTGTTTGCCTCAGTTTCCTCATCTGTAAAATGAGAATAACAATAGCACCTACCTCCCAGAGTTGTTGGGAGGATCAAATCAGAAAAAATTTGCAAACAAAAAAATACTTTGTGCAGTGCCTACTGCATAGTAAGCATTTTATGAATGCTTATTCCCTTTCCTTCTACTCCCTCCCTTCTCCTTTGTTTTCTTCTGGGCTATTTCCGTTTCCTCCATGAGCAAATCTAGGACTGTGATTTGGGAGTCTAAAGGTGGGACCTTCACTCTCCTTAATGGTAAAACTTGGCCTTTTCTGGTCTTTTCAGTCTCTGCTTTGTAGTCCTTCCAGTTTCCTCCTTAAATGCCTTCAGGATAACTTAGCTTACATCTCTTGCCAATCTTCTGTTATACTGGTTTTTCCTTCTAATGCTTCTTGCACTTTCAGGGGTGATAACTGCTCATAATTGTCCACCAGCCTTCTCCGTAAGATTTTACAAATGAGTTCCAATTCTAAATTGGAACTGCCCAAGGCTATCAGATCTCTTCATTTGGCAAGTAAGTCAAGTATTTGCTAACTAAGGTGACTTTTAGCTCTTCTGGTCTCTTCATTACAGCAATTAATTTACATGGTTTAACCATGAAACTATTACAATCTGTGTTGCTATCTTTCCTCCCATCCATTTTTAGGCATCAGTGTTGTTTAGTAATTTTCAGTCATTTCTGAGTCTTCATGATCCCATTTGGAGTTTTCTTGATAGAGACCCTGGAGTAGTTGGCCATTTCCTTCTCTGGTGCATTTTACAGATTAGGAAACTGAGGTAAACAGGATTAAGTGACTTGCCCAGGGTCACATAGCTAGTAAGTGTCTGAGGCCAAATTTGAACTCAGGAAGAGGAGTCTTCTTTGCTCCAGGCCAGGTACTCTATCCACGGAGCCACATAGTTACCCTATCAATAACTTCTCTTGATAGGTCATATTGGAGTCGTTTTAATTATACCCCATATATTATTCTCACTGTCACTATTTCTTCCAGTTTTGTATTCATTTTGGGGGTGACCCTGGGAACTCCAGCCTAGTTAAACACATGAAGCTTCAGGACCAGTAGGAAGATGCTTGGTCATGAATCCTCTGACTGGCAACTGGGCCTCAATCTTGTATGGTCCCATTCTCTTTCTGCAGTGACAGTGGCAGTGTATCACCAGAGGGGACAGAAGGGGCTAAGGATCATAGTTCTTAGGCCGTCTTTAAACATTAATTAGACTGTTGGTGCTCTACACTCTATCTCACTATGTTAGATCCTTGTCAATGAACGGGCATGGTGATGGAGAAACTAAGTTGTATTATCTTCACATTCTCACTATGATAAAATCAGAGGACGAGGAAGTTGAAATCAGTGGAAGCACGGCTTGCAGGTAACTTGGAGGAACAAAGGGACAAGTCAGCAGTGTAGGCTTTATTGCATGCCCAAAGGCCAAAAGAAACACAATTTCATGGAACATTTGGTTAACTTGTGTTGTAATACTCATGATAAGTACTTACAAAAAAACAAAACATAATGCAAATGACTGCAGAATGATATCTGTCATTGAGGATGAGGAAGGAGAGAAATTCTATGAAGAATTTCTTAAGACGATTCAGATGAAATCAACATACATGTTGATGACCAGTGACTTTGATGCAATAATAGAACAGATGAGGAAGGTTAAAAAAATACAAAGGAAAACGATTTTTTTAAGTTTAAAGAGTAAAAATAAGAGGTCAGAGACTTGTAGGTCCCAAAAAAGCTCCATACATGTATCATCACTATATCTGAGAAAAGCAGGCAAACCCTGAACACCATCACAAAAATTGAAATTAATTATATTTGGACAGACAGGAAATGATTCATCACTTATGTGGGAGTCAATCCTGAATCAGTTGTCTTGTACAGACAACCAACGTATTAGCACTAACAATAATAGTAGTTTATATTTACATAATGCTTCAAGATTTGCAAAGGGCTTGACATGTATTAACATATTTGATCATCAACACAGCACTGTGAAGAAGGTATTATTATTTTCATCCTACAGATAAGGAAACTAAGGTATGTACTACTCCAGAATATTATTCCAGACCAACTGGTCTACTTGATGTTCCGTGAACAGGACATTCCACATCCCACCTGGACGCTATTGCACAGGCTGTCTGTCCCCCATTCCTGACCTCCTGCCTACAGGAAGGCTCAGCTCAAATGCCGTCTTCTACAATGAGGCCTTTCCTAATTCCCCTAGGAGTTAGCACTCTGCCCTTGCCAACCAACCCCTCAAATTACCATGTTTTCTTGTTGAGTGCATATGATTTTTATTTACATGTGTGTATGTGTTGTTTTTTTTTCCTGTAGAATATAAGCCCCTTGAAGGCAGGCCTGATTGTGTTTTGTCTTTGTATGCCTAGATACTAGCATAGTAGCCCCCGCCCCGCCCCCCCCCCCTCCCCCCCCCGGGGTAGGTGTTTAATACATGCTTGTTGAAATGACTTAATTGAATTAGGTCTTATAAGATCATAGACCTTGAGCTTTAAGGGACCTGAGAGTTCCTCTACTTCAATCCCCTCATTTCATAAATGGGGAAACTGAGGCCCCGGGACAATAAGTAATTTGCCCAAAGTTATATAGATAGTAAGTATGTGAGAGGTAGAATTTGAACACAGGTCTAGGACCTTGACTCTAGACTCAGTGTTCTTTCCATTCTACTATCCTAAATTGGATTGAATTAAGTGGTTTGCCCAAGGTCAGACACCTAATAACATCCTCCATATAGTTAGAAAAGTGATTTTGCTTTTTGTTTATTTATTTTTAGTTTCCAACATTCCTTTCCACAAGATTCTGAGTTACAGATTTTCTCCCCATCTCTCCCCTACTCCCATCCCAAGATAGCAAGCAGACTGAATACCCCTTCCTTCAGTCTGCCCTCTCTTATACCCTCCACCATCCCCTTCTTCCCCCCTTCTCCTTTACTTTTTTTGTAGGGCAAAATGGATTTCTATAAAGTGGTTTTTCTTAAGCATGGATCTGATTGTCACTCTCTTTCTATTCACTAAATTCCAGTGGCTTCCTATTGCCTCTAGCATAGACTATGAACTCCATTGTCTGTCTTTTAAAGGCCTTTACAACTTCGCCTCAACCCAGTTGGAGTTCTCCGTGTCATTATATATACACTCCCTTTCCTGGACTCTCAAACACAGCCAAACTGCCCTTCTATCTATTCCTCACATGGAGCATCCATCTCCCTCCTTCACGCCTTTGTCTTGGCTGTGCCTCATGTCCTCCCTCCTCACCTCCACCTTATAGAAAGAATCCCTTACTTCCTTCAAGATACCACTTAAGCACCTCCTTCCTGCCAAAGCCTGTCCTCAGTCTCCAGAGCTGCTAGTGACTTGCCTGACTACCATGTTTTCAACTACTTTCCATTTATGTTTTTACTTATCTGTGTATTATAATTGCTCTGACCAATCTGTGTACATTGTTCTTGTATGTATCTGTACACGTTGGTCCTTTAGATTATAAGCTTGTTGAGGGCAGAAACTGGTTGTATCTCCAGGGCTTAGCACAGAACCTGGCATGATATAGGCACTTAATAAAGGTTTATTAGATTGGATGTTGTCTCCTTTGATAGAATATTGCGAGCAAGGATTGTTTAATTTTTTTTCTTTGTATTCTCAGGGCCTAGAAAAGTGTCTAGTACATGGAAGTGGCTTAATGAATGTTTGCTAATTGATCACAAGCGCTGAAGGTGGGGCAAACAGATATATACAAATACCTACATTCACTCATTCATTCCATAAGCATCTACATAATACATATTCTGTGTAAGGCTGAGGGAGGGATATAACCCTATCCTTGCCTTCTTTCTGCCTAACAAGAGATAAGACAGGGATCTAGAAGTGCAATCCATGGCAAGGTATGAATAGGATCATATAGGGGAGACAGATGCAGGACTGGGAGAGTTCTAAGGAAGGGTGGAAGGAGGGAGAGAGCATATCTATCCAGGGGCCTTCATAGATACACACCCATTCCATTCACAAGCAGACATTGTGAACACAGAGGCACACCCACACACCCACACACCCACACCCACACACACACACACCCCAAGTCACCATACAGACACACACCATTCCTCCAGACACAAGCATCCACACAGAGCCACCCACTCAGGTCTGCACAGCCACACAGGGCGTCTCGGTCCTCACCGCTAATGAGCCAGGCACCAATTCCAAACCACCAACTTGTAACTGAATAAACATGATAAACGGCTCCTTTCCAGATGGCTTTTTATGCAGAACTGTTTATGCAGTGTTGATAGATAGCAAATTTTATGCCAATAAATCCTCATGTTTTAAAACATTTGCCTTCTTAATTGGCCAGTTTACATGTAAAATATGTTTATGTGCATTACTGAGCTTAGGTTAGGCCTCTGGTTGGAGGGAGGCTCTCAGTTCACCCACTGCCCAGCAGTCAGCACAGAGATGGGGGGTGCATTTGGACTGCCAGCTCCCCCAGCTCCTGTCCCTTGGGACAACCACCAATCTAACTAAAAGAGTTTTGGTGGTGGAAGGAACCAGGAGATTGGAAGTTCAAGTCCCAGCCACTGGAAACTTTTTGTGTGCCCCTGGAAGGGTCAGTTGGACCTGATGCTCAATAAGGAAACTGGGAGCTCTGGCATTAGGAACCTAGATTACCCACCCCTGGCTCCAGCAAATGTCCCTGGAAGAAAATCTAACAACCTCCTTCTCGGGCTTCTTCTCAATCCTCTCTCCTCCCAAGCTAGGGAATGGAGCAAGCTCAAGAGGGTGTGAGAGGAGGTATGGTAAGACAGGTAACCCCTGACCTGAAGCCCATCTGAATGGGACTCTTCTTATTGGTGAAGATAAAGGCCCTGCCCTGAGTGAGAGAGGGAGCTGATCAGAGTGGGAGAGCACCAGCCTTCTTCAATCTTTGGGACTCTTAAGGAGCTCAGTCTCTTCCAGTGCTTCTGGCTTCCAACTTAAAGAAGAGAAGGAAGGGGAAGGGGCCAATCCCACTTCAGATTGCTGAAAGAAAAGACTCTGGGAAGACTGAGAGAAGCCAGAAGTCTCCAAAATGTCCCCATCTCCAGCTTGCTACGATGGAGATTTTGGGAGTTTCCCCTCAGACAAGATCTAGGACTCTCTCTTGGCTGAACTACATTATCTCACTCCTGATGGGAGCGCTCCTTCATTCTGTTTTGTCTGGTATATATTCTCCTATGTATACCTTCCCTGATTTCTGTTTTGCTATTTGGATAAATGAATTTCTTTGTTATTATTTATATGTGCTCATTGTGGAACTATTATTTGGTAGGAAAGGGATCAAGCCTTGGATTTACAACTTGAGGTCCTCCTTCCCCTCAGAAGCTAGATTGATATCATATCCAATCATATCCCCTAGATGAACAATATTTAAGGGAACAGATAAGATATAATTCTAGTTTGGTATTCCTTCTCACTGAAGAGAACAGAGTTGTAGCCTCTGGCTCCAACTTCCTTCTTCCCCTCCTGGAAGGAATGAAAATCTTCCTTGAAGAAGGGTGGGGAGAGAAGAAGCTAGAGATGTCTATTCTCCCTCCCTTTGAGCCATATAAGGGAAGCCCTCCCTTGTGGACCTCATTCGGGGCCTACTCTTATTACAAAAGACACCACAGTCTTAGAGGCAGAAGGATTACAGGGTGAAGGATTGGAAGGTCATAAATCCAGAGCTAGAAGAAGCTTCAGAGGCCAGTCCCCTCGTTTTATAGATAAAGAAACTCAGTTTCGGTGGTTTTCTCAAGGTCACAGAGGTAATGTCAGTAAAGGGGTCTGAACCCTGGTTTTCTGACTCAGGATCCAGGTTCAAGGGAAGTTGGAAAAAGAACAAGAAGCAGAGTAGCATCAAGACTCCCAACAGAGGCAGGAGACTGTTTAGCAGACTCAGGGATGGAGAACTTGGGACCTTGGAGCCCCTCTGGCCTTCTAAGTCCTTGAGTGCAGCCTTTTGACTGAGTCCAAGTTTTATAGTTTTTTTGTACAGTTTTGATTCAATCAAAGGACTCCACTTGAGGACCTAGGAGCCACATGTGTCCTTGAGGCTGCACATTCCCTACCCCTGTTAGGTTGAAGAAAAGAAGATTAAGGAGAACAACATCATTGTCATCAAATATCTGAAAGGCTGCCACCTGAAAAAGCAGGATTACATTCAGGCCAGTTGGCCCCAAGAAGCTGGATTGGAATTCAGGAGCAAATTAGAGATTTCAGATTTAAACTAGAGATTCAGAAGCATAGCAGTGCCTTGTAAAGAAAAGCAGGACAGTCAGAAATGCTCCAAGGGTTGTGTTAATGGTGATTTTCCCATCACTAGTGGTGTCCAGGTAGAGACTGACTGACTGCTCATCGGGCATGCTATGAAAGGGATTGCTACATATGTAAGGCAACTGGACTGGAGGCCAACTCCCAGAGGCTATGATCAGGCAATCAGCATTGCAGGTTCAGGCATCTCGGATTCCTCTCTCTTCCTTGCCTCCCCTTTCCATTAGGCTTCTCATCTTGTTCAATCTTCTCTGCGGTATTTCTCCTCAATCCCTCTTTACTCACACTATCTTCATCTCAACACCACTCACCTCACCCTCTTGAGGCTCTCTATCACCTTACAGACTCAAATCCAGGCTCCTTTTCCCACACTGTGAGGCCTCCAGGGGTGGGGAACCTGCAGCCTCAAGGTCATGTGTGGCCTTCAAGTGTGGTTGAATCCAAAACAGTTTGGATTCAAAAGGCTACACTTGAGGACCTAGAGGGACACATGTGGACTTGAGGTTGCAGGTTCCCCACTCTTCTAAACCTTAACTCTTTGTCCAGCTTTATTGCACACTGGCCCTTCCCTAGTCCCCTAACTGCTCCCCAAAACTGGTAGTGCCTTCCCTCTGAGATTACTATATATATATGTATGTATGTATGCACCTAGACATATACACATGCATGCATATACACACACACATATATTATATATAGTTATTCACATATTGTCTCCCCCATTAGACTGAGAGTGCCTTGAGACCAAGAGCTGTTTTTTGTTTCTCTTTGTATCCCCAGTGCTTAGCACAATGTCTGGTATATAGTAGGTGCTTAGTAAATGATTGTTGATGACGATGATGAGGGTGATGATGACAATGATGATGATGATGATTAGGGTGATGATGGTGATGGTAATGGTGATGACAATGACGATGATGATGAGGGTGATGATGGTGATGATGATGATGACGGTGATGGTGATGGTGATGATGGTGATGATGATGGTGATGGTGATGGTGATGACGACAATGATGATGATGACAACAAAGCATCCCACTTCAGCCAGGCCCCTTTTTCTCCTGATGGCCTCCGTCTCCATGACCAATCCAAGTATACCCACTGGGAAGGCCCATGTGTATTCTTGAAAAAATGAAAAACAAGCTTATTTTTTTAAGGTTTTCATCTAAACTGTGTTTAACAACCTGCTATAAAGCCAGGTGGATATAATCTCTCTCCCATTTTCCTCTTTCCCATTTCACAGCCAGAACACCAGATTCCATTTATAAGGTTTTCTACATGGTCAATGAATTTTTGTGGCATAGCTATGGCTTGGTCTGGGCTTGCCTGATGGAGGCAGGGACTTAGCCTTCTTAGAAAGATTAGGGCTGCCTGGCAGCTCTGGGCTATTACTCTCCTAAAAGTGAGATACAAGACCACTTAACTCTGGGCAGCTTTCATAAAAAGGAATATATTGCCAAATGGGACTTTCTACTTTTGCAGTCAGCAGAAGGGAAGTAGGAGTCATTGGGGGCTGTACTCCAGAAGAGCAAGGTTCAAGTCCCACTCAGCTCTGCCCCTGATTGGCTGGACAGCTTTGGCCAGGTCACTTCACTATCTCTAGACTTGTAAAATGAATGAATTGGCTTGATCTCTAAGGTCTCAACTCTAATATTCTGTTTTATGATTCATGAATACAATTTTTCAAGGGAAAATTAAAAAACATCCACATCTCAGATCCACATCCTGAGGCCAAGAGAGAGAAAGGATTTGTTAATAAGTCATGGACAATTCTATTTAAACTTGTTATCTTAGTTATTAGTCAGGAGCAATATTTCTTACTAATAGCCAATTTCAGATGATAAAACCAACACTTTGGGATAATGAAAGCTCTAAGTATTAGTCTCTCACAAGGAACCCGAAGCTGCAATAGCCTTGGTATCACATCCCAAATGCAGTTAGAAATCTCCATTTTCTCTATACATTCCACTGAATTTTTACCCTTTTGGCAAATAAAATATTCTCAATTCACTGACCCTCTTGTATTTAAAATGTTGTTATTATTATTGTTCAGTCATTTCTGAGTCTTCATGACCCCATTTGGGGTTTTCTTGTCAAAGATACTAAAATGGTTCATCGTTTCATTCTTCAACTCATTTTATAGACGAGGAAACTGAAGCAAACAGGGTTAAGTGACTTGTCTAGGGTCACACAGCTAGTAAATGTCTGAGGTCTGATTTGAACTCAGGGCCTTTGGACTCCAGGCCTGGTACTCTATGCTTAAGTAACATTTGGTAATGGAGTGGTTAATTGGTTCAACTATTCTGGCAAACAATTTGGAAGTGTTCAAGAAAATTCACTAACCCTTTAACTAACCCTTTAACTCAGAAAACTCCATTGCCATGAGGTGTGTGAATATAAGGGGATACCTTTGCGCTAGAAGAAATAATGAACATAAGGAATTCAGAAAACCAACGGAAGTCTTAAGTGAACTGATGCTAAATAAAGCAAAACTAAGAAAACAATTTACACAGTGACTACAATAATGTAAGTGAAACCAACGACATAAAGTCAAATATTCTATGATTACAATGATGCCTCTCAACTCCAGAAAGAGATGAGAAAATAAACCTCTCTCCTTTCAAAAAAAATTTCCCAATTACATGTAAAAACAATTTTAACTTTATTTTTAAAATTTTGAGTTTCAAATTCTCTGCCTCTTTCTCCCACCCTTTTCATTGAGAAGGCAAACAGTTTGACACAGGTTATACACGTGCAGTCATGCAAAATAGTTCCATATTAGTCATATTGTGAAAAAAAAAACATGAGCTAATAAAAAAAAAAAAGAAAAATAAAGCAAGTGAAAAATGGTATGCTTTGACCTGCATTCAGATTTCATCAGTTCTTTCTCTGGAGATGGATAGCATTTTTCATCATGAGTCCTTCAGAATTATTTCAGATCATTGTATTGTTGTTGAGACTAGTTAAGTCATTCATAGTTGATCATCATACAACGTTGCTGTTACTGTGTACAATGTTCTCCTGGTTCTGCTCACTTCACTTTGTATCAGTTCATTTAAGTCTTTCCAGGTTTTTCTGAGAGCATCCTGCTCATCATTTCTTATAGCACAATAATATTCCATATCACAATTTGTTCTGCCATTCCCCAATTGATGACCATCCTCTTGATTTCCAATGCTTTGTCACCGTGGAAAGAGCTGCTATAAATATTTTTGTACATATAGGTCCTTTTCCTTTTTTCTTTTAAATCTCTTTGTGATATGTGTTTCCCATACATAAAAATCTATCCCCCAACTCTGCACCTTTGCCCAGCCTTCCTGAAATGTTCTCCCCTTCATCTCCCCCTTTTGGAATAGCCCCTTTCAAGATTCAAGAGCCACCTGCTACAAGATGTCTTTCCCAGTTGTTCCCATGCTTCCTTCACCAAACTACATTTGTATTTGCTTTGCATATGTTCGGTATTTATGTATCTTTTTACGTATTTCCCTCTAAAAGAATGTAAACTCTTGTAGAAAGGATACTATCTTGTTTGTGTTTTATTTGCCTATCTGCTAACATGGGACAGCTGGGTGACACAGTAGATAGAGCATCAGGCCTGGATTCAGGAAGACCAGAGTTCAAATCTGGCCTTAGGCATTTACTAGGTGTGTGACCCTGGGCAAGTCACTTAACCTTGTTTACCTCAGTTTTCTCATCTGTAAAATGAGCTGGAGAAGGAAATGGCAAACCACGCTAGTATCTTTGCCAAGAAAACACCAAATGGGGTCACAAAGAGTTGGGCATGATTGAACAACAACAGCGAATCAGTTAACACTGTACCTGCCGCATAAGTAGGCATCTAATAAATGCTCATTAAATTCAATTTTCCTCCAAGATTGTCACCAACATTCCCAAAATTCTACCATAGCATGACATTTGGATTCAAAAAAGGTACAAGGAGTGGCTATCTGTCAGACTTCTTATCACAAGCTGCCAGCTGACACACTCCCTACTTTATTCCATCTTCTAGCTTCTTTGACCTGGGAACTCATTAATGAGTTTGCACCCTCATCAGGCTACTCCTAAGTCTTTCCCTTGGGCTGGTTAGGGTAAGAAGTTAGAGACTGATGTTGGAATGGGGCAGAGCCACTGACCCACTGCTCCCCTTGAGCACTAAGTGCCTCCCCCCCATGAAGAGGGTACCTCTCATGATACAGACAAAAGGGAAGAGGAAAATGGGCAGTGCAAATAGCCCTGGGTTTAAGCAAGAAAGAGAATGGTATAGCAGAAAGAATATTGGATTTGGAGTTAGAGAGCCTGGGTTTGAGTCCTAGCTTTTTCCCTCCTTTCCTGTGTGATGTTGGTAAATCCCTTTATAAAAATGGAGAGTTTGGACAAAACATTCTAAGGACTCTAGTAGTTCTATGATTCTAAATCCTGGTTCTTCTATTAACTCGTTCTGCATCTTTGCCTGCAAGTTAGTGGGTACCTTTCCCCCTCTTCCAGTCCCCCTGCTTTTCAGCTCCCTCTTATGGCTTGTCTTCCCCCATTAGAAAGTAAGCTCTCCAAAGGCAGGACTTCTTTCTTCTTGCTTGTATTGTATCCTCAGTGCTTAGCACAGTAGTTAATGAAGGCCTTAAGTAAGTCTTTTCCATGCCTCAGTTTTCTCCCCTTCAAAGCTAAATTCAAGTTCCAGGCCTCGTCGGGTATGCCCATATACACACATTCCTATAGGAAGCTTCAGATTTAAAGGACTTTATTTGTCAAGAGCATATGTTCCCAAAGTGGGTGATACCACCCCCTGGGGGGCACTGAACCATGGAGGGGTAGGGGCAGTAGGAGCCTTGGGTGCAATTGGGGAGAGCTAAATAAAAATAAGCCGACAGTAGAAGTATAAGGAAAGAAGAGAAGAAAATTTTTAAAAACAATTTGAACATATTTCATCTGTTGTATAACAAAGTTAATGTCATAGTGACTACATTATTTTCCAAATAAGCACACAAAATTCAAGTTATAATCGATCCATGGTCAAGCAACTGACCTTAATAAGCAAGAGTTGGTAGGAAAGCCTGTCGTGCATTGTCAGGAAGTCTGGCGTGCATTTGTAGGAATATGTGCACATAACGACTTGTTTACAATATGATACTATATGGTTACATGACACAATATTGCATCATCAAAATTTCAATGCAGAGAAAAATTCACAAATTGCAATAAATTATTAAATTTAAGCTGTCATTTTTAAAAAATATATTTTTTGAAATGACACAAATTTTTAAAAATCATTAAAAGGTTAAAGAAAGTGGATTTCCATGGGGCCACTAAATGAATTTTTTTTAAAGGGGTAGTAGGCCAAATAAGTTTGGGAACCTCTGGTCAAAAGGAAGAGAAGAAGGATGGGAGGGTAGGAAAAGAAAGAGGGGGTTGATAAGGTTCAGAGACAGGAAAAGAAAGTGAATAGAAAGATCAAGAGATGAGAAGGAGTTGGAAGGAACTGGGCCCACTGGAGGAGTATGATCTTCACCAAGATGGGCATTATCTGGTCCAGAGCCAGGGCAATTTGATTATAGAGCCTGGATAAATGCTGCCCCACTTAGTGGGATGTTAGAAAATTCAGGTCAAGTTAAGCAGGTCTTAACAGCCACAGCACTCAGGGGTACAGCTACCAGGGGTGTTCCTGCCATACTCTGGGAAGACAGGGATAGCCGCCACCAAGGCCAGACATGAGCCTGTTGGGACTGGGTAGCTGGGCAGAAGAGGGAAACCCAAACTATCTGTCTCTAAGTATTTGAAGGCTGTCAAATGGAAAAGTTAGCGTGTCTACAGGGTAACAGATTTAAAACTGGCAAGGATTGTAGAGGCCACCTAATCCAACCCCTTCATCTTACAAATGAGGAAACTGAGGCCCAGAGAGGTTAAAGTGATTTGTCCAAAGTCACACAATTAGTAAACAATAAAGACAAGATTTAGAACTTGAGATCCTCTGATCTCAACGATCTTTTATACCACTTTGGCTCCTTTATAAAGATGGAATACCAGGTTCAGGGAACATCTGTTAGGACAGTTTGGGAGGAAAATAGAGTGGAGGAAGGAGAGTAATATGAAATAAGGCTGGAAAGGTATGTTGGAGCCAGACTGTGGAAGGCCTTAAACACCGGGCTTGGGAGTTTCTGTCTCCTCCTATCAGAGAAGTGACATGACCAGACCCTGTGACTTATGTATCTTTTTACGTATTTCCCTCTAAAAGAATGTAAACTCTTGATTATTTTTGCAGCTGTGTGAAGAACCAGTTGTAGAGGGGAGAGACAGGAAGCGGGGCAACCAATTAGCAGGCTAACATAGCAGTTCAGATGAAAGGTGATGAGAGCCCACACGCAGCTGATAGCTATGTGAGTAGACAGAAGAGAGTTGGCGAGAGATATTGTCAAAATGGAATCTGCTAGACCTGGAAGTTGTCAGTGATAGGGAGAAGAGATAGATAAAGGATAAGGACGTTTGGGGATGGCACAGTCAAGTCAAGGTTTTACAAAAATAGAGGTGACTTAAACATGCTAGTAGGCATACTAGAAAGAAAACAGATTAATCTCTTTGGAATAGATGTCTAGTAGTGGGATTTCTGGGGGCAGCTAGGTGGCACAGTGGATAGAGCTCTGGGCCTGGAGTCAGGAAGACTCATCTTCCTGAGTTCAAATCCAGCCTCAAACACTGCCGAGCTGTGTGACCCTGGGCAAGTCTCTTAACCCTATTTGCCTCAGTTTCCTCAATTCTAAAATGACCTGGAGAAGGAAATGGCAAACCACTCCAGTATCTTCTGCCAAGAAAACCCCAAATAGGGTCATGAAGAGTCAGACATGACTGAAATGGCTGAACAACAAGTGAGATTTCTGAATCAAAAGGAAAGCAGATCAGACATACTCCTGCTTTCATGGAGTTCACAGTCTAATAGGGGAATAAGACAAAAAGCATAATTATAATATACAATATTACACAATAAGTGCACTAGAGAGAAACAAAATACCTGCTGTCCACATCTGTACCATATCTCAGTCTCTTCCTAAAAACATTATCTATACCTGATGCCCCTATTTCTTCACCACCCACAATTTGTCTCCTTAATCCCTTGAAATATGGCCTGCTCTAGATTCTACCGAAATTGCTCTAACATCCCCAATGACGTCCTAATCAAGAAAGCCTTCTCCACCCTTATCATCACCCCATACCTACCTCCCCTCTTTGCTGAGATGAATTAGAGGTACAGAATATTGCAACCTGTCAGATGTGGTTTATATATTTACTGGTTTGACTGAATGACTTTTGTTTTTCTTTCTTCAGTTATGCAAAATTGAGAAAGTTTTTCACAAACAAAACCAACACAGTTGAAATTTCTAGAGAAACAGGGTCATTGAGAAAAAAAATTGCAGCAAATTTCTCTGATAAAGGTCTCATATTCAAAATATATAAAGAAATGACTCGAATTTATACGAATAAGATTTATTACCCAATAGAAAAATGATGAAAGGATATGAACAGATAGTTTTCAAGGGAGAAATCCAACCTATCATTAACCATATGAAAGAAATGCTCCACATCACTAATAAGTAGCGAAATGCAAATTAAATCAAATTAACTCTGAAGTTATAAATTATATCCATCAGATCAGCAAAAATGTCAAAAAAGAAAAATGAGAATTGTTGGAGCACCAAGGGAAATTGTTTGTGGAGCTGTGTATTAGTAAGCACCCTAGCACACCCAGGATGGCCTACTAGCATAAGTTCTTTGGTCTGCTTTGCTAAAAGAAAGACAACTTTAAAAGGAGTCAACAATTTTACTTTTATTACAGATAAGTAGAAAATACAAGCAGAAAAATTAGCACAGAGATTCAATAGACAAAGCTCCTAATGTCTGAACAAAGTACCACAACCACCTACATACACCACTAGGACTAGGAGAGCATAAACCTCTGAGTAGTTGGAGGGGAGGGATGGGCTCTTAACAAATAGCTACTCAGAGTCCCAGGAAATCAGAAGATCCTTCTCATGAGTGAATCCCCAAAGCAAAATGCCAACCTCCCAGAATATATATCAAAGACTTGGCCCATGATTGGCTCACAGCCAGAAGGCAGGAAACCTGTGAGACTCAGCACAGCTGTGAATTATCAGGGTTCAAATAAGATCAATCCTTCAGATGTTCACAATTTAGCCTGAGCCTAGGAAACTGAACCCCAGAAAAAAACAAAACAAAACAAAATACAACAACAACAAATACCACTTTGCTTATGCTTACACAAGCTGTCAATTAATCCAGCCATTCTAGAAAACAATTTGGAACTATGCCCCCAGAGTCACTAAACTACACAGGCCCTTTGATTCAGTCATAATACAAAGCCTACACTCTACAGGATCAAAGAAAGAGGGAAAGAACTCCTGTGTGTAAAACCATTTGTAGCAGCTCCATTTGTAGAAGCAAAAAACAAAACAAAAAACTGGAAACTACAGAGGGGCCGATCAAATGGGGAATGGCTGAATAAATCATTATATATGAATGTAATGGAATATTATTACACCAAAAGAAATTATGAAAAGGACAGTTACAGAGAAAAGTGGGAAGATCTTTGAGAACTGGTGCAGAGAGAAGTGAGCAAAGCCAGGAGAATAATTGTGGAGTTCAGAACTGTCTATTCTATAAAAGAAACTGAGGCAGAGGTTGGTTGGTTGTTGTCTGTTCTCAAAGAGGACCAAAATGACATCACTATGTTAGAGTCAAGTTACAGTGTGTCCGACTGTGGCTGATCAGACCCAGACAAGCTCAGAATGCTCTACCACAGGGCAGGCACAAATGGTCCACGTGAACATTTGGTGTAAATTCTCTAAATCTGCACATTTCTCATTTCTTTTGAGCTGCTTCAATTCCTTGTTAATTGAAAAATGAATTTAAATTTAAAAAATAAACAAAAGTTATGTAAATACAAAAGACATCAACACATACAAGATTTAAACAAAAACATTTTTAAAAGTCTTCTTTTTTCCAGGTTTTATTCTCCTTTATCTCTGTCGCTTTGGAAACAGTCGACTTCCCAGAGCCAATTGCCCCCCTTTTTTTGGATACTTTGTCCTTTCTCGGCTTAAGAGGACTGTACATTCTTGATTTTCCTCTACTTGTTGCTCTATTTCCTTCACTATCTTCTTATCCTCCTCCTTACTCCTTAGTATGGAAATTTCTTCCCCAAGGTTCTGCCCCTGACACTTTTCTTTTCTGTCTACACACTCCTTTGACAAGCTCTTGTGGTTTCAGCTATAATCCCTGTATGATTTCTCTTCTGAATTCCAAACCTGCATCTCCAACTGCTTAACAGGAAGTCATCTAGGTTTCACACTTACGCTTCATACTCAGAATGTTCAAGGTTTATCTTTCCCCTAAACCTGCTCCTCTCTTTGACTTCATTATTTTTGTAACGTCACCTTTTCAGTTTTATCTCCTCTGATTCTACATAGCTAGACAGCAGCTTGGTGGCATGGTTGCTAGAGTGCTAGACTGAGAGATAGGAAGCCCTGAATTATAATCCTGCCTGAGACACTTTTTGGCTGCGACCATGGGCAAATCGCTTAAACCTCCCTGTGCCTCAGTTTCCCAATCTGTAAAATGAGGAGTTTAGACTCGATGGCCTCTGAAGACCCTTCTAGCTCTGAATCTATGATCCTTGAGGGCAGGGATTACTTTTTGTTTTGTTTTTTTGTAGCCCCAGCACTTAGTATGTTGTTTGGCACATAGAGTAAGTGATTAAATGCTTGTTGACTAATTGAAAGTGTACTGTACACTCCAGCCTGGGCCATTCAGCCTCTGCCA
The DNA here is from genome assembly GCA_028646515.1 of Pseudochirops corinnae. Classification (NCBI taxonomy): domain Eukaryota; kingdom Metazoa; phylum Chordata; class Mammalia; order Diprotodontia; family Pseudocheiridae; genus Pseudochirops; species Pseudochirops corinnae. The sequence goes on from CM053585.1 coordinate 265,797,789, forward strand.
TGGCTCAAAAATATGATCTGAGACTAGTATGCCAAGGGACTGGCTATGAAAAGAGAGATCCTTAAGAAATCAAAGGCTGCAGGGCTGCCTGACCTCCAGTTCCATCTCCTGGCCAAATAGAGGCAAGTCTGCTAGAGATGCCTTTCTATAGAGGTTGCACAAGCATTTACTAAGTACTTACTATTATATTCAGGACCATGTACTTCGTTCTGGGATACAGAGTTAAAGAAGTCACTGTCCCTGACCCATGGAGGCTCAGGGTATCAAACAGGAATGCTCCAACAAAGTCTGGTTAAGCTGTTTTTCTCTTTCTCACTGAGAGCCCTCCAGCTCTCACCTCTGAGCCTTTGCCCTGACTGTGACCCACCTCCACTCCTCCACATCTGGAATGCACTTCCTCCCCCTGCTAAATTCTTAGAATCTCTAGTTTCCTTCACGGATCAGTTCAGATATTACTTTCAGCACAAGGCCTTTCTGGATTCCTCTAGAGCAGTGGTTCTCAACCTTTCTAATGCTGCGACCCTTTAATACCCGTATGTGGGCAGACCCACCTGGAGATGGATAGAGGACCTGTGTCTCGATTCCTAAGACCACTGGAAATATGTGTTTTCTGATGGTCTTAGGCAACCCCTGTGACCCCTGTGAAAGGGTCATTCAACCCCCAAAGGGGTCGCAACCCACAGGTTGAGAACCACTGCTCTAGAGTCTAGTGCCTTCCTCGGCCTACCCTTAAAAATGATTTGTATTGGGGTGGCTAGGTGGTGCAGTGAATAGAGTACCGGCTCTAGAGTCAGGAAGACCTGAGTTCAAATCCAGCCTCAGATACTTAACACAAAACTAGCCTGTGACCTTGGGCAAGTCACTTAACCCCAATTGCCCTATCTTCTCCCCACCAAAAAATTAAAAAAGCAAAAAAAAAATTGTATTTTTTTTTATATATCTAATATGTACTTTTATATCTGTATATCTTTTCTGGCAAACTGTAAGCTCTTCAAAGAGAAGATATTCCTTCAATTTTTGCATCTGCAGTACTGAGCATAGTGCCAGGCCCATTGTAGTCAATTAATAAATACTTGCCATTGACTGACTGACTAATATCCTCAACAATCACCTGAAAGCAGAGATAATAATCCCTCCATGCTTGCCAATCCTATGTGACTCTCTTCCATATAGCCCTATAAATTCACTGTAGAGGGCCCACCCCAAAGTGCTAGGGGGCAGGTCTTGTTCTAGTTCAAATTACCTTGGAGGGGCAGATCCAAGATGGCAGATCAAAGGCAACTTAGCTGAAGTCTCCAAATGACTTTAAAACAACACCTCACATCAGAGCCAACACAAGGTCAAAGTAAGACATTTTTCCAATCTAAGAAAACTTAAGAGGATGGCAATAGTTATAGTGGGGTGAAGGCCTGTCTGGAGGCCACATCTGTGGCAACAGCAGCAGCACCAGCAGCAGGAGGAGATTTGGGAGCCCTCAGCCCAGAAACAGAAAGGGGATCAGACAACTGGCCAGAAAGAGATTAGAGGGGACTCTTTGGTACAGCTGGCATTGACTAGCAACTCTATTGCCCATACACAGTTCTGGGTTACAGTTCTAAGGCAAAGAAAGCACTAGGACAGTGGTTCTCAACCTGTGGGTTATGTTCAATTTAAATACATCCTGCATATCAGACATTTATATTACAATTCATAACAGTAGCAAAATTACAGTTATGAAGTAGCAACAAAAATAATTTTATGGTTGGGGGTCACCACAACATGAAAAACTGTATTAAAGGGTCACGGCATTAAGAAGGTTGAGAACCACTGCATTAGGACTTATGGCTGCAGGAGACCAGGGGACCTTCCTGGGTAAAGACCAGACCCACTGAGAAGGCAAGCAATATTATATCAACTATGCATGTGAAATCATGCAAAATATATTTCCATATTAGCCATATTTTTTATGAAGCAAGAAAAAAAAGAAAGTAAAAAAATTATGCTTCAATTTGCACTCAGAGTTCACCAGTTCTCTCTGGAGGTGGAGGGCATTTTTCCATCATGAGTCCTTTGGAATGGTCTTGGATCATTGTATTGACCAGAGAATTGACACACACCCAACTCTTTCACAGTTGATCATTATTGCAACATTGTTACTGTGCACAATGATCTCTTGGTTCTTCTCACTTCACTTTGCATCAGTTAATATAGATCTTGCCATGTTTTTCTAAAACCACCCCTCTTGCCATTTCCAATAGCACAATAGTACTCTATCACAATCATAGGTTACAACTTATTCAGCCATTCCCCATTTGATGGGCATCCCTTTGATTTCCAATTCTTTGTCACCACAAAAGAGCTGCTATACTTTTGTACATGTAAGTCTTTTTTCTTTTTCTTTGATCTCTTTGGGATACAGACCTAGTAGTGATATTGCTGGGTCAAAGGGTATGCACAGTTTTATAGTCCTGTGGGCAAAGTTCCAAGTTGTTCTTCAGAATGGTTAAACCAGTTCATTACTAACAGTTCATTAATGCACCAATTTTCCTTCATCCCCTCCATCATTCGTCATTTCTGATAGATTTGAGATATTACCTCAGAGTTATTTTAATTCCTGTTTCTCCAATCAATAATGATTTAGAGCATTTTTTCACATGACTATAGATAGCTTTGATTTCTTCTTCTGAAATCTGCCTATTTAAATCCTTTGATCTTTGTCAATTGGTGATGGCTCTTATTTTTACATATTTGACTCAGTTCTATTGACTCAGTATATATTTGAGAAATGAGGACTTTATCAGAGAAACTTGCTGTAAAACATTTTGACATTGCTTCATTTTCTATACCTTTTAGCATAATGTAGTTTCCCTGATTACCTCATTTAATTAAGTCTATTTTTGCTTTTGCTTTTATCTGAGATCATGACTGCTACCCCTGCCTTTTTTACTTCAGGTGAAGCATATTACCTTCTGCTCAAGCCTTTTATTTTAACTCTGTGTGCGTCTTTCTGTTTCAATTATGTCTTTTGTAAACAACATATTATTGGATTCTAGTTTCTAATCCATTCTCCTATCCACTACTGTTTTATGGGTGAGCTCATCCCATTCACATTCACACTTATGGTTATTAACTTTGTAGTAATTCCGTCCATCCCATTTTCTTCTGTTTCTTCCTTTCTCTTTTTGATCCTATCTCTCCTCAAAAGTATATTTTACTTCAAACCACTGCTTCCCTTAATCTACCCTCCTTCATATCACCCCAGGCCTTTCTCTTATCCCCTTACCCTGCTATTTCTTTTTTGGGTAAGTTACATATCTATACACAACTGAGTGTGTGTGTGTGTGTGTGTATGTATATATAATATACATATATTATAATACATGCACACACATATACATATGTGTATGGGGGTATTTTCCCTCTTTGAACCATTTCCAATGATGAGGTTTAAGCACTGCCCATACCCCTCATTTTCCCCTCCAGTGTAAAAACTCTTCCTTGCACTTCTCATTTATGTGAGAAAATTTGCCCCATTCTACCTCTCCCTTCCCCCTTCTCCCAGACATCCCTTTTTCTCACCCCTTCATGTTTTTGGAGATCATTCCTACATAATTGACAAACATCCATGTCCTCTGTCTAGTAAATTCCATTATCCTTAATAAAGATGATAAAGTTCTTAGGAGTTAAATTATTCCTTCTGGATTGATTTTCTAGGTCATGAGGTATTTCACATTTTCTTCTATTTTTTTCATTCTTTTGACTTTGTTTTATTGCTTCTTGATGTCTCATGGAGTCATTAGCTTCCATTTGCCCAATTTTAATTTTTAAGGAATTAGTTTCTTTAGTGACCTTTTGTACCTCCTTTTCCTTTTGGTCCATTCTGCTTTTCAAGGTATTATTTTCTTTAGTATTTTTTTCCTCTTTTTCCAAGCTATTAATTCTCTTTTCATAATTTTCTTGTATCTCTCTCATTCTTTTCCCAATTTTTCTTCTACCCCTCATCTCTTTCTTTAACTTTTGCAGGGATTCTTGTGGGGCCTGGGTCCAATTAGTATTTTTCTTTGAAGCTTTCATTGTAGCTTTCTTCATATCATTGTCTTCTGAGTTTATGTCTTGGTCTTTACACCACTGAAGCAGCTTTTTTCTTTTTTCTCATTTTCCTGGCCTATTTCTTGACTTTGAATTTTATATTACAATCAGCCTCTGCTTACCTGGAGGTGTGGAGGCACTATTCCAAGCTCCAGGCTTTTTCATGCTGCACTGAGCTAGTTCTGGAGGTCTGCAAGTTTTGGGTGCTTCCAAAGTAGTGTAACCCCGGAGAGGTACTATCACTGCTCTCCTGTTCTGCACTCTGGTCTTTACCCACGAAAGACCCCTGGTACCCTGCAGCCACAAGTGCTCATGTTTTCTTTGCCTCGGAACCATAACCATGGCCCCTGCTTCCTTGTAACTGACTCCCAGTACTCCTCTTCACCTTGGAACTGTGACCTAAAACTGTGTTATGGGCAATAAAATTGCTAGTCAGTGCAAGCTGTACCCAGTGAGAGCAAGGGATCCCCTGTAATCTCTTTTTGACCAGTTGTCTGAGCCCCTTGGTATCTCTGGGCTGAGAGTTATGGAACCTTCTGCTGCTGTGACTCTTGTTGCTGTGCGTATTGGGGCTCTGGACAAGCCTTCACCTCCTAAATTTTCTTAGGCTGGGAAAACGTCTCACTCTGACCTTTTGTTGGCTCTGCCACTCCAAAATTTCACTGGAGGCATTATTTTAATGTTGTTTAGAGGGAAATATTGAGAGGGTTCAACTGGTTGACTGCCCTTAATCCATTGTTTGTCCCCCTTAATTATATTTTAAAAGCATTTTCCCTACTTCAGTATTGAGGGTTAAGTGGTATCAATCTTATTGCCCCCCAACTTACCAGTGAGGTAGCTGAGGTTCTGAAAGGAAGTAACTTGCCCAGGGGCAACAAAGCTAATATCAGAACTGGGATTTTAACTCCTGACTCCAGGTCTAGTGTTCCCCTGGACCACAATATAGTATCCATTATATACAGAGCACTGTGATAGGCACTGGAAGAGAGACAAAATTTAAATAAGACATACTCTCTGCCCTCACAGAGCTTGTAGTCTATTAAGGGGAAAGGATGCAAACTCAGACAAGTGCCTGGTATGTGAGGTAGGAAGGGGATGGTCAAATATGACCAGGATCATGGGGACAGTATTTGAGGTGGGCTTCAAAGGATGGGCAGGAATTTAATAGGTGAGGAAAGGGCATTTTTGGTATAGAGAAGGGGATAGTCAAAGGCATCAAGGCAATAGGATGCGAATTCTAGAGATAAGACATTAGAATGGTTTGGCTATGTGGAGAAGGAGAGTGGTGTCAGGTTATGGAAAGCACTGAATGCCAAGCAGGAATTTTATTTTTAACTTTATTTGATAGGGAATAGGAAGCCATGGAAGGTTTTTGAGCAGAGGAATGCCATGTCTAAATCTATACATAGAGGGGCAGCTAGGTGGCACAGTGAATAGAGCACCAGCCCTAGAGTCGGGAGGACCCGAGTTCAAATTCAGCCTCAGACATTTGACACTAGCTGTGTGACCTTGGGCAAGTCACTTAACCTCAATTGCTTTGCCTTCCCTCCTCCAAAAAAAAAATCTATAGATAGGAGAGATTAAACTGGCAGCAGCATGAAGGACACTTTGGAAGAAGACTGGGTTACACAGAAGATCTGACCATAATGATGCAGGAGCCGGTAATGAGAGCCCAGACTAGTATGGTGGCAGTGACTCTAGTTTCTCCATTCCAGAGAGCTTATTCTACTGAACCACAATAAAATAGCTATTATGTGCAGAGTTTATTCATTATAAAAGAAAGGGTAAAAATCCAGACACAGAGACTGTTTGGAAGCCAGCTATCCGAGGCCACAAAAGTTGCCAAGTTCTTCCCTTGCCGGGTCAATGTGGTGGAAGCTTCTGGGCCTGGATAGGTACTATCCTTCCTGCCTGTCACTCAACAACTTTAGGTTCGCAGCCCTTTGGGCTGAGCTTAATTTCTAGGAGACAGCGCCATCTGCAGGTCTCAAAGCAAATGAAGTACAACTGGAATCCCGAGAGCCTTCATAGGCTTTCTTACTGTGGAGGAGACTCCTACCCCAGGCAAGAGGCACGAGGATGACTAGATGCTCTCTGAAGTCCCTTCTAGCTAGGAGAGATCTACGCTTTTGTTCCAGAAGTTCTCAGTATCCTGAACTGGGACTGAACACTCATGGCAGATTCTAGACCTGCTATTGCTCTAACCTAACTCCAGACTCTCATCCAGGCCTGGTGTGAGTCAAAGAAGCATTATTAAATACTTATGTTCCAGGCCCTGTGCTAAGCACTGGGGATCCAAGAAAGGCAAAAGACAGTTCCTGGGCACCTTCTCATGGGGGAGACACCATTTGAGTAAGTATTTGTTGTTGTCATTGCATTGTTTCAGGCATGTCTAGTTCTCTGTGGCCCCATTTGGGGTCTTCCTGGCAGAGACACTGGATGGGGTTTGCCATTCTCTTCTCCAGCTCACTTTACAGACGAGGAAACTGAGGCACATGGGGTTAAGTGACTTGTCCAGCTAGTAAATGTCTAAGGCCAGATTTTAAACTCATGATGAGTCTTCCTGACTCCACACCTGGCACTCTATCCATTGAACCACCTAACTGCTCCATAAATAAATAGATTTGTGTGTATGTGTCTATAAGTAAATATATACATGTATAGCATATGTACATATGCTTATATGTACATAAATATGAGCATATGTACATAAATAAGCATGTTATAAACAAATACAGATATTATGTGCACATTTACATGTGTGTAGCTATACACACATATGTATATTTGGTGGGGAGAGACAGAAAGGCAGAAACACACAGAGGGAGGGAAGAAGAGAGGGAGTGGGAAGGAGGGAGGGAAGGCAGTCTGAAAAGGGAAACATTCAGTGGCAGGTGGTGGGGAGACCAGAAAAGACCTCCTGTAAAAGGAGTGCTTTTTGAGATGAATTTTTAAAGAAGCAGGGAAATTAAGAGGTGGAGATAAGGGGTCATCCTGAGCAGGAGGGAGGGTCAGTGCCAATGTGTGTGGTGTTGCTTTGAGAAGCTGCAAGAAGGCTGGATTAGAGAGGCAACTGAGTGTGGTAAAGTGTGAAAAGACTAGAAAGGCAGGAAGGAGATGGGCCATGAAGAGCTTTAAATGTCACAGCAGTTTACATTTGATGCTAGAGGGAGTCACTGGGCCTTACTGAGCAGTGAGGCGACATGACCTAATTAGACTGTGTCTTAGAAAGATCACCTTAGCTGAGTGGTAGAGAGAGACTCGAGATCAGTTGTAAGAGGCTCTAGGGTAGAGACGAGAACTTCAACGAGAATTGTGGCTGTTTGAGTAGAGAGAAGGGGGCCAGTTCCTGAGGAAATGACAAGATTTAGCTCTGGGTTGAATAGGGGAGATGAAAGTGAGGAATCAGGATGATAGCAAGGTGTCTGGCAATATACCCTTTACAGTAACAGGGAAATGTATACGGGCAGAGGGTTTCAGGAAAGCATGAGTTGTTTCGGACATGTTGACTTCAGGATGCCTGCAGGATATCTGGGTTTGAGGTGTCCAAGAAGCAAGTGGTAATGAATGACTAACTCAGGAGAGAATAAAGCAAGATACACTGCTCTGGGATCCATCTGAAAAAGGGATTCATTAAACCCATGGACAGGGACAAGAAAAGGGGTTTTTTTTTTGCCTCATACTGTCCAGAGCCCAAATTGTCCCTAAAACCCACTCATTAATTGGGAAGAAAAGAGAACTCAAGAATTAGGAGGGAAAACTGTCACCTAGTCACTCACTGACAGGGCCTAAGCTCCTTCCTTCATGGGAAGGTACTCATTCATTGTAAAGGACTCAGCATTTAGCAGTCAGCTAGCCTGCACATGAATGATTACAGCCTTAACTCTCCAGGGCAGCTGCCTGCACAGTGGATAGAGTACCAGCCCTGGAGCCAGAAGGACCTGAGTTCAAATCCAACACTTAGTACCTGTATGACCCTGGGCAAGTCACTTAATCCTGATTGCCTTACACCCCCCCCCCCCAAAAAAAAAAAAAAGATGCTGGCTCTCAGTGAGGGACCCAGGACCACTAGTGCTGAGCACATCAAGAAGAGGAGATGTGGATCACAACATTTAGCCCCACCTCTAGCTAACAGTGGGCCCAGCCTCTAGCTCTAAGGCTGGAGCCATGGAAGAATCTGCCCGCCTCAGAAGACAGGAGTGCTCTCCAGGGGTTAGGAGTGTGGGCATTTCCTCCTTGTTGCAGTCACATCTTCCCTCTTCTGATACAGCAAGGTCTGGAGAGGCAGCCTGTATTTGTCCAACGTTCTGGCCTGGGGGAGAGGAACCCTGGGGTCGAGTTCTATTGGCCACTGACTTGCCACCTGACCTTGGGGGAAGTCCTGTCCTTCTGCGGATCCAAGGAGAAGCATGGAGGAGACGCAATAAATGCTTGTTTCTTCCTCCTCCTTCCACTCCCTGCAAGGCTTTTAGGGCCTGGGTCTGCCCAGGAAGATGTGATCACTACACCCCACTTTCTTTCTTGGAGCAATAGGACCAAGGTGGAAAACTACCTCTCCTTGGACTCTCAATGCACTGAGGATTTGAGGTTGGATGATTCCCTTCTAGCTCTGAAACTGTGATTTTTGCTATCTAATACTCGACTGAAAACTCCTTGACAGCAGGATCTTCTATTCTGGAGACACAAAATAAGTGTCAACCATCACAAATTTAGTCCAATTATATTGCGGATAGTGGATAGACCACTTAGTCAGGAAGTAGCCAGGAAGATCTGGGTTCAAATTCTGACTCAGACACTTACTAGATATGTAATCCGGGGCAAGTCACATTACTTCTCTGTGCCTCAGTTTCCTCAACCGTAAAATGAGTGAGTTGGGTTCAATGATCTCTAAGGTCCCTTCCAGTTCAAAATCTATTATCCTAATAATAGGGAAACTGAGCCAAGAGAAGTTGCAATATAGCCAAGACTAGAACTCCATGCATCCTGACATTCTAGCACACCTGGGTGATAAAGATTTCCATCTAAATTCAGAGCCTTTGGGATGAGGAGAGGGGAAACATAAAGTCCTTTCTACAACTGGCAACCTTCACCCCCTATCTTTGCCAAGTCTTGACACATTAGGGGATCCCAGAAGTCCCTACAAGCAAGTATGGTGGGCCTGTGGGATCCTTCAGCCAGTTCAGAGAGCTGCCCCCAGATGAGGTCCCACCCAGGAGGGAAGTGCCAAGAACTCCTCTGGGAGTTATGTAGAAGGCAGAATTAAATTTAGCTCCCTTTGGGGAGTTTACTTTCTGATGGAGGATAGGTAGATACTAAAAGGTGGCACTTGAGCTTTCTTGAATATAGTCAGGGCTTCCAAGAGGAGGGTCAAAAAGGGAGAGCCTTCCAAGCACTAGGGCTGGCCTGTGTAGGGAACTGTAGAGAGGAAAAGGAGGTGGGGGAAAAAGGAAAGAAAAATAGACGGGAAAACTGAATGCTGGTGTCACTGTGAGAATGAGGAAAGTCAAAGCTGGCTTTTGGAGGGAAGTGAAATGAATTTTGGAGTTTGGAGGCACTAGGGGGACATCCAAGTGGATAAATACATCTATTTGAGGGGACTTACAAGGCTGGGACATACATCTAGGAGATACTCCCAGGGGCCTGGCGTAACACTAGGTGGGGGGACAGTGGTGAGGTAGGGGAGGCAATGACTAAGAATACCTCCCTCACAGGGCTGTTATGAGGATCAAATGAAACAATTTGTACAAAGTGCTTCATTCAATGCCTGGCACAGAGAAGACACAATAAATGCTTGTTTCTTCCTCCTCCTTCTACTCCCTGCAAGGCTTTTAGGGCCTGAGTCTGCCCAGGAAGATGTGATCACTACACCCCACTTTCTTTCTTGGAGCAATAGGACCAAGGTGGAAAACTACCTCTCCTTGGACTGACTTCATGAACCCCCCCTAACCACGAGGTTGTCCCTGCCAGCATTTAGCCTGCGATCTTGTCCCAACAGCCATGGTGGAACTCATTCATCGTCTGCTCGGCCAGTCCAGGTAAGTGCGCTCAGGACAGCCCCAAATCCACTTTTCTGGTTGGGTGTTGAGGACAGGTATAATATGGGTCCCATTTCTTGCTGCCTAAGGACTTTTCACTCATCTTGAAGTGTTTTCCAAAAGGAGGCTTCGTTCCAAATATCGCAATCAGATCAGTGGCTGAATTTAAAATCCCTTCCATAAAATCCCTTCCTGAAACTAATTTATATTGCTGGCTTTTTGTTTGTGTAAATTGTGTATTAGGCTGATACTGTGAACTGTAAGTCTGGTTTGTGGTCAATTTTTAATATCAGGTAGCAGAACAATGGGGGAAGTAGGTGGATAAAGCAGTTGATAGAGTTCTAGGTCTGGAGTCAGAAAGACTCCTCTTCCTGCGTTCCAATCTGTCCTCAGACAGCTGTGTGACCCAGGGCAAGTCACTTAACCCCATTTGCCTCAGTTTCCACATTTGTAAAATGAGCTGGAGAAGGGACCCTGACAAACCAGTATCGTTGCCAAGAAAACCCCAAATGGGGGTCACAAAGAGTTGGATTGATTGAAACACCTGCAATTACTATGTACAAGTCAGATTCTAGAATCCTACAGAGTAGGGGAAAGACAGGCTTTAGTCAGGTTGCCGTGGGTAATTTGAGCTTCTTTCATAGTCAGCTTTTCCATCTTGCAAACTGAGGCTCACTGCTTGTACCACCCACCTCCCAGTGTTGTTGCAAAGAAGCTACCTCAGAAAATTGTGTGGTACAGAAGCAGGTCACTGCAACGTTTCCTTTCAGCTCCTTCCATATGTAGATGGAATTCTCTAAAACTTTTCTACCCGAAAGATGGCGGCGTAGCAGCAGCAACATATCGCAGCTCTCACATAGCCACCCCAAAATACCCATGGAATAGGACTCTGGACCAATCCTAGAACTTCAAAACGCACACAAAGATACTTCCCACTAAAGTCAGCTCGGCTACGAGGAACCATATCAGCACTGCGAACCGAAACCAGCCTGGCCTGAAGCCCCGGCTGTGCCC
>CM053585.1:265809405-265839375 GCA_028646515.1 Pseudochirops corinnae
TTAACCCTGTTCTGTCTCTCCCTGTCTGCTCTCATACTATTCCTCTCCTACCTCTCAATTTCACCTTTTAAAATATTATCCCATCCTATTCAATTGATCCTGCACCCTCTGTCTATGTACACATATATACACACACTCACATATGTAATCATATGCATACATACCCTCCTATATAGACATATGTGTATGTATACATATATATACATTTATATTCCCTTCAACTATCCTCATACTGAGAAAAGTTTCATAAGTTATAATTATCGTTTTTCCATGTTGGCATGTAAACAGTTCAATTTTGATAGGTTCCTTATGAATTCTCAAATTTTCTATTCAGTTCTAGTTTTTTCTTCAAGAATGCTTGGAAGTCTATCACCTCACTGAATGACCATATTTTCCCCTGGGTAAAGTTTTCTAAGCACTTTTCATACAGTATCTCATTTGGACCTCATAAAAAACCTGTGACATAATAGTATCTTCATTTTGCAGTTGGAACTGAGGCCCCATTCAATGACTTGCCCAGGGTCACACAGCCCATGTCAGGAGAGATTTGAGCCCAGACTTTGATTCTGAATCGGAATTTCTGAAATTCTGAATCAAGTACCACCACCCTGTGGCAGCTCTATACACAGAATGTACTGAATAAATGCTTATGGCATTATGATTTATGGTTTTATCTCTCTTCCAAATCTACAGTTAGTAAGTATATGAGGTCAGATTTGAATTCAGGTCTTCCTGACTCCAGGCTCTATCCACTAAGCCAGCCAGCTGCCTCCACTTGGCACATAGTAGGTATTTAATAAATACTTACTAACGGCCTGACAACTTCACCCCAACATCCCCAGCACAGTTTTACAAATTCTAAGGAGCTTGAGGAAACATCTGTTAAATAAATGTTACTAAAGCAAAAAAAAAAAAAAAAAAAGCAACTGGAGAGATCTTCAGCCAGTGCTTCAATCTTTTGAGCCCTCTTCTATTAACCAGTTTGGGATACACAGAAAAATTTTTTTTTCCCAAAATCAACAATCTTCTAGAATGTGATATGGCAATGATAGGCTCAAGTGATATTGAAAAGGTAATAAATAGTGGGGAATGATTGGGGTGTAGGGGGTGGGAGAAGGTAATCAAATCAAATTTATCTGGGCACAGCCCACATCAGCAGCCAAGAAAGGAAAAGAGAGCACTGAAACTATTTTTCCAATAACAATGTCAATCAAAGCAAAGAGGCAAAGCCTACACAAAAAAGAAGTTACAGATAAGTACAGCTGTATGAATCCTGGAACGAGTGACCAACTGAAGACACTGAATAAACGTTAGTGACTTGGTCAGAGAATAGTCAACGAATTCTCCAGGATGCCCATGAGATTTATCCAGCTCTTGCCTCTTCACAATTGCTTCCCAAATACCCATGGAATAAGAAAAGGACAGGTCTAGTCTGGGGAATGCTGAAGGCTAAGAGAGTCAGGAAGTACTAACCCAAGAAGCTGGTTAGGAAGCAACCATTCATAGGATCAACTTACAAACAGAAGGCAATGGAAAATTACAATGGAGCCACAGGCAGGAAACAGCAATCTAGGCCTCCTGTCAAGGCAAAGTGCAAGATATCTAGTCACATGGTAAGGCTAGGCAAAGATGAATGGGAATGTGTGGCTAGTAGTCAGCACAGGATTTTGTGTTGGTCATATATGGCTAGATTAAGAACAGTTTGGGTTTAGATACCTATAATTTGTCTAGCTAGAGCTTGTTTTCTTTGCTCCTTTCCCTTAGTTGCTAAGCAAAGTCCTCTTTAAAAAACCCAACCTTGTTTCAAATAGACGAAATGGGGGTGGGGAGGGAGAGGGAAGAGAACAAACATCTGTTAAGCATGTGTGCTCCATACTCTGCTAAACACTTTACAAATATTATCTTATTTGATCCTCACAACAACTCTGGGAGGTAAGCGCTATTACTGAACTCATTTTGCAGTTAAGTAAACTAAGGTAGAGTTTAAGCACCTTTCCCAAGGTGACACAGCTGGAAATGTTTGAGGATGAATTTAAACTCAGGTCTTCCAGACTTCAGGTCCCAAGCTCTATCCACTGGGCAATCTAACTGCCTAACTAGAAGGAGAGATCCAGGCTGAGCACAGGAGAACTAGAAAGCAGAAAAGGGATGGGCCCTGAAATTCTGAGGCCAGGTATGGACTACTAACAGGAAAAGGGTAATAAAAGGTACCACCAATGAGCTGGGATTAGGGCTAGGAAACACACCGAGGGTAAAAACAAAGGACCCCTTTAATATTACTTTTCATAAATCTGTATTTTAATCCAGAAAATTTCCCTTTCAATGATATGTAAGGATTTTAATTCAAAATATACTGTTATAGGGAAAGCTCAAAGTCTCCCATAGACAACATTCAAGAACCATAATTTTTCAATAAGAGCTGACAGTATTTTAAACTTTCATCTAGAATTCACAAATGCCTGACCCCAAGACTTACCACTCCATCACTGCTGGGATGCAGGCACAGGAAAGGCTAAGCGAAGATTGGTAGCACAAGCTCATCCCCTTTCTTCCAGATCAACAGATTGGCAGGCTGACCTGTCAATCGTCAGGCATTTTGTAGTGTAGCCGACAGAGAGATGTGTTATCTTCTCATCAGGGTTGAAGAATCTCTCACGGAACCAGAACAGTTATGCTTAAGCACCACACCACAATACTGTGCCAGGACCAACAGGGCAGAAGAGACACTTGCAAGAAATTACTACTGTGGCCGAGAATTAGTTTTATTACAAATTGAGTTCTGCACGTGATACGGAAAATCTTTTTTCCCTAAACTTATTTCAATCAATTAATTTTCCACACTCTTAATAAGCCATATTTAAGCTCGTGCAAAACAAATAAAAGAAAAGAAAAGTGATATTAATCTTTATTCTTTATGACTCTTCAGTGGTAGGAGAGGGGAGAAAACGAAAAGCAGAAATGTTTGCCATACCTAGGTAAAGACTGATTAAATTACAAAGTCTGGGACTTCATCAGGATAACTAAGGTCTCCTTCAGATCTAAGTCTTTGATCAAACACACGATGTGCCTTACATATACACAGAACAGCCAACACAGTGTTTGTTGTCCCCTCCCACACATATCCATGAGCAGGTTCTTAATAAATGTATATTGAATGCTGACTGACATTTTTAAGCATTATAAAAGCATAAAGATTACATAAAAGGTACTCCTACAAAAATCACAGATTACAGAATTATGGAGCAGGAGGGGGCCTTGGAAATTATTTAGCCCAATGCTCTCATTTTACAGAGAACAGTTCTCATTTCTAAAGCACTATACAGTTTGGACAGAACTTTCCATATAACATATCTGTGAGACAAAAATGGCAGAGCTATTATTATCTGCCTTACAGATGATAAAACATACAAATAAGGGAATCTGACTTGCCCAGGGTGACACGTGTATCAACTGCAAAGGCAGGAACTAGAATGCAGTCTCTTGCCTCCAGTTATGTGTTCCTGACATGCCTTGCCTCTCCATCCACACAGTTTCTGATCTTTTGTACTAGAACAGAAATCACTGGACCACACAGTGAAAAGACCCTGAATTTCAAGTTAGAGGCTCTGGGTTCAAATCCCAGCTCTCCCACTTCTAACCTGTATGACTGAGTAAGTCAATGAAACCTCTCTGTAAAAATCCTCTCCTGTAAAATGAGGAATGGGACTGGATGATCTCAAATGACTATAGCTCTAAATCTCTAAAATCTATTTTCAAGCCTATTTGCCATTTAAAAAGTCAGAGATTGGGCAGCTAGGTGGCACAGTGAATAGAGCTCTGGAGTCAGGAGGACCTGAGTTCAAATCTGACCTCAGACACGTAACACTAGTTGTGTTACTTTGGGCAAGTCACTTAACCCCAACTGCCCTGCCTTACCCACCTCCAAAAAGCAAAAATTTTTTTAAAAATAATAAACGGTCAGGGATGGACTTGTTTCTGAGTTCCAAAAAGGTAACAACAGAAAGTAAGCCTGAGGAATACCTAATAATCCCTGACAAACACTGTCAGTGCCAAGTGAGCCTGGCCTAGAGGCTGGGCTCCATCCACCTGCTGGCTCTGAGTCTACTCCCAACACAACACGTTTCAAAGGCTCACACGAAGGGAGGAAAACTTCATTCTTAACAAACACTAGGAAAAATGTTCAGAGACAAGGCTGTATTTGTTCCCACACAGCTGGAGAGGTCGGGCTGGACGTGAGCTGACTGGATTTTTCAGCACAGCATCACTCTCTACAATCTCTATTTCTCTGGTACCTTAACTCGCTCTCTGTTGCCTGGAGAGGATACTCTCAACTATAGCACTTTAGTGACAGGAAAACAAATGTTTGTAAGTGACAAGAAGAACTGAATCGGAGATGCTGCCAGCTTCATCATCAACTGTAGAAGGAATGTGGTATACTCTGTTCAAGTGAGGCAGTAAAATTCTGAAGGGGGAAAACATCACTCTAGTTGGAACAAAGATGACAAGAACAGGCTTGATGGATAATCAGTGCTCCCAAATATTACTATATGTGACTCAAAATAGGTACCTCACTTCAAAATATCAGCAGACATGCACCATCATATTTTTTAAATTCTGTTTCTGGGGTGGCTAAGTGGTACAGTGAATAGAGCACCAGCCCTGGAGTCAGGAGGACCTGAGTTCAAATCTGGCCTCAGACACTTAACACTAGCTGTGTGACCTTGGGCAAGTCAATTAACTCCAATTGCCCTGCCTTCCCCCTCCAAAAAGTAAAAAAAAAAAATCTGTTTCCTCATCTAAAAAAAATCAAAGGTATAATGCTATAATGGAAAGAGTACTAGACTATTCGCTGAACTGAAATGTCCAGAAGTCAAGAGACATAGATTCTAGCTCTGCCTGTGACATTAATTTGTTATGCAACAACGGGCAAATCACTTCATGCATTTATGCCTAAATTTTCTAACTTGTGAAATAAATGGAAATATTATTACTTCTATTACCTGTGAAACTCAAATAAAGTAATCAAAATGAAACTCTCTGTAGCCACAAATAGCTATATAAATATGTAGTACTAGATGATCTCCAAGGTACATTTCAGCTCTATTAGAGGATTCTTACTTGTTTGGGCCTCGAGGTGCAGTAGAACAGGCATTAGACTAGGAGACAGAAGACAAATTTAACTCAGCTCTGTCACTCTGCTAGACTTGCAGCAGGCCATTCCCCATCTTCCAGCCTTAATTTTCTCACTAGTAAAATGGCAATATACTTGTCCTGCCTATCACACAGGGTCATAAAGAAAATATTAAGAATGTCTATTAGCACACTTTATAAAAATTAAGCACTGGACAGATGTAATAGGATTCTTACTTGCATTATCTGACATGCCCTGTACCACACCCAAAATAGGCATTCTATCTTTCCTGCTTGGCTGACCAGCCACACTTGTCAGAAAACATCCCTGTTCTGCTAAGTCAATGAGACATAGAGACCAAAGCAATAGACTTCCACAAACCTCCAAATTACAATTCAGTGCTCAAGAAACTAGTCCAGTCCTATCTTCTCAGTATACAATGAATGAAGAACCTAAGTAAAAATCTCTAAAAATATGGGGAGGGGTTAAGTTGTCTAAAATAAAGAATGACAAAAGACAGCACTCCTGGGAAGCCTTTTTCATTTTACGGAGACAATCCACACTGTCTACTTTCTACTTTAAAACTGGATGTTCTCAAGTCTCCACATGTGCTTTTTCTGACCTCCCTGAGAGTGAAAAACCTTCTATTTCCTTTGCATCTGCCCACCAAATATATTCAGCATAAAGAGAGCCCTAAGTAAGTGTTGGAGAATCCTCTTCACATCTTCCAGCTCTGGGACTGTCACATCACTGGGACCCTTGGCTGTTTCTGTCCCTCTGACTGGTGGATTAGAGAAGGAAGCAAGAAACTGCCAAAAGCTCCCTTTTGAGACATTCTAGAAGCCAGCCAAGTCTTTCTTCAGTTACCATCAGCTGCACTGCTTGGTTTCACCTTCACCATCATGATGACCCCCACTTAGAGTACCCTCCGCCCCTCCCCCTTCCAGCTTCCTTTCTTGTGGTGTCTTCCCCCATTAGATCATAAACTCCTTGAGGGCAGGCACTACAGGTTTTTTTTTCTTTTTGTATCCCTAGCATTTAGTATAGTACCAGGCACACGGCAGGTGTTTAAGAAATGGGTACTGTATTGTATTCTAAGTCCAACCACAGAATCTTAAGAGTTGGAAAAGACCCTCTTGGGCCAAGAGGCTGAAGTGGGCAAACCCCCAACAATATTGCCAATGAGTGGCCACTCGGCCTCTGCTTGAGTTTACCTCCCAAGTCAGCCCTAGTCTATTTCTAGACAGTTCTAACTGTGGAGAAATGCTTCCTTATTAAGGAAACTGAGTTAATTTATTAAATTAAGCTGAAAATCATCTTTCTTTTTGTAACTTTAACACAGTCCTAGTTTTGTGCTCTAAAGTCAAAGGGAACAAAGCTGCTTCTTCTAGCTAGCAGACACCTGAAATCAATGACCATGTTTCCTCTTCAGTATTCTCTTTTTCAGGGCTAAATGCCTTCTTGAAGGTCTTTCAAGTGACTCATGGAATAGGATTTTTTGGTGTCCTTTCTCTGGCTGATAAGTGCAAGCTTGTGGTACCTAGGACTAAGCCCCAGGTCTGATGTGGATAGAGCAGTGAATCAGGAAGTAGAGGAGGTGTGATTCGAACTCATGTCTCTGAGCCCAGGTGCTGCCTCATGACAGCACACTACTAGAAGTCACAGAATCACAGGGTCATAGATACAGCGCTGGAAGGGCTCTCAGAAGCCATCATCTAGCTCCCTCATTTTACAGATGAGGAAACTGAGGTCCAGAGACGTAGTAAATGTAGTGACTTGCCCAGGATCACTGAGCTAATGATTATTAGAGCTGAGGCTCTGATCTGGAGCTACACTGGATTTACAGCTAGGAGACCTAAGCTCATGTGTTAGTTCACGGTCCATCAATGGAGATATATGACAAAAGGTAAAAGGCCCTATCTTCAAGGAGCTCACAGTCTAATTGGAGATACAAGAGGCAAAAGAGAAAACTATGTACAAATGAGATGTGTAAATGACAAACTGGAGACAATCAACAGAGGGAGGGCACTAGAATTAAGGGGGTTTAGGAAAAGCTTTTTGTAGAAATTAGGATTTAGCTGGGACTTGAAGGAAGCCAAGAGGCAGCAATGAAGAGGAAGAGCATTCCAGGGATGTGGATCAGCCAATGAAAAAGCCCTGGGTTGGGAGATGGAAGTGTGTGGTTTGAGGAACAGCAAAGGAGCCAGTGTGACTAGACTGGAGAGAACATGGGGGGAGTATAAGGTGTAAGAAGACTGGAAAGGTGATGGGGGGGGGGGAGGGAGAGAGATGAAAGGCTTTGAACATCAAACGGAAAATTTTACATCTTAGGGATGATGGGCAACCACTGAAGTTTACTGAGTAGGGAGGGTGACATGGTCAGACCAGTGCTTTTAGAAGATGACTCTGAAAGCCAAATCAAGGATGGGCTGGAGCAGAGGACTCGTGGTAGGCTACTGCCTGAGTATGAGGTGATGAAGGCCTGATCAGGGTGGTGGCAGTGTTAGAGGAGAGAAAGGGGCATATACAAGAAATGTTACTAAAGTAGAATTGAAAAATCCTGGCAAAAGATTAAATATGGGAGAGTGAGAGACAATGAGGAGTCAAGGAGGCACCTATGACGCAAGCCTGGGGGACTGGGAAGATAATGGTGCCCTCAGAAGAAAAAGGGGAGTCTAGAGGTGGGGGGGGGGGGGCTTGGGGAAGAAAGATGAGTTCAGTTCTGGACATGTTAATGTTGATGATGTCTAAAGGACATTCAGCACAAGATGTCTAATAGGCAGGCAGTTGGAGGCACAAGACTGGACATTAGCAGAGAGGAGGTTAAGGTTTGCATAGAAAGATGTGAGGATCATCAGCATAGAGATAACTGAATCCACCAAACGAAATGGTATAGAGAAAGAAGAGGACCAAGGACAGACCCCTGGTTAAATGACATGACCTGGATGAAAATCCAGCAAAGGAGACAGAGAAGAAGTGGTCAGATAGGTAGAAGACAGGAGTGTCCTGAACACTTGACGATCAACAGTATCAAAGGCTGCAGAAAGGTCAAGAAGGATGAGGACTGGGGAAAGGTCATTAGAGTTAGCAATTTAAGAGAGCATTAGTAACTATGGTGAGAAAAGTCTGTGTTGGTTGGGTAGAGTTAAGAAAAGAGTGAAGCTGGCCTTCCCAAGGAGTTTAGCCACCAAAAGCAGTCGAGATGTGAGATGATAGTGGACATGAAGAATCAAGTGAGGATTTCTGAGAATGGGAGAGACACGGTCATTTACAAGTAGTAGAGAAGAAGCTAGTAGACAGAAAGCCTGAAGACAAGTAAGAGAGTGAGGACTCTAGAGAGGGCAATGTTCTGGAGAAGAAGGGATGGAATGGGTTCACTTGTGTACACAAAGGGGTTAGCCTTGGCAAGAAGGACAATCTCTTCACATAAGAAAGAGATGAAGTAGATAGTGGCAGAAGGCTGTTGATTAATATGAGGTGAGAAGAAGGGAGCTCTCAGTAAATGGCCTCAAACTACAAGACAAGGTTCTCAGGTGAGAGGGTAAAAGAAGGAAGAGTTATGGGAGGTCTGAGGAGGGATAAAAAGGTTCCGAAGAGCTACCATGGTCAGCAGAATAGTAGGTTAATTGGGGAGGTGCACAAGGTTGCCTTCTAGCAGTGAGGGCCCAGTTGAAGTTATATAACAGATTTGCAGTAGACTGGTCAGCATGGTTTTGTGATTCAGCAGCATGCATATAGGAACAAGGGGATAGTGGAGGTGATCCAAAGCTGAAGCTTTACAAGGCAAGGCTCATGATATAAGGAGACAGAGGACTCAAGCAAAGAGGACAGTATAGAGCTGAACTGATTTACTTCTCTGCGACTCAGCTTCCTTATTTATATAAACAGAGGGCTGTGCTACTGGATGATCTCTCAGATCTCTTTCAGTTCTAGATCC
This sequence comes from Pseudochirops corinnae, assembly GCA_028646515.1. Classification (NCBI taxonomy): domain Eukaryota; kingdom Metazoa; phylum Chordata; class Mammalia; order Diprotodontia; family Pseudocheiridae; genus Pseudochirops; species Pseudochirops corinnae. The sequence goes on from CM053585.1 coordinate 265,818,474, forward strand.
TATGATTCAGACTCTTTCCACAGCCTCTTCTTACAACTTTAAGGCAAAATATACTAAGTGTCAAAAGAGAAGTACAAAGTCCTATGGTAGTTGCAGAGCAGCAGAGAGGTTGTGCTGATCAGGAAAGGTCACATCATGAAGGACAAGGGCAAGGTGGGATTTCTACAGAAGGAGATCACACGGCTGAGAGAGAGCTATTTCAGGCAAAAAAAGCAGCATGAACAAAGGAATTAGTAAAGCACAGATCAATTCCAGAAAATTACCAGTATAACTACAAAGTGGTTAAAATATAGTAAGTATGAGTACCTTTCCAGATAAGTCTGAGAAGGTGGGCTGGGCCATATCTTTGAAGGCCTTTAAATGGCAGGACGAGGAACTCAGACTTTATTTGGTAAGCAATGAGAAAGCATTAAGGATTTTTTAACATAATGATGTGGTCAGGTCTCAACATTAGGAAGATTAATCTGGAGGTGGCACAAAGGGCATAATGGAGAGGAAGAAACTGGGGGTATGAAGACTATTTAAGCAATTACCGAAATGGAATAAATGAGTGTCTAGTCTAAGGTCGTGGCCCTGGGAATAGGGAGGAGAGAATGTGAAAATCACCACAGAGGGACAAAGGATAGGAGCTGGCCAGTAACTGGATATGGAACATAAGGCAAAAGAATAGTCAAAGTTGACTCCTAGATACAACATTAACAAAAATAAAGAAATCTGGAGGAAATAAGAAAAGCAGCAGCAAGAAGCAGCTCAGTACAGAAGATATGATGCTGGCTCACAGACAAAACATATCTGTTTAGCTATTTCAGCTATTTCACCTGGCAGAGGTGCCTGTCAGGCACAAATAGGCACTTATTAAACAATTGTGCAGCAGTAGCAGTGCAGTAGTAACTAATACGTATACTGAGCTTTAAATACATTATTTCATTTGTTTGCCATGATATTAATGGAAAGAACACTAGACCAAAAAATCAGAGAGCCTGAATTCTAGTTCCTTCTCTGACACTAACAAGCTGTGTGACCTGGCTTACCTACATTCCCTCTCTGGGTCTCAATTTCCTCATTTGTCAAATAAGAGGGATCACTAAGGAACCATGTTTTAAAATTCTACAATTCTAAGAACTTTCTGGATGATGATAATAAGGAAGGCCAGTGCTGAACTGGAAAGAGTACTAAATATGTTGTCAGAGGACATCAATTAAAGTCCTAGTTCTGCTACTTACATAACTTTTTCCTTACCTGCCTCTTCCCCCTCTGGGCATGTTTCCTCATCTGTAAAACAGAGGTGTTGGACCTCATGAGGTCTCTTTCCAGCTCTAGATCTAACCTGAAAAAATGTCATAGCATCAGACTTTATTAAAAGACCCTCATAAAATCATTTGGTCAGCCCCCTGCCTTCAGGTAGGAAAGGCATTATTATTCCCATTTTACAGATAAGGCAACTAAGACCTAGAGAGAGTCCCACTGATCACTTCTTTCTCTGAACTCCTATCTCTATACCACACAATTTAGAACTTAAACAAATGTTCAAATTGTCCTCTAGTAGCTCAAGAACTGGCAGTCACAGAATCACAGAATTTTACAACTAGAAGGGGCCTCCATTTAGTGGCCATCTGGTTTAACCCTCCCCCCCCCCCAAAGACAGGAACCCAAACACAAAAGGAATTACTACTAGACAACAGCCTTGACAAGTGACCACCCAGCCTTTGCTTGAAAATCTTTAATGAAAATGGAATCTACCCTTTCCCACAGTAACTCACTCACTCTATTTTGGGACAGCTGTACTTGTTAGGAAGTTTTATTTTCTATTTTCTGCAAAGCAAGCTTGAATTAATCCTTTTGCAACTTTCACCTGAGTAATGTCCAAAAGGCTATAAAAATGTACATGCCCTTTGACCCAGCAATGTCACTACTAGGTCTGTAATTCCAAAGATATTGGGGGGGAAAAAAGGAAAAGAATCTGTATGTACAAAAATATAGCAGCTCTTTCTGTGGTGGCAAAGAATTGGGGGAAAAAAGGGACGCTAAATCAACTGAAGAATGGCTGAACAAGCTGTGGTTTATGATTGTTACTGTGTTATAAGAGATGAGCAAGATGGCTTTAGAAAAACCTGAGATTTCTATGAACTAATGAAAAGTGAGGCAAGCAGAAAAGTGTACATAGTATCAGTAATATTATAATAATAATCAACTGTGAATGACTTAGCTATTCTCAGCAATACACTGACTCAAGACAATCCCAAAGGACTTATTTCTTTTTCCCCCAATTTTAAACACTTTTATTTAAACTTTTTGAGTTTCAAATTCTATCCCTTCCTCCTTCCCTTCCTTTCCCACCTTCCTGAGACAACATGCAACCAGATATAGGTTATATACATGTGCACATATGTAAAACATTTTCATTAGTCATTTGTACAAGACTCAAATAAGAAGTGGAAAAAAAGAAAGTGAAAAATAGCATGTTTCAGTCTATATTCCATCAATATCAGTTCTTTCTCTGGAGGCAGACAGTATACTTAATCATTAGTCCTTTTTTATTTTATTGTATCTTGATGTCTCATAGAGTCATTAGTTTCCACTTATTCAATTCTAATTTTTAAGGAATTATATTCTTCAGTGAGTTTTTTGTACTTTCTTTTCCATTTGGCCAATTCTATTTTTTAGGGAGTTATCTTCCTCAGTAAATTTTTGACTATTGACTCTTTTTTCACGATTCTCATGCATTACTCTCATTTCTTTTCCCAATTTTTCTTCTACTTTTCTAATTTGTTTCTTGAAAATCTTTTTTAAGCCCTTCCAGGAACTGGTTTTGGGCCTTAGACCAAATTATATTTTTCTTTGAGGTTTCTTTTTTTTTTTTGCTTGTTGGAGGGCAGTTGGGGTTAAGTGACTTGCCCAAGGTCACACGGCTAGTTTTTGTGTTAAGTGTCTGAGGCCAAATTTGAACTCAGGTCCTCCTGACTCCAGGGCCGGTGCTGTACTCACTGCACCATCTAGCTGCCCCAGTGCGCCACCTAGCCACCCCTTCGTTGAGGTTTCTTGACACTATTGTCTTCTAAGTTTATGCCTTGATCCTCCCTATCACCATAGTAACTTTCTATAGTTAATCTTTTGTTTGTTTGTTTGATTTTTATTCATTTTTTCGGTGTCGGTGTTTTTATGCGAGAGTTGGGCTCTGGTCCTGCACTAAGTTTTTTGCACTGGGGCTCTGGGTCTTACTGCTGGTTTCACTGTGCTTCAGGACTTCGCTGCTTGTTTTCTCTGGAGTATAGGCTTCCCTTCTGGCTTGTACTTGGGGGTGGGGCCTCCCTGTTGGTCTGTTGCAGGGGTGGGGTCTTGCTGCTGTGTTCTTATGGTAACAGTCTTTCTGGTGGCTAGCCCCAAAGAGAGGATCCTACTGAACTCTGCTCCAGAGGTGGGGCCTGTTGCTGGGTTACTATGGAAACAAGGTCTCTCTTCTGGTAAGCCACTGCTGGCCAGCAATGTGGTCAAGGCCTTACTGGTGGTTTGTATTGGGAGTAAAAGTTGCTGGGGTGGGGACCTGGGGACTGCTGTTTTGCAGGAAAGAGTGGGCCTCACTGGTGGTTTGTTCCAGGCTTGGAGGCCTGCTGTAGGCTCTCAGCTGTGAGACTGGCTGCTGCTCCTGCTGCTTTTGGACCTTGATCCCCTTCGACCCTAGTAAGACAGACCTTTCCTCCTGTGCTGATAAGCTACTTCCCTGCTCCTAGATCAATTCTGAGGAGGTTTTCTAGTTGTTCGGAGGGGAATTTAGGAGGGCTTCTGAGGGTTCCTTCCTTCCTTACTCTGCCATCCTGGAACCAAAAGCTGTAAAGGGTTTCCAAGGGATTTATTTCTGCCATCTACCTCAAGAGAATGAAGTGATGGGGCCTGAAGCATACTTTTTATTTTATTCTTCTTGTTCTTGGGGGGGACTCTTTGTTTTCTTTTACAATATGGCTAATATGGAGATATGTTTTGCATGACCACACATGTATAATTTATCTCAAACTGCTTGCCTTCTCAAGGAAAGAGTAGGGGAAGGAGACAGGGAGAGAATTTGGGAATCAAAATTTTTAAAAAAACAAGTGTTAAAAATTGTTCTTATTTACAAATGGAAAAAAAAAGTTTTGGTTTTTTTTTTTTTTTAATACAGAATTAGAAGGGAAAACAGTTAAGTTAGTTAAGCAGATTATAAACAAAGGCTAGGGAAGAAAGAAGAGAAAATCCACAAAGGAATCTGCTACAGTCTTAGTTTTAGTAACACTGTAAAAACCAATACTGACCTAGATAGGTCCCTCAAGGAACGTCACTCCTCCAGTCTTGAGGCCCTTGATCTTTATTTTTTTCTTGGCACAGAAAGTCATATATGAAAGCCTCTATTCTAAGACTCCTTAGGTACCTGCCCCTCAACCCTTGACTTTTCCTCAGGACCTGGACATGGCTGATGCCATATGACATAGCCAATTTGAAAATATATTTCAAAAAACAATTATGAAAGACTTCAGAATTCTGACTGATGAGAGGAGAAAGATGAAGAGGAGGAAGAAGAGGAGGAGGAGGAAGATACATTTATATAATACTCACTATGCACCAGGAACCAGTAAGTTCCTGTGTAAGTAAAGGCATGTAAGTAAAGCTAAGTGCTTTACAATTATCTCACTTTATATTCACAAGCACCGAGGGAGGTAAAGAGAGATTATTATTCCCATTTTATACCAGAGTATAACCAAAGCCCAGGGTCACATAGCTAATAAGTGACTGAGGCTGGATTCAGTCTCAGGTCTTTCTGACCCCAGGCCTAGTATCTTCTCCATCACACTGAACCACCTGCCTGCCCCTAGTCCAAAGAAAATCACCAACCTCCTATCAGAGAGGTAATTGGCTTAAAAGCCAGAATGAGACATGAATTTTTGGATGTGGCCAAAGTGGGAATTTGTTTTAACTAGACTGTGAGATTTTGCTATGAGAATATTTAACATGTATACAGGCTGTTATTGTTGTTGTTTTGTCCTTTGTTCTTGAAGAGGACCATGACATCAGGAAGATGATGCCATGACTTGCAAGTGAACAGGATTTAGAAATGTGAGGAAGGGCTGTGCAAGGTCACCAGCCTCATTTTCTCTCCAGAGCCATCTGAGTCCAGTGACCAGGTATTCATCAGGACGACTGGAGATGGCCCCCTGGTATATAGGTATGTACAAAAAGGATAGATGAGATTTTTAAAGCCCCCAAAACAAAACTCTCACAATGAATTCAATCTGTGTATGGGTGTCCTCTAGAAGGGCTGCTCTGCAAGCACAAACACGCACACACACATACACACACACACTCGCACTCTCTCTCTCTTTATCTCTCTCTCTCTCTTTCTTTCATGCATAAATATTTTTTTCCATGTACCTCCATCAGGAAGAAGAGGCTATAGAGGGAGGGGATTTTTTTCCCCATTAATTCTTCTTTCTAAGTGTACTCACATCAGTGCTAGACACAGTCAGAGCTGCAGTTTTGAGGGGGATTTTTAATTACACCTTGAAATCACCTTCAGCTTATAAACAATGAAAGAAAAGATTTATATTGAGTGATGCTTGCTAGGTCTGAGGAAACCATTATCTCCAGCCAGAATTAAACTCTTTGCAGAGAGTTTCAAAAGCAAGGCTGAAAATGCCTCAGTGTCAGTAGAGGGTCACTGACCCATAGGAAAGAGATGACAGAAGGCCACATTGCAAGTAAAACAGTTTGCATATATTTTCCCTATTTTAAAAGGTTCTTCCTTAAAATAGAAAACAAGCATCAATTTTGTCCAATAAATACCACCACTACTAAAAATATGTCTTAGTTCAGTGGTATGACCATTTAAAAGAGATAAGAAGTGGAAGAAAAGAAGGCAAGGCAGAGGGGACAAGAGGGGATAGGTGAGTGGGTAGTTGGAGGGTGGGACACAGGCAGAGGAAGGATGGGGATATAAGAGGGATAAAGTGAAGGGGATGTAAGAGGAATATTAGTAAAGTGCTAAGAAGGGAAGTAGGAGCTATGTAAAATATTAATAAAAGTAATATTTGTTGGATTTATTTGGCTAATATGGAAATGTTTTTTGCATGAATTCACATGTATAATCGACATATTGTTTGCCTTCTAAAAGGGTGAAAGAGGGGGATGAAGGGAGGGAGAGAATTTGAAATTCAAAATCTTAAAAAATGAATAGTAATTTTTTTATTTAATTGGGGAATATTTAATGAAAAAATAAAAAGACATTTTTAAAAATAGCTGCATTTATACATAGCTTTTAGGTTTACAAAGTGGTTTATATACATATTCTCTCACTTAAGCCTCATTTAACAACCTTGAAGGCTAGTTAGTACAAGTGATATTCTGTTTTAACCAAAGCCCAAAGAATAAGTGAGACCACTTTAAATTGGCCCACTCACAAGGCTACTGCCCTAATTCAGCTCATTAGCTCTCTCCTGGATGTTTCAGTAGCTCCCAATTGGTCTTCCTGACAAATCTCTGCCCTCTACAATCAATCCGCCCTACAGCAGCCAAAGTGATATTTCTAAAACACAGGTCTTCTCATGTCACTCCCCTATTCAGACTCTACCAGCTCACTATTACCTCTAGGATCAAATACAAACTCCTGTTATCATTTAAAGCCCTGATGATCTGGCTTCATTCTATTTCTCTAGGTTTCCATATCCATTACTCTCCTTCAACTCAGCCAGACTAGCACTGTAGTTACTTCCAGAAAATATTCCACGTCCTTTTTTGCACAGGCTTGTTTCCATGCCCAAAATGCACAGCCTCCTTAACTATACTTCTTAGAATCTCTAGTTTCCTTTAAAATGCACTTGAGTCTGTTTCTAGTGCCTGCCTCCTGATAATAACTTGAATTAATAGTACAGTCTGATAGTACATTTTCACTCCCTTGTTAAGACTATAGCCTCCCTGAAGGAAGGTACTTGTTTTTTTCCTTTGCATCTCTAGCACCTGGGACAGTGCCATATAGGTGAAATGCTTACTTACTGAGAGATGGCATTTGTTATCAGTTAATAAATAGTAAGGAGAGAATTTGAACCCAACTTCTAGATGCCAGATCCAGGACCCTATTCAATATTAAACAATAAAGCTTAAGATTCAAAAGAAACAGAGAGAACTGAAGGAAAACAGAGAAGAAGAAAGAAGAAAAGGAGAGACAGAGATGATAGAGAAAGGGTGAGGAAGGCAGGGACTTTAAGGGAAGAGAGAATGGGAGGGGGGACAGCAGAAGACTGAGACAGAAAGGAGCGAAGAAGGAAGAGAAACAGCACACATTCTAAAGCCAGAGGTACAAATCCTGCCTCTAATCCTTACTAAAGATTTGTTCTTGGGCAAGTCACTCCTTGGGCCTCAGTTTTCTTACCTGTAAACTGAGGGAATTGGACCAGATGTGATCTCTGAGATTCATTCCACCTCTAAATCTACAATTCAAAGAGAAAAGGGACAAAGAACAGGGAGAGAGGAGAAAAGAAACTGACAAAGAGAAAGGGAGGAGACAAGGAAAGGAGAGAGCATAGAACAATGAGAAAAGAATCACATACGGAGTGACAGCCCCACACATAGAAGAGATCACGAGAGAAGTGTAGAAGAGGAAAGGAAGATGGTCAAATATATGAGTAAAGAAATGTGGAGTCATGGAAAAGGAAAAGGACCAAGAAGAGATACAGGGTGAGGAGGGAGTGCATCCTCTCACAGCCTGTTTAACTGGAGCTGGGTGCTTTAGACTAAGTGATCATGAAGACCTTTTGAAATACTGATTAACCACTGTGGCTGCCTCTTAATGGAAGAAAGTTCTAGGATGCCACAACTGTGGCCTGAGCAACATTACCTAGTACCTGCCCTCAAGTGGGGGAAATCAAAGGGGACAGATGAGAAAAGGCCCAGAAGGTCACCCCTAATCTGGAACCAATATGAAAATGAATGAGACTGCCTGTTTTTTCTATAGGATTTTCTTATTTCCTGCAGAGTAATCATCTCATGATAATGGTCCTGGCTTCTCCAAAGAGAGGGAAAAAGACAGATGGATCTGCTCGTCTAGGCCTTTAACCACAATAAAGACTTTCTGCAAATCTCAGAATTGCTTTCTCCTCAACATATGACTTCAGCCCTATCTTTGTGAGGAAAATCTGGGCTTAGACACTGGAAAGAGCTGAATCTATAACTACGTCAAATTCGAGTCTTATGAAGGGGAGATGTGAAGAACATATAAAAGTAACTTTGCAAACACAATTTTTTCCCTTGCCCTGAGAATCTGAAGGCAAGGAAGAGTTTGCCATTTGATTTCCGTTCCCAGGCTAGAACGCACTGTTTCTTTTCCGATTTGCTTTTCTTTTCACCATTTCCGGCTGAACTGATGCCAACAAGACCCCCTTTTGTTTAATGCAGCTTTTGTGCTTTGGCAGCAGAAATTACAACCCAGCTCCTAAGCTGGGGTCCTAATTTTCAACGTATGTTGTGTGCAGAGCAGCCCCTCTAGAGGACAAAAGCAGGGCATTCACAGTGGTGGGAAGGGGAGGGGAAAAACTACCCATCCTGCCTTGCTGGGCAACAGCCCAGGAAAGAGGGGAGGGAGGGCACAAAGCTTCTAGAAACGTTGGACTGAGAAAGGCAAAGAGAGTGACGAGGACAAGATCAGAAGGGATGGGGGGAGGAGTCAGCTAGAGTTAGAAGGGGACAAGGGGACAAAGATGGGAGGAGAAGGAGACCAGAGAGCAAAGCCAGAATGGTTAGGAATTCAAGGCAATGTCCTCAACTAGTAGGGGGTTTGAATTAAAGATCTTACTCAATATCTTTACCTGATAGGTCTTCCAGAGCAGTTAAGCCTAGGATACCCCTTTCCCTCTTCTCCCTCCCAAGATTCCCAACTGGAGTAAGGAAAATGAACAATATCTAAGCCCTTTCTCTCTGAGGCTCACTGATTTCACTGGTGTCTCCAGTAGAGTCTTAAGGCTTCAAAGAAGACAATCTTCACTCAATGAAACTCCTATATTAAAGTCTCCCCTTTCTGTGTGCCCAATGGAAAACAGCCAGCTGCTAATATCTTAACTCTTTGCCCGAGAAAGGTCAAAACATGCTTTACATTCAGAAATGCCTTTTGGTAGGAGCAGCTGCATAAGAGAGAAGGAAAACACGAAAAAATAAGGAGAATAAAAATATTTATGACAAATGTGACAGAATCTGGCAACTAAACAATACAAAGAGAGAAGTAGCAGCACGGTGTTGGGGATAAAAAAGCCAGCCTTGACATCAGAAAAATCTGAGTTCAAGTAGCACCTCTGACATATGCTGAATGTGTGACCCTGAAGGCCTGTCACTTATTTTAGGCAGTGGCCCAGGTTACTTTCTATTTTTCAGAGGAAGTGCCTATTTGCATTCTTAAGAGAGTTTCCTCCTTTGGAGTTCCCTAAAACAATGCAATCATAGGTCAGAGATTAAGAAATAAATAAACTGCATAAAGAACTGTTAAAAAAGACACAGTAGCAACAAGCCCCTGTCCATAAGAGATTCATCACTAAAAAGCCATGAATATGCAATTTTTAAGAGGTTGCACCAGAAAATGCTCAATCTCAATAATAAAGAGATGCAAATTAATACAACTTAGAGACATCACATCATACCCATTCAATGGGTATCTTGGGGGAAGGGGATAGGGAAAGGAGAGGGATGATAGAAATGACCAAAAAAATAATTACAAAGGGGCAGAGCCAAGATGGCAGAGTAAAAGCAGGGACTTGCTTGAGCTCACCCCCAAACCCCTCCAAATGCATATAAAAAAACAACTAAACATATTCTAGAACTACAGAACCCATAAAAATGGCAACATGAAACACATCTCCAGTCCAAGACAGCCTGGAAGGTGGACAGGAAGGATCTATTGCACAGGCTGGGAGCAGACTGCAGACTGGCACAGCCCACTCCGGGACTGGAGCAGGCCTCAGGGAACTGAGTCACTGGCAGCTATGGCAGTTTCCAGACTTCTCAACCCGCAAACGCCAAAGACAGCATAGAAGGTCAGTGGGAAAACTCCACAGGACCTGGGTGAAAGAGGAGCAATTTGGCCCCAGTCCCAGGGCAGCAGAGGTGGCAGCGGCTGCAGCGACTGTGGCAGCAGCAACAGCAGATGGTGGGAGGATAAAGCAGCTGATCAGAGGGCTATTGCAGGGATCTCTTTGCTGGCTTTGAGAGAGGAATCTCTTGCTTTAGCCTGTTTGGATCTGGGTCACAGTCCTGGGTGGTAGTCCCAGGGTAAGGAGTGTTGGCATGGTAGAGCTTGTGGCAGTGACACAGAGGGAATTCTCCTTACAGTTCCAAGGCAGAAATGAGTGCTTGGAATCACTCAGACCAGAGTACAGGCCAGGAGAAGAGAAAACACCTCTCCTTTGAACATACCACCTTGGAAGAGCTGAAAATTTTCGAGTCCCTAGAAGTTTCTCTGAAAACAGCTATATAAAACCCCAGAAGCCTGGGACAATAAACTCAACCCCAACTGCAGAGTCCTACCCTGACAAAGAGTTAGAAAGTCAAGTATTTGGCTGGGAAGATGGGCAAACAGCGTAAATAAAACTCAAGACTATAGAATCTTACTTTGGTGATAAAGAAGATCAAAACAACCAGAAGAAGACAACAAAGTCAAAGCTCCTATATCTGGAGGTCAAAGGAGCTAGGATTAAAACCAAGAATCACCTGCTCAGCAAAACAGAGTAAAATACTTCAGGGGAAAAAGATATTCAATGAAATAGAGGACTTTAAAGCATTTTGGTGAAAAAACCAGAGCTGAATAGAAAATCTAACTTTCGAATATAAGAATCAAGAGAAGCATGAAAAGGTAAACAGGAAAGAGAACTTATAAGGGACTTATTAAAGTTGAAATGTTTACATTACTACATGAAAAGATGATATCTGTAACTCATGAGGCCTTTCTCAGTATAAGGGTAGTTGAAGGGAAGATAGATAGATGGCACAGATAGATAGAATATTAAAGGAATGATATCTAAAAAATAAAATTAAGGGGTGAGAGAGGAATATATTGGAAGAAGAAAGGGAGAGAAAGAATAGAGTAAATTATCTCACATAAAAGAGGAAAGAAAAAGGTTTCACAATGGAAGGGGAGAGGGGAGAGGTAAGAGGGAAAGACTAAAACCTTACTCGCATTGGATTTTGCTTAAGGAGACAATATTATACACACTCAAATGGGTAACTTACCCTACAGAAAAGTAAGTGGGAAAGGGAGAAAGCGGTAGTGGTGGGGAGATAATAGAAGGAAGGACAGACTGGGAGAGGGGGTAGTCAGAAGCAAACACTTTTGAAAAGGGACAGGGTCAAAGGAGAAAACAGAATAAGTGGAGGATGACATAGGATGGAGAGAAATATAGTCTTCTGCAACATGACTATTATGGAAATGTTTTGCATAACTACACATATATAACCTATATTGAACTGCTTGCCTTCTCAATGAGAGTGGGTGGGGAGAGAAGAAGGGTGAGAATTTGGTACTCAAAGTTTTAAAAATAAATGTTAAAAATTGTTTTTACATGCAACTGGGAAATAAGATATATAAGCAATGGGGTATAGATATCTCTCTTGCCCTATAAGAAAGTAAAGAGGAAGGGGTAATCATAATGTATGCCATCTTGGGGTGGGGGGGAAGGGAGAGATGGGGAGAAAATTTGGAACTCAAAATCTTGTAGAAATGAATGTTGAAAACTAAAAGTTAATTAATTAATTAATTTTTTGAAAAGAATAATTCACCACCAAATTCTTGGGAGCAAAGAATAAAGTCATTTTTCAATCTTAAAAAAAAAAATTACAAGATGGTAGGATTTGTGTAAATGCTGGTGGAATCATAAACCTGTAACATCTTTATGGAGCATTATGGCATTACTCAGTAAAGACTGCAAAAATAATAATACCAAAGACAGTGGAGTGTAGGTAACAACACAGATGAAATCTCCCAATATTCCCCTCCAAACAACTTTAACAACTAAAATTCAATTTTGGAGCAGCAGAGCCAACAAAAGTCTGGAGTGGGACATTTTTCCAGCCTAAGACAACTCAGCAGCACCTGTGACACCAGGGTGGAGGCCTGTTCAGAGAATGCATATAAGGGAGGCAGGCTTTGGAGGAGGCAATAAAGGGGATGTCTGTGTTAGGGGGTGCTGGGGGGGCGGGGAGGTGAAGCAGCAGCAGCTTCAGGAGCTCTCAGCCCAGAGATACCACAGGAATCAGACAACTGGTCAGAAAGAGACTACAGGGGACCCTCTGCTGAAAGTGGGTGCAGCTGGCACTGACTGGCAACATATACAGTTCTGGGTCACAGTTCCAGGGCAGAGAAGAGCACTTGGGCTTGCAGCTGCAAGGAAACAGGAGCCCTTCCTGTGTAAAGACCAGAGTGCAGACCAGGAGAGCAGTGACCATACCTCTTCCTGGATCACTCCACTCTGGAAGCACCAAAAACTTGCAGGCTGTCAGAACTAACTCTGAAAACATCAGCACAAATTTAAGAATTATTGGACTACCTGAAAGCCATGATCAAAAAAAGGGCCTTGGGGCAGCTAAGTGGTACAGTGAACAGAGCACTGGTCCTGGAGTCAGGAGGATCTGAGTTCAAATCCTGTCTCAAATACTTAACACACACTAGCCATGTAACTAACCTTGGGCAAGTCACCTAACCCCAATTGCCCCGCCCTCCCCCCTTAAAAAAAAGCGGGGGGGGGGGGGGCGGCCTAGACATCATCTTTCAAGAAATTATCAGGGAAAACTACCCTAACATTTTTAGATCCAGAGGGTAAAACAGAAATGGAAAGAATCTGACAATCACTTCCTGAAAGAGATGTCAAAATGAAAACTCCTAGGAATATTATAGCCAAATTCCAGAGCTCAGAGGTCAAGGAGAAAATATTACAAGCAGCCAGAAAGAAACAGTTTAACTATTATGTTTTAGCAGCTTCCATGTTAAAGTAATGGAGGGCTTGGAATATGTTATTCCAAAGGACAAAGGAGCTAGGAATACAACCAAGAATCACCCAGCAAAAATGAGTATAATACTTCAGGGGAAAAAAGGACATTTAATGAAATAGAGAACAAGCATGATGAAAAGACCAGAGCTGAATAGAAAATTTGACTTCAAATGCAAGATAAAAGAATCATAAAAAGATAAACCAGAAAGATAAATCATAAGGGATTCAATCAGGTTAGATCATTTATATTCCTACAGAGGAAGATAACACTTGCAACTCCTAAGAACTTTCTCATTTCTCATTGTCTACATAGACAAAGGGCATGAGTGCCAGTCAATTATGTTGAGATGATCTTAAAAAAAAGTAAGAGAAAGGGGGATGTACTGAGAAAAAGAGAAAGCTTTCTCATATAAAAGAGACATGCAAAGAAGAGCTTTTACAGTGGAGGGGGTAAAAGAGGAGTGGGGGTGAGTGATGTTTCAAACTCATTCCCACTGGAACTGGTTCAAAAAGAAAGCATACACATATACACACACACATATACACAGAGTTTGGTGTAGAAATCTATCTGATTCAATAGCATAACAGAAGGGAAAAGGGATAAGAAACACTGGGAGGCGAACTAACAAAAGGGAGGGTAAATTTAGGAAGGCAATGGTCAAAAGCGAAACAGACCTTTGAGGAGGGAAAGGAGAAAAAGAGAAAGGGAAACAAAAGAAAATAGGATGGATGGGAGAATATACACTGTAATCATAACTGTGAATGTGAATGGGATGAGCTTACCCATAAAACAAGTTGACACAAGACTGAATTAGAAAACAGAATTCAACAATATGTTGTTTACAAGAGATACACTTGAAACAAAGACACACACAGAGTTCAAATAAAGGGTTGAAATTTATCATGCTTCAGCTAAAACAAAGATTAGCACAGCAACCTCAGTGTCATCTTCTATTCCTCATCTTCTCCTGTCCTGCCCACATCTCTTGCATATGCCCCCTTCTCTCCACTGACACTGCCAATACCCTGAAGAAAACCCTCATCACTTCATACCTGGACTACAAAAAAGCCTACTGGTAGGTCTGCCTGCCTCATGTTAGATGAAGACCTCCCTCTATTCAATTAACCCCAGTAGCTCCCTATCACCTCCAGGATCATATAAAAAACCTTCCATTAGGTTTAGAGCTCCACAACTTGGCCCCGCCTACCTTCTCGGTCTCTACATCTTACTGCCCTCCCCAGCATTTCCTTGGCATAGTGCCTGGCACTCTGCAGGAGCTTAATAAAAGCTTCCTAACTGACTGTTCCTCGAATTTTGGTCTTTAGAGTGTTGCTGGACTGGCCCCCACCATGGTCATACAAAAGGGGTGTCACAGGTGACATCTAAACCCAAATCTCTCAGATAAAGTGGCACCGCATCCCCACCACCCCTCCGCCTCAGTGTCTGTGAAGTTAAAGATGGATGTAACCTAAAAATCTGTCCAGAGAAATGGTTAAACTGAAATACATAAAAGTCATTATCACAGGTCCATCCAGTCAAATACATTAACGAAATGAAATACTGAAAAGCATTTAAAAGGGACTCCTAAGACGAATACAAGAAAACCTGCAAATAATGCAGTGCAGAAAAAAAGCAGGGCCAGGCGGAAGGCGGCGGGGGCGGAGCAGAAGGAGGCCCGAGTGGGAAGGGCTTGAGAAGCAGGAGGGGGTTGCCACCGCCCCGCAGAGGCCCCTCCCCTCCCGTGGCAGAGGCTCCCGCGGCGCTCCCAGGACAGTAGCTCCGCCCAAAGAGCCGCTACGCAGCGCTGCGCTGCCGCCGCCGCCGCCGCCGCCGCCGCGGGGTCCTCCCGTATCCCAGCAGCCAGCGCAGCCCCAGTCGGTGACAAAGGACTGGGGGGAAGCGTCATAGTCCCCGCGCTTGCAAGGGGAAGGACCGTGCCCAAGGAGTCGCGTTCGGTCCGTCGTCAAGGAAGACTGGAAAAATGCTTTGGGGTTTTTAACTGAATCGGGAAAGGGAATCGCAAGTGGTGGCGAGCCGCGGGAGGGCGGCGGCGGCCCGGGGCTCCGCGCCAATGCAGCAGCCACCTCGGCAGCCCGAGTTAGGGGAAGGCAATCTTCCCGTGTTCGTGTTTCCCACGGAGCTGATCTTTTATGCAGACGACCAGTCCACCCACAAGCAGGTGCTGACTCTGTATAATCCCTACGAGTTTGCCTTAAAGTTCAAAGTGCTGTGCACCACCCCCAACAAGTACGTGGTCGTGGACGCCGCGGGTGCAGTGAAGCCTCAGTGCTGCGTGGACATCGTCATTCGTCATAGAGATGTCCGGCCCTGTCACTATGATGTAATAGACAAATTCCGTCTTCAAGTTTCGGAACAAAGCCAGAGGAAGGCTTTAGGACGCAAAGAAATTATTGCGACCCTTCTGCCATCGGCCAAAGAACAACGAAAGGAAGAAGAGGAAAAAAGGTTAAAGGAACACTTAGCAGAAAGTGTCTTTTTTGAGCAGATGCTGTGTCAAACGGAAAACAGGGCTGTCTCTTCGGGACCTAGTTTATTAACTGTCTTCCTGGGAATAGTGTGCATTGCAGCTCTGATGCTGCCCACACTGGGAGAAGTGGAATCTCTAGTGCCTCACTACTTCCATTTAAGTGTGAATCAAAAATTAGTAGCTGCTTATGTTTTAGGTCTTATCACTATGGTTATACTTAGAATCTGAGCAAGGACTGAAATTGACTGAAATCATTTCGCCTTCACATCATGAATGTGGACTGCTCTTTATTCTCTCCTGACTCTGCTACAGAAAAACTTGGGTGATTTAAAATACTTGCAAATGTATAATATATGTATATATTTTAAACTGATGTATAACTTTATTTGAAGGATGCCAGCACCTTGTGCTCATGTTACAGATAGTTACGATAGTTTGTTGAATGACTCTTCCTAAGATTATCTGAGGAAATTTTTATAGCTGTACTTGTTGGGGGGAAAAAGACTTACTAAAAAATTTTTTTAAAGTGAATGAGAATGAGCTAGGAACCACTAATGGGTGCTGCAAAGAGGAAAAATAAGCCTTGATGTCGAGAAATACTTCTTTAAAATTAGGACTGTCCAAAAGTGGAATGGGCTGCCTCAGACTGGATGACCACTTGCTGAATATTATTAAGTGAGGACTGTTTTTTCCGTATAGGTTGCTTACTAAGGTCCTTGAAACTTTGAGATAATGTGATAGTTCTGATGGTTACTTAAAAGGAGGAACTGAAAAAAAATGTTGTGATACTCAGACAAGTAAGGTTGGTTGTACTGGTGTTTAATATTAAATTTCTAACACAGTAATTTTTTAAGCAACATTGGGAATTAGGGAGAACCAAAAAGCACTCTTTTTGATTTTCGTTTCAGATATGGAAAAAATGCTGGGGAAAAACAGAAAAAGTACTGAGCTAGGCTTCAAGAGACCTGAGTTCCAAGTCCTGACTCAGTCACTACCTCAGTGTGTGACCATAGTAGGCAAGTGATTGCCCCTTTTTGACTCTCAATTTTTTCTCCATGAAAGAAGAAGTTGGACTAAATTTCTGAGACTCCTTCTAGTTCTAAAGTTCTATGATTTTAATGTTCAAAGGAATAAAATGTAAGTAAACGAGGTGTGCTGATGGATCTACTGTCTTGTTAATTTGGGTACTCCCTCCAGTGATACAGACAGCAACCCAAGTATACCTTCTTATTCTCTGCAGCTCTTTCTATGTCCTCCTGTAAATCCTTCATTTGGGGGTCCACCTAATAAACTGGAAGTCCTCTTACACAGCTTTTGTGGATACCAAAGGATTCCCTGGATTGTCTAACAGTTAAATGATTTTTCGCATATCTGAAAATATCCACATTTTCCTCATTGGTAGATTGAAAGGACTGGACTAGATGGATGATTCTAAGAGGCCTTCCAGTTCTAAATCAATGATCCTTCTATAAAGCCAACCTTTACATCAGTGGTGATGTCAAACCCAAACAGAAAAGCTCCCCACAGGCCACATACTAACTTAAAAAACCACATATTAACATTACCTATCTTTTACTATATTTTTAATCATTTCCCAACCACATTCTAATCTAGTTTGGGCCGCGCTTTGGAGCTTTTGCAGGCTGGAGTTTGACACCTCTACTTTACACCACTTCTCTGGTGCAATTCTACACTGGTACTACATTGCGAAGCATTTCCACCAGGGGCCTCTCCATTTCCTTTAAAATGTCTCAACTTTAATTCTTCAGAGTTGGGTCTTTCTGCTACCATAGAGCCTCACTTAAAAATAAATGGAAAAAACAAGCAACTGCATCATAAAATATATATAGACTCAGTGATTAAGTGAATTTCATTTATAAGTTCTCAAGAATTATATCTGATATATCAGAAATGGAAAGAATGATATATTAAAATAACCACAAACTTTATGGAAAATGTATATACATATTTTTTTCAGGCTCATAAGAAGACAAGTATTTTTAAGGATCCTTCAGAAACACTAAAAAGCAAAGGAATAAAGAGACCTTTCCTTAATATAATAATCAGCATATATCTAAAATCAGGAGTCTATTATTTGTAATGGAGAAACACTAGTTTTTCCAATATAATCAGTAGCAAGGATGTCCACTTTCACCAATACTATTTTATATAATTCTAGTAGGATAAGCATAAGACAAAGAGGATGAAAAATTACTATTTGCAAAAGATATTGCTTAAGACAATGTTCTGAGATAACTAAAAAATTAACTGAAAACACTAATTTCAGTAAATCAACAAACTTAAAATAAACATACACACCCCTAAAGCATTTGTCTTTCTGTTTATTACAAACAAAATACAGCAGGAGATATGAAAGAAAACATTCAAAATAACTAATATATAAAATGTCTTGGAGTCCACTTAGAAAGACAAGTTCAGGACTTACATGAATATACCATAACTCTCTTTACAGAAATAAAAGGAAAACAAGTAATTGTTGATATTAATAGTTCATGGTTGGGCCATGGTAATTTTTTTAAAATGATAATGCTGCCTAAATAATTTACAGAGTTAGTGCCACGTCAGTCAAACTACCAAGTTTTATTACAAAGCTAGACAAAAATAACATTCATCTAGAAGAACAAATGGTCAATAACCTCAGGGAGAAAAATGAAGATAGAAATAAATTAAAGAGATCTAGCATTACCAGATCTCAAACTAAATTATTAAATAGTAATCAAAACCATTTTGGTATTGGCTAAAAATTAGAAAAGTTGGTAGATTAGGTAAACAAAATCCAAAAGGGCAATGGAACCATAGGAGCTATGATAGTGTTCAATTAAAACCCAAGGACATCAACTACTAGGCCTCCCTATTTAATCAAAACTGACAAGAAAACTGCAAAGCAGCCTGGCAAATTAAGCCTACACTAACATCTTAAAGTATACCATGTACCACAATAAGCTCCAAATGGATATGTAACCTAAAACTGAAAACCTTTACATCATAAAAAAAAAAAAATGACAGGAAAAGGAGACTCTTAGCTAAATAGAGGTAGAAGTGATCACAAAATAAGATGGACAGTTTTGATGACATAAAATTGAAAAGCTTTTCAACAAACAAAATCAGGGAAGCTAGATTTAGAAAGGAAACAGTTATAGGGTGATATCCACGATGTTTTGGAGAACAGGATTTCTTAACCTTGGAATTCTTAAATTTGTTATTTTAAAATATTTTGTTGTCTTTAAATATCACTGGTTTCCTTCCTGGTAATCCTATGTATTTATGTTATGTGTTTAAAAACAAGCTTCACCAGACTGCCAAAGGGGACCAAGACTCAAAACTGCTATACAGCAAAAATATGTTACAAAGTTTGTCCCACAAAGCAACACAATTTTCACAGCAGAAGTTATTTTAAACTGAAACTACGTTGGTAAGTAAGAACTTTAAAACAATTCCTAAGTCACCCATACTGTCATAGAAACCAGTTAATTAAAAAGGACCATATCATGACAGACACAACCTAGAATTGGATGTCCTCTGCTACTTATAGCCGACTGCCAAATTTATGTAATCCTAGGTTTGGGTTTTTAAAAAGCACTATAATCTATGCCAGACAGCCAGCTCTTACTCATCTGTTTACCCAACAAAAACAGTCCAGTAGGTTTGGAGAGATAGGAGAGAATTGAAAAATGAAGCAAATTAATGACAATATAGATACAGCAGAGTGAAAAAATTACTTCTTCAATGAGATAGGCATATTTTTCAATCGGAATTTATCCTAAATTAAGTTTAGAATTATGAACTAAATGTCTGAGCTAAAAGGGTCTCAAAAATTATTCTGGTCCAGCTCCACCTTCTTCATTTTGCAGACGTAAAGACTAGGACTCAGAAAGGTTGATTTGTTCAAGGGGAGCTGGGAGCAGAACCTGAGAACTGTGCATCTAAGCTCACCATTCTCTGCACGCCACTGCATGGTTGGTCTTGTGTTTCAAATGCAGGTACATTCCCTACTAGGTAATAAGAGAATCTATTTAACTCCAAAGCAAAATAACTCAAAAGCAAGTGTCTTAACAAGCAGATAAGTAAAGAAAGGAACATCTTCTTTTTCCTGATGTCTTGATTATTTTTAAGACACGTCTTTTTTACAGTAACTCACACCCATGAGTAAATGACAAGATTTGAGAAAAGTCACTGAACTGTTCATCACTCTGACCAAGCAATCCCACTTGTGGGCATTTATCTTCAAGAGGCCAACAACAACAACAACAAAACGAAATGGCCTATATAACACAAAGTATTCACAGCAGCATTCTTTGTGGCAGCAAATAACTGGAAAAAGTGTGCTCACCAACTGGGCAATGGCTAAACAAACTGTGGAATGGGAATATGTAACGGAATATTACTGCACCAAAAGAAATGATAAATGAAGAACTGAGAATCAACAAGAGAAGTCTTGTATACAGTAATCCAGAGTAAAAGAAGCAGAAAGAAGAGAATATTCAGTCCTGTAAAACTAACATAAAACGCATCTTCCTCCTCTAAAGAAAAGAGGCCTCGGGGGGCAGAGCCAAGATGGCAGCGTAGGAGCAGCAAGGTACCGCAGCTCCCACATAGCCATCTCAAATATACATAAAATATGACTCTAAACAAATTTTAGGGTTCCAAAACTCATATAAAAATACAGAAAAACACATCTCCTGCTGAAGGCAGCTCGGCAGGAAGGGCTCAGCGCAGCACACTGGGAGGCTAAACCAGCCCAGCCTGAAACCGCAGCTTGGACCCCGGGGGCAGCCAGGACCAGCTACAGCTGGAGTTTCCAGAATTATCAAGCCATAACAAACAAAGACTAAGTGAAAGGTCAGTGGAACTCAGCTAAACTTGAGAGAGAAAACCCTCCAGCCAAACTGCCTCCAGAGCAAGGAAGCGGCAGAAGTGGCAGCCCTGCAGCCACCTGCATGTGGCTGCTTCAGAGCTCCCGGCCTGCAGACTGCAGGGGGGCCAAGTGATTGTTCAGAGGTCAAGTGTTCTTGCGTTGAGCGGCCTGGATCCAGATCATGGTCTTGGGTGGTGGTCCTGGGGTATGTTTTCAGTGAGCCAAAGATAGTGGGGGCTACAAAAAAACAACAGCCCCCAATAACTCCAGCAGCTGCAAAAACCCCAGCAATTTGGGACAGAGCTTTCCCCTCTGGAAGCAGAGTTCCACAGAGCTAAAAAATCATTGACTGACCAACATGAGCAGGCAAAGGAAGCAAAGTAAGAACAGCAACCAAACTCTACATTCCTTCTTTGGGGACAAGAAGGATCAAAGCATGGAACAGGAGGAACACAACACAGTCAGAACTCTTGCACCAAAAGCTTCCAAGAGACATGAAGACTGTCTAAAAGCCATAGATCAGCTTAAGAAGGATTTTGAAAACCAAATAAGAG
>CM053585.1:265839875-265859613 GCA_028646515.1 Pseudochirops corinnae
TGGAGAGGTTCTACATAATTACACATGTCCAGGCTCTATTTAATTGCTCTTCCTTCCAGTGGGGTTGGGTGACGAGGGAGGAAGGGAAAGAATCTAGAATTTAAAGTTCTATAATCAAATGTTAAAAATATATATGTGTATATATATAGTGTATATTATTATTATTATTATTATTATTATTATTAACTACATCCAACTGGGAATTAAGATACACAGGTCCTGTGGTAGGGAGATCCATCCTGCCCTACTGGAAAGTCTGAGGGGTGAGGGGGAGGACATAGGAGACAGCAGATTGGGGGAGGGGTTATACAGTGGGATGGGTGTTTTGAGGTGTTGGATAGGGGAAAGATGGGGAGAAAATCTGTAACTCAAAATCTCATGGAAATGAATGATGTAAACAAGAAAATTAATTAATTTAAAAAAAATAAAAGAAAAAAAAAGAGGCCTCAGGATGTAGAATTTGGAATATGCTGTCATACATGGAGGATATTTGGCTCTGCATAACCTCTTCTGTGAGACAAAAAAGAAATCAATGACAGGTAGAGTACTGTGGTGTAAAAACCAAAGGCAACAATAACAGTAAATAAGTAAAAAGCTAATAATATAAGACCAAAAAAAAAAAGCCCTGGGTGAAGGGAAGGGTTCAGGAAAGGTTTCTCTAGGAGGTAATACATAAGCTGATCCTTGAAGCTAAACTAAGAGCTGGAAACCAGAGATGAGGAAGGAACACATACATGCCAAACCTCAGACTATGAGAGCAATTAGGAAAAAGATTCTGAGCCTTGAGATGAAATTCTAGGTTCAAGGAACAGGCTAGTTTGGCCAGAAAAGTAGAGTGTATAAAAAATAATATGAATTCAGGAAAAAGTATGTTGGACCCAGATTGTAAATGGTATTAAATGTTAGACTTGGGAGTCTATATTTTAACTTAGAGGCAATAGGGAGCCACGGAGGATTTTTTAAACCAATGGTTAGACATCTGTGGTTTAGGGAAATTGTTTTGACATCTATGTAGAGGATGTATTGGAGAGGTGAGAAGCTTAGAGAACAGTGGTTCTCAACCTGTGGGTCGAGACCCTTTCACAGGGGTCACAGGGGTCGCCTAAGACCATAGGAAAACATATATTTCGGATGGTCTTAGGAACCGAGATACCGCTCCTCTATCCATCTCCAGGCCAGTCTGCCCACATGCAGACATGCCCACATAGGACTATTAAAGAGTCGCAGCATTAGGAAGGTTGAGAACCAGTTATAGAAGGAAGTCAATTAATAGGATACTGCAATAGTCTATGGAAAAGATGATGAAGACCTCAACTTAAGTAGAAGCAATATGACCAGAAATGAGGGGAAGGATCCAAGTGTATTGTTGGGGAGGTAGAAAGATAATAACAACAGCTAACATTTAAATGTACTTTTAAGATTTACAAAGGGATTTCTACATACATCATTTGATCCTCACAATATACCTATAAATATGATTATTCCCCTCCCCCCCCATTTTACAGATGAAGAAACTAAAGCTCAGAGAGAGTGACTTACTCAGGATCACAAGATTGGTGTCAGAGGCAAGAGTCAAACCCAAATCATTCCTAAATCCAAGTCTAAAACTCCAGTATATATCACTGCCTCTCAAAAGGCACAGTGAATCAGTATGGTAGAATTAATATAGCATCAACAAGATTTGTCAAGAATCAAAGTCTAGTTCCCTGGCCTACTATTCTTTTCTCTCTCTCCAGGACTCTTAATAGCTTTTCCACTCCATTATCTTTCAAAGATCACAGATCATTAAGAGCAACTCTGAATCAGTTGAGATAATTAAGGGTTAGAGAAATGTCTCACATTAGGCCACAAAGCTGATAGGTTCAACAGCAAATGGATGATCTGGGAATGGAAAACCAAGGTCTTCAGCTTTCCATCACACCAGGCTGGCTTCTCAGGAAATCAAAAAAGACTCTTCCATCCCAGCCAGAAGAAAAAAACAAAATTCTATATCACAAAAACTGCAACCACAATGAACAAAGAAAGCACAAAATGTAATGATTTGTTTCCAAGATACATAACAAACCAATTCAAATTTACAAGAATGAGAACCATTCCCCAACTGATAAATGGTCAAAAGATATAAACAGGTGGTCTTTTAAGGAAGAAGTTCAAGCTATAAGCAACCATATTTTTTAAATGCTCCAAAAATCACTAATAATTAGTGAAATGCAAATTAAAGCAGTTCTGGAGTTCTACCTTCCACCCATCAGAAAGGCAGGGTTAACAAAATAGGAAAATGACAAATGCTGTAATGCAGGAAAATGGGGACATTAATACACTACTGGCAGAACTATAAACTGGCATAAGCTATTCTGGAAAGCAATTTGGAACCATGCTCAAAAAATTAAACTGAGCATAGGCTCAAATACCGCAAAGGAACCAAAGAAAAGGAAACATGTACAAAAATATTTATGGCAATTCTTTTCGTAGTAGCAGAGAAGTAGGAACTAAGATGGTGCCCATCAGCTAGGGAAGAGCAGAACAAATTGCGGCATATGAATGTAATGGAATACTATTGTGTTTCCAGAAATGAAGAAGGGTACAATTTCAGAAAAACCTGTGAAGTTTTGTATGAACTAATACAGAGAAAAGTAAACAGAACCAGGAGAACAATTTATACAATAACATTATTACTGCAAAGAAAAACAAATTTGAGAGACTTAAGAACTCAATGCAATGACCAACCAAGATTCCAAGGGACTCATGATGAAACATGCTTCCCAACAGAGATGTGACAGGCTCAGGGTTCAGCACAAGACAAATTTTTGGGACATGACCGATGTAGAAATTTGTCCTAATTGACTTCATATTTGTTACAAGGGGTTTTCTTTTTCTGTCTTTTTCCCTTTAGTGGGAAGAGGGTGTTGAAGGTAAAGAAAAGAGATTTTTGTTCAATGAAAAAATGAATGAAACCATCCTCAAAACTTAATTGGTCCAGGGCGGCTAGGCGGCACAAGCCCTGGAGTCAGGAGAACCTGAGTTCAAATCCAGACTCAGACACTTAACACTCACTAGCCATGTGACCTTGGACAAGTCACTTAACCCCAACTGTCCTGCTTTCCCCCCTCCAAAGGAAAAAAAAAAAATGATTGTTGCTTTGGAGGTGACTAGGTGGAGCAGTGAATAGAGCACCGGCTCTGAAGTCAGGAGGACCTGAGTTCAAATCTAGACTCAGACACTTAATACTTATTAGCCATGTGACCTTGGGCAAGTCGCTTAACCCCAACTGCCCTCCAAAAAATCGCAAAAAAAAAAAAAACTTAATTGGTCCGGTTATCCACTTCTAGAGAGTGAATTGATGAACTCTGAATGAGGATTGAAACACTTTTATTTTTACTTTCTTGGTTTTTTTGTCTGTGTTTTCTTTTGCAACATGTCTAACACAGAAAAATGTTTTGCATGACTTAACATGTATAACTGATATAAAACTGTTTGCCTTTTCAAGGAGGGGCAAGGGAGTGAGAGGGAGAAAATTTGGAATTCAAAATTTTAAATATTAATTTTTTTGCATGTAATTGGGAAATATTTAATGAAATAAACATATATTAGAAAAAAGATGTAATTGGTCCAGAGGGATAAGGCTCTAACCAATGGGTATAGCATCCTAGTGACTTAAGAAACAAAATCCATCACATAGTCAGAAGTTCTCTCAAGATTAATCAGTAAAATAGCATGCTCAACACAAGGCAGATAAGCTAAATCAATGCTATACCCTTGCTGAATATTCCTTCCATCCTATAGTTAAGTAAATCTCTTAAATTAAAAAAAAAATCAAATTTAAAAAAACAATGATTTAAGACTGTGGCAAATTAGACCCGAAATTTAGGAGGGAAACAAGCCAAAGAGGGAGGTAAGACTGGTTGCTTGCCCTTTTCTACATGGGGAACAGTATTTCTTGACACCAATACCAGATGGAGGCATTTTAAACCACGCAAGTAGGGAACCAAACATGACATCTAAAGACATTAGGACTGTGCCATCTATGTGAACTGGATTTTCTAGAAGTTGGGTATAGGTCCCACTTTTGTCTCTGTCACTGACTCACTAAGACACCTTGAACATGTCACTTACCCTCTCTCAGCCTCTTCCCTGAGGGACTGCTGAATTAGATGATCTCTAAGGTCCCTTCTGTCTCTGATTCTTTAATTTCAATAATAATCCAAGGACGTCTTGACAGAAGCTAGAAAAACCAAATGCCCATGTCACCTGTATGTTCCATCTAGACAACCATCATACAAAGAAAAAGGCAACACTGTATAGTAAAAAGAGCTCTGGATTTGTGTTAAGTTCCAGCTCTGTCACAGCTGTGTGAACTCAGCCAACTTACTGAAATCTCTCTGCCTCAGTTCTCTCAACTGCAAAATGGAGATAACAATGTACTGCTGACCTCACAGGGTTGCTACGAGATTAAAAATGAAGGAACTTAAGTAAAGACCTCTGCAACTGTAAAGTGTTATATAAACATGAACTCTCTGTATTGTAGTGGGAAGGGCAACACAATGAGAAACAGGAAAACTGAGCAAGAACTCACTATATGACCTCAAGGAAGTCACTTCAATTCTCTAGGACTTGGTTTCCTCATCTGTAAAATGATTTTAGACTAGATGATCTCCATGTTCTCTTCCAGCTCTAATCCTCTATTATAGTTTACTCTGACAAGTTATTAATCACCTGGATCCTGGCCTGCTAACTCTGGATGTTCCCCAAACTTCTGTCCTGAGCCCTCTTTGCTTCCTCTATATTCTCTCAGTAACTCCAAGAGCTCCCAAGGGTTTAACTATCACCTCCAAGAAGTTAACTCCCAGATCTATAATCCGGTCCCAGTCTCTCCCCTGAACTTCATTCTCACATTACCAACTGCCTACTGGACATTTCATACTGGATATCCTGGAAGCCATCTTAAACTCATGAGGTCTAAAGACACTAACATTCTTTCCGTGTTTCAAGTTCCTCCTAACCTCAGCATTATCCTCAACTACTCCTTCCCCTTTAATCCCCATATCCAAATACTGCCTTCTTTTATTTTCATAGCGTCTCTCTCATCTGATCCCTTCCCTCTAATCCCAGTTACCACTTTGGTTCAGGCCTCATCACCTCACCCAGATTATTTCAACAACCTCTTTATTGGTCTCCTTGCCTCAAGTGTAAATATGACCATGTGTCTCCCCAACTCAACCATTTCTAGGGGCTTTCTACTGCTTCTGGAATAAAAATAGAAACTCCTCTTTAGCTTTTAATGCCTTTCATAACCTGACTTCAACCAATCTTTCCAGCCTCAACGGCTACTGCTCCATTTCCTACACTATGCATTTCGGGCAAACTGGCCTTCTCTCCGTTCCACTTACTAATACTCTATTTCTTTTGCACCAGATCATCCATACCTGGAATGCATTTCCTGCTTGCTTCTGACTCAAAGAGTTCTTCTTTTCCTTTAAGATACAGCCCAGGCACTGTTTTCTGCATGTAACCTTTCCTGGTTCTCTCCAATTGCTAGTAGCTTCCCTTGCAAAATAGGTTATATTTAATTATTTTGCAAGTATAGGTTGTTTCATTCTTTGCATTGTATACCCCTTGACACAAAGTATGCCTTTGACAGTTGGTTGCTGACTGACTTAATGATTCATACATTTTAATCTCTATTTTCCAGATGAGGAAATTGATGTTCAGAGAAGCACTGTGCTCATGGGTACACACCCGATACTGTCAGATGTGGAATTTGAATCTAGGTCTCTCCTAACTTCAAGTACAACCTTCTATCCTCTATACCATGCTGACTCTCACAAGCAGACCTTGGACAAGTGCCACAAACTAATAATAAAGCTAGACACTTGGAAAGGAAAAAGAGGAGGCAATGGGGCTGAATGTCGTACAGGAAACTAGAGCACTCCTCAACATCTCAAACTGCTTAATGTTGCAAAAGCCCAAATCTAGCGTGTTACAATTCTACTGTGATTCAGACAATTCTACTGTGATCTCAGATCAAGAGATCTTCTCAAATCTGAGATCTGAGGAAATGGTATCTCCACTTTTCACTCATGAAATGAGGATGTGATATGAGATTCTTCGAAAAAAAATTTTTATTGATATCTTGTTTTGACATTTCCTAAATTCCCCCCTATATTCGTCTTCCTCCCTCCCCCCAGATAGCTATATAACAAAGAATACTTTAAAGAATCGATAAAGTTGAGTAATCTAAGATTCTTAAAAGATCCATCAGAATATGTATTCTCTTCTTGAGACAACATTACAGGAATGACCAAAAAAGAATGAATAGAATTTTTATACCAAACTTTATCTACAGTTTCAAGGTCCCAGCCATCCCCCCCAATCCTTGTAAAACAGGCTAGAAATAGGTATTAATCTGGTCACTTTGAAGATGAACAATCTGTGACACCAAGACAGAAAGAGACTTACTTGCTCAGGAGGTCACCCAGTGAGTCAGTAATGATGCTGGGACAGGATTCTGGAGATTCTAATTTTTTACTTATCACTCTACTCACAATGCCACACTATCCCTAACTACAGTTTGCTGGCTACAATTTTAAGAGAAATAAAAGCTCAACATAGTAGCCCTGTACTGCCTGCTCTTTTCTTTCCCTTGTCCCTTGACATATTCCCAGAGCAACCTTGCTTTTACTTTCAAAGTTTCCTGGAAGGACCAGGGCTTTGTTGGGAAGCTGCCACCATAGATGCTTGAGCTCTTAAGAAGACGATAGACATTTTGATGGGCTCACAAACTCAAAATGACTGTGTACCTCAGGGGTGGAGAACCTGAGACCTCGAGGTCACATTTGTTCTGTGAAGTTTGGATTCAGTCAAAGGGCTGCACCTGAGGACCACAAGGCTCAAGGCCAAAGCTTCCCCACACAGATACCTTCTAAGAAGGTGCAAATTCTATAGTTACTCTTTAAGTGTGGGAATAACCTTAAACTAGTATGAATCACAACTGTTCCTCATCGTCTGAGACTCTTAAAAATGTTTTCTTAGAAACACTCTATAGAAGAT
Organism: Pseudochirops corinnae; assembly: GCA_028646515.1. NCBI lineage: Eukaryota > Metazoa > Chordata > Mammalia > Diprotodontia > Pseudocheiridae > Pseudochirops > Pseudochirops corinnae. The sequence continues at coordinate 265,846,923 of CM053585.1, forward strand.
CCCTCTTCTCATCATTTTAATATCTTGAGGATATCAATGAAGGATTATGGCTGTCCAACTACTGCCCCTCAATGGAACAGAGGATTTAGATTCAAATGGACCTTCTTGCTGTATAACTAATCTACGTCTTTTTCACATACAACTCACACACATTTCTATCAATACCTTCTATACCACTTCTCATGAACAAATCACTGCTAATAATGCACTTATGTCCACCACATATCTTTCCCTTGCCCTTCATGTAACTAACAACATTGATGATTTTAAGATCCTAGCACGTCACAAGTTACAGATACACTGCATTACTAAAAGAAGACTGTGTGTTGCTAAAGAGATAGACTTTAGCTGCAGTGGGCAGTTTAGGGTCATTAAAAGCATTGCTGAATTTTCTAAATGTGATCCAGCCCAAATTCCCGAATCACTGTCCCTCTGCTATCCAAGCAATATGAAACTTCCACCAACCTCGGTTTATTTGTGTGAATGATTTTTTTTTTTGCACTGCTGTGGAATTCACTGCAGAGGCTTTGCATTGTTCTAGGGTAATTAAATTAGTACAGTGCTATCTGTGAATAAGATATCTGGAGAGCCTCATCATTAACAGCTTTTTCTTTTATACTGAGCATAAGAATCTCCAAGATACAAAGCTAAGGAAGCATAATCTGAAAATTAACTAAAGTGAAGGGGAATTGCTCATATGTGGAGCCAAGAGTTACAGTGAGTACATGAGACTTTTACAGAAACTGGGTAATGCTCTCTCAGATATGCATGTACAAGCCTGAAACACTGATGATATCACTATTAAATCTCTGCAGTTGATATTCTAAAATGAAGGCTTTGTTACAATTATCAATGAGTCAAGCAGTCTTCTGATACTGGTCTCCTCCATTGCCCTGGACATTGGGAAAAGTGTCCTACATATTTTATTTCCAAAGTTCAATATAGAGGCCTGAAGTAGGACCTCTCCCAACCAGTCTACTTCACAGAAGTAACCACTTTTACTGCTTTTATTGTTTACTGCTGGGCTTTTTGTTCATCAAGGCTGGATGTTACTCAAGCTTCCACAAGAAAATGGTCCCTCTCATTTACCAACACTACAACAATGATGAATGGATTCAAAACCAATTCTGCCAGGAAGGATGCCCTGCAGTATCAAGGGAGCTTCACAGGATTGCCTCTCCTATGGCCATTAATTCAGCCCTACCTGTGTAACAGAAAGAAAAAAAGGCTGAGCACATTATACAACTATGGCAGCTTTCACCTTTTATAGTTAGCAAAGATGATGGTATAATGAAAAATAATTGGACTGCGAAAAAGACCCATCTTTGGAATACTGTTCTGCTACCATCTAGTTGCATTACTCTGGACAAATCACTTCTCTAGAGGCCTCTGTCTTTTCATGTATAAAGTGAAGGGGTAGACCCAGATGCTCTGATCGCCTAAGAATCCATCGTATTATGACATTCTATGATTATGAGCTTGTACCCTCACTACTAACAGCTTTTTCTGAAATGACAGTAGCCCAACCAATACCTGGCTGAAAGATTACCCAAGAGTACTGATTCCCAGCCTTCTGGAAGATGTCACATCCTATCAATGTTTAGACACCACAAAGTATTATCAGTTATTATGTTTTAATTAAGATTACTCCAATAACATTTTTTAAGAGTTTCAGTGCAACCTTAGAGATAATTGGAGGTTTTCTGGGAGACTGAAAAAACCAGGACAGGAAAACTCTGCCCTAGAAATTCTTAATCAAAGTCAGTTACCCTATATTTATGATGGTTAGCTTCAACCAGTTCTTTTCCTTCAAGGCACACAGCTAAGCCTGAGGAGAAACCAGGAAAAACACCTGGTACCATAGGCCATGGATATAGTTTTAAAATGCTAGGTGAAAAAACCAGTATCAAATGATTACACAAGGGATAATAAAACATTAACTTAGAATTCAGGGTTGTAGCATATTTTTTTTGTTGTCTGAGTTGGAAGGGCCCTTAGAAATTCAAGTGCCTCATTTTTACAAAAGGAAAACTAAGGAACATCATGGTAACTTTCTGGCCTATAAACTTAAGTAGATTGTAGAGTAATGGTGCAATGACACTAAACAAATTGGGATAGCCACTTCTCCTTAAATATATACTGAGTTTTTTCTACTTCTTCCTAATTTTTCTACTACTTCCCCCTAAAAGCCTTCCCTGCTGCCCAGCTGAATTACCCGTCCCATTCTTCAGAAAGGGCACTGTATGCCTCTCTTAAGACAACTTCATACTCTACCTTGTAGAATGTCTATCTGCATGACTCTCTTATTTCCCCTATAATAAGAGCTAATAAAAGCCAGCATTTTTTATAGTGCTTTAAGGTTTGCAGAACACTTTCCCATATTATCTCATTTATCTTCACAACAACCCTGTGAAGTAAGGTGCTATTATCATCCTTTTTATAGATGAGAAAATGGAGGCGGACAAAGGTTAAGTGACTTGTCCCTGTCACACAGCCAGTTAAGGGTCTGAAGTGAAATCTGGTTCAGGTCTTCCTGCCGGTGGATCTACTGCTCTATCCACTCTGCCACCTAGCTAAGGACAGGGTCTCAATCTTCTTTGCAACTTCCACAGCACCAAGAACCTTCAATTCTGTTTTAAGCAATTCTACTGATTGAGAGACAACTCATTTGAACTGTGAAGGCATGTCTGCCTGTGCCTGCCTGCCTGCCTTCCTTTCCTTCCATCTCAGACTAGATGCACAGGAGCTACTCATGGGCCCAATCTGACTACTGACTAGCATGGTAGCTCTGAAATGCTCCATTTCCAACCTGAGCCTCTTTGTGCTCCTTAGGCAACATGTGGCTCCCTGCTCCTCGGGCTCAGGTGAATACTAATGTTGAATTTAGTGTGGACACCAGATGGGTATAGACCACCCTCACAGAACCTTTGAGCCCAAGAGATCCACCAGCCTGAGCCTAAACCTCTCTGTTATCTTGGATTACAGGCATATGCTGCCACACCCAGTGAAGACTTCAGCTTCTCCCTGTCTGGACAATGAGATGCCATGCAGGACTAACATCCCCTGTCTTTTTTAATATACACCCTCGTGTAAGGTGCTATGAACTTCACACATTTTTCTTAGAATGTTATAGTCACATTAAAGGGAAAGCAGAGTTTCTGATGTTCAGTCACCACTGATGACCACCATAGCAGAAAAATAGAGACCCATAAGGCCTCTTCAGCACGTGGTAAGTCACTGAAGCATATATACTCACCTTCATGGAATTTTAGAGGTCTAGGGGACCCGCTAGTTCAACCTATACCTGAAAAAAGAATTCTCCCTACAACATAGCCAAAACATAGCCAAAAGGGAATCACTGCCTCCCAAAGCAGCCCATTCCACTTATGGATACTTCCCATCTTTATGAAGTTTTTTCCTAACACCAAGTCTAAATTTATACATTTGCAATTCCCACCCACTGCTTCTGGAAGTTGCCAGCTGGGTTCAAAAATAACCAATCTAATGCCTCTTCCACATGGGAACCCTTCAAATACCTGAAGGCAACAGTTATGTGTCCCCCTCACTCTTCTTCAGTCAAACTTCCCCAGTTCTTTCCATCTATTCTCAAGTAACATGAACTCAAGGCCTTTCTCCATCCTGGCTACCTACTTCTCTATACTCTCCATCTTACCAACTTATCCCCTGAAATGAACACAAAGCTCCAGATGATGTTTGGCAAAAACAGAGAACTGTGGGATTACAGAACTTAAGCTCCTTGAGAGTAAGGATGGGACTGTTTTTTTGGTTTGGTTTTTTTTGCATTTTTTTTGTATTTGTTTCCCCTAGAGTCTAGCATGGTGCCCAACATATAACAGGCATCTTAAAATGCCTGAGGTTTTGGGGGGGTTTTTAAGAGGGGAAAATGCTTGTTTTTATCACCTTCCTTATCCTGTAAACCAAATGTGTCAAACTCAAATAGAAACAGAGCCATTAAACCATACATAAGGATTCCTGCAGCAGCATACTGACTTAGAAAACCACACATTTATGTATTTCTTTTTTATTAACACATCAATACATGACAAGCAAAAAGGACCTCCATTTTAAACTGGTTTGACAATACCCAGCAACACGTCAGCTGTAAGCCATGACTCTTCATAATGAAGCCTAAATCTCCCTTGGTTTTTTTGGCTGCCATTACACAGCTGACTCATACTGAACTTGAAGTCCACTAAAACGCTCAAGTTTTTTTCTATTTAATTGTATTAAATTTCCAAAACATTTTTATTTTTAAAATTATGTCCTGACTGACTGCTAGGTCTATGTATGATCTTATTTGAACTGACTCTGGAGTCAGAGGACTTGAGTTCAAATCCCACCTCTGACACTTATGATCCTGGACAAGTCACAATCTCCATGGGCTTCAGTTTTCTCATCTGTAAAACTGAACTAGAGAGCCTTTCAGGTCCCTTCTAGTTACAGATCAAAGTTTCTTTTTAAATAAATATCTAACCATGCCTCAACATTCTGTACATATTAACTCAATTTTTAATACTAAATTTATAAGACTTTACATTTATCCTTAGTACATTTAACCTTATTAGAATCATACCAAAGTTCTGCCTTGTCAAGATCTTCTTGGATCCTGTCTCTATCATCCAACATGTAAACTATCACTTGACTTTGCATCATCTAAAAATATGACAAATGTGCCATCTATGCTTTTATCCAAGTCACTAATAAAAAATGTTTAATAGCACAAGGCCAAGCACAGGTCTCTGGTGCACTCCCCAGGAGCCTATGTGGCAAGCTAACACGAAGTCACCGACAACTACTCAAGCCATTTGACCAGCTGACACCCATTAAACTGGCAAAGACGTAAATAGTTTGTGTTGAAAGGACTACAGCAAGTCAGGCTATAATACACTGTTGGTGGAGCTACAGTCTAACCATTGTGGAAAACATTTAGGAATTATGAGGAAAAAGTGACTAAAATGCATGTACTCTGACTCACTGGGTCATATGCTAGTCATATAGTTCAAGGTACAAAAAAAAAGGGTCTTGTCCATACCAAAGTATCCATAGCAGCACTTTTTTCAGTCACAAAGACCTAGAAACAAAGTAGGTACCCATCAAGAGAGGAACAGCTAAACAAATTATATTACATAAATATAAATGTGCTTTAAGGAACAACAACTATGAAGAATTCAAAGAAGCACATGACATGAGAAGTTACTCAGAATTAAGCAAGCAGAACTAAGAAATAAAATTCACAGTGAAAGAAATGGTGAAAACCGAAAGAACAATAAAGTGAAATACTGAGTTACTGTAACGGTCAAAAATGGGCCCTGAGAAGAGATGAGAAAATTCATTTCCTTTCCCTGGAAGCTGTGTGTGTGGAATGCTTCATATACTATTAGTAGTTAGCCTTACTAAACTGTTGGGTGTTGGGTTTGCGTGTTTTTTAAACCTTTGTTAGGGAAAGCTGGCTAAGTAGAGGGAAGGGGTAGGCTATATTTGGAAATGAAAGTAACAGGAAAAAAAGGCATCGATAAAACAATTTGTTTTAAATGTTTGAAAGATACAAGGCAAGAACAAGAGGAAAGGGGTTTGTGATCAGAGGCTGTGCTCAGGAAATAAAACAGATAATGTAAGGGAAGTTTCTGTGAGTGGGATACAAGAGGAGCTAAATCTCTCAGGGTGCTGAAGAGCTGCCTAGGATGGTCAGGCCGAAGGAAAGGATCCTGCTTCCTCAGTAACTATAGGAAATAAGACATTTATCTCCAACTGAAGGGACAGAAGAGTGGCTTATTAGGAAAAGATGAAGGAAATTCAGTATCAGGTTAGTACACTGGTCAGAGCCTGAGAATGAAAGAGAACAGCAATTTGTTCATAGTCTGATTAACTAAATGAGTTGAACAAAGGTTGTCCAAGTAATAAAAAGTCTGTACCATACTTTATCAAACTGTATTACAACTGATATCTCTCAATTCCCTCAAATTTCTGCAAAGTACCTTTGCACTAAAAAGGTGTTTGAGGAAGGTGAGTAGAAAAAGTAACGATAGTGCTTGTGTTTTTATAATGCTTTAAGACTTTACAAAGCACCTTCATCACAACAAGCCTGAAGTAGACAATACCCAATACTCAAATGGATGTGTGAGCTCCTAAATTTGGATGTTCCCTCCAAAGATGCAGATCCTCATCCAGCCACTCTTGCCTATGCTGGATAATCTGTCCATGTCCTCTCATGAGATGCCAAAGAAGGCCTATGCCAGGTGCCAGAAGACTTCCTCCACTTCTATTAACATTAAAAGGATACCAGTGGAGCTCTCTGTTGCCTCCTGCCCTTGCCACATGACCAGGTTATCTTTGTTTCCATGACATTTTTTCTTCCCATTCTTCAAAGCTCCTCATTGGCTATATGTTGTTGCCTACTCAAACTGACTGTTCTCCTTTCCTTTTCTGGGTTAAATTAATTTTCAGTTCTTCAGAGATTTATTGGAGCATGTTTCACACACAAATAGCAACACCAATAAAAGGCTGGCATTAGAAAAACTGACCTTTGTTCTCTAGGCAGAGCTTCTTAAACTTTTTCCATCTGTGTGCTTCTTCAACTGTGGGAGCCAATACAGGGTTTAAGAAGTGCTGCCTAGAGAAACTTGAGCTCATTAAAAGAGCTTTGAAACTTCCTAAAGCAGGCAAGCAGGAAGTATTAAGTGTTTAGAGTGTGCCAGGCACTGCGCTATGTGCTTAAGATAAAATAAAAGCAAAAAGACAGATCCTAGGCTTCAAAGAGCTTACATTCTAATGGGAAAAGATAACACATAAAAGGGAGCTGAATGGACAGGGGAGTGAGAAGATACCCATACAGGGGGCACAGTAGTAATGTGGACAGTCAGTCAATTCAGGAGGGGAATGAAGGGTAACCAGCTGGGGCCCCTTCCCAAAATGGAGGCCCCAGTGGGAAAAAAAGAGCCAAAGAGGTGTTCCAGGGTTCAAAGAAACAAGGAACCGAAGGAAGTTCCAGCATTAGAAGGCCTCTGAGGCATGGTGGCAAAGACTAGAGAGTCAGAAGCAAAGCTGGGAGGGGACTAAAGGAGAGCCAACCTGGGCCCCTCTCCAAAATGGAGGCCCCAAGAGGACCCTGCTAATGGAGAATGGGGGCTGGAGGAATAGAGGGCTGTTCCAGGATAAGAAGTGCAAGGCTCAAGTCATTCATTTATATTGTATCCCAGATTTGCATACTGATAGACCAGTTCTCCAAAACATTCATCCAAATGCAAGTTAAAATGCATTTGGGCATATTTGGGCAAGAGACATTCTTCATCCACTTGGGTCTTTCCTGTGTCATGAGCAGGGTAAACTACAATTCATTCAGCTTAGTCAATTAAGCTCTGAACACAACTATTGTTCTCCTTCACTCTCACTCACAGAAATTCTGTAAAATCATTCATCTATTTCTGATTGTCATATTACATGACAGTTAGATGTCACCATCTAATCCAGTTGCTTTTCCCACGTTTGCTTTCTTTAGTTTCCATTTCTATCTCCTCTATTAGCACCTCTATGTCAGTAACATAGAGTCCTTGCCCTTGGTGATGAAAACAGGTTAAACATCTTTGCAGATCTTTTCCACTTTTCTGCTTTTTGTCCTCTTCCTTCCATTTTCAAGCTTAAATTTTTGGATAACTTTGACTAGTTCATTCTCTTGACAACCTTTGAGTGGGTTATACCTTCCACTGTTTTTTTTTCCACTTTCTGAGATAATCCTTTTCATGATCATCCATCTTGCTACTTCCTAAGATTTTACAAAAGAGTTCATATTCTCAACTGGTGCTGTCTTTGGCTTCCTCTCTCTCTGCTTTTCAAGTTAAGTGAACTGTTTACTGATTAAGACATTTTCTGGGTTCCTTTGGTCTTCCTGTGGCAATTAAACTAAATTTCAATATAAAATTATTATAATCAGTGTTGTCCATCTCATTATCAATCCCTTATTTAAATAGTTCAGGAAAGAGTTGTTTTAATTGTATACCATAGCTTCCTTCCATTTTTATTTTTGTTCTATAGTCATCCCTAGACATTTGTAGGCTTTCATATTTGGGTTTTAGTTATTCCAGACTGGACATAGATAATGAAATGGGAACTTTTGAACATTTGCAGCATAGCGAGGAAAATGATGATGCACATATGTAAAAAAATTTTAATAAGTTATAAATATACAAATACTATATATTAATCTACTTTATCTACTGTTACCACAAGTATACCATATAAGTTTACCATAAACAGTTAAATTTTGTTAAAAGTTCAGTGCACTAAAGTACTGGCTGCACAATCCTCTTTGCAAATGCCTCCTCTTTGTCTTTCTACCATTCAGACCCATTCATATGATTTTCTCCCACAGCGACCTTTGTATCTTGTGTACTTTAAACGTAGAAGCAAATCTGTGAAGCAACTGCAGCAGCTATACCAGCAGCTGGGCAGACTGCATAGTGTTCAAGATAGTAATCTCTCTCCCATAGAAACTGCCACTTTTTATGGGTGTTTTATTTGTTTTGTGTATGAAATATGATCAGAATTATTAAAAATAAAGGTTTGAGGTGGGGCCCAGAGTTATTAGAGGTTTTTCACAATCACGGGTCCTCTGCTCACAACTCCTACAACTGTCCAAGGACTACTGTAGTCATTTACTAACTCCAACATTTGTTTTGACAAGATGGTAATCTGAATATATACAGACATCTGATACAGGGGTGATTACATCAGTAGTCTTTTCTTGACAGTTAATATAAGCTCTGAGATTCCACCTTAAACCCAGCAATTTGGCAAAAATGACAAAAGATGGTCACAGTGAATACTGAAAGGGTTATGAGAAGCTAGGCATACTAGTGTATTGTTGGTAGGACTAGAAATCTGTATAATTATTTTAGAAAGCAATTTGGAATTATGCAAATAAAATTACTAAAATGTTTATATATATTTTTGATCCAAAGATTCTATAACTAGATTTATACTCCCAAGAAGGCCACTGGTAAGAATAAAGTGCTTTGTAACTGCATTTTTTGTAAGACTAAAGAACTGGAAACAAAATAGATGTCCACTGACTGGGGGAACAGCTAAACAAATTGTGGTACATGAATGTAATGGAATATTAGAGTGCTGTAAGAAATGATGAATGTGACGAATACAAAGAAGAATAAAAGGAAACATCTACATGAAACAATGCAGAGTGAAGTAAGCAGAGCCAAAAAAACAATAAACACAATGACTATGTAAACAGAAAGAACCACCAAAGGAAAAAAAAATCAAGTGAATGCTGTAAAACTATAAAGTAAAAAGCATGGCTTGAAAAAAAGATTTCAGAAGACACTCCCAGCCCAAGTCACTGCAGAGGTGAGAGGTCCACAAGTGCAGCACATTGCACACATTTTCAGACTTCTTCAATGTATCCATCAGTTATGATGATTTGTTCTTTTTTCTTTTTGTATCTTTGTAAAAATACTATTTGTGATGTGGGATGGCTATCTGGAAGAGGGAGGAATACAGGGGGAAACTACAGCGATGTTTAAAAAGAATCAATAAAAACTTATTTTTAAACAAAGAGAGAATCAAGTTCATTTTTTTTGTAAAGGCATTTCGTAGCTTGCCATGTCTAGCACCTACCGTTTTTTTCTCTTGAAGAAAATGGTCATGATGTAAATATATAAAGATACTGTGCAATCTACAAGTCACTGGCCAGTCTCACTCCTTAAATCATGCTCTTTCCTATATATTTAATTTTTAGCACCATCTTTAACTACGCACTGAAATCACTACCAAAACGCAGATCAATTTAATTTGGAGGATCTGATCAAGGGTTATCAGAGAATTTTCTAACTCCTCTGCAACTAATGTTAGTGAATACACTGCATTTATCTCAACAATGACCTTTTTATAAATACTTATAAGTAGTACCTCAAATACAAGATAGCCAAGTACCCCATGAAACATTTCCTGTTGCCTTTAGGAGTGCACTAAAACCAATTCTGTCACTTTTCTTTGCATCTCTAAGAAGAAGCTATGAGCCACCTTTTGCTTTCACTACAATTGTGTTCTTTCTTCAGGTTTTCTTAGTGGCAAGAATGTAAAGTTTGATATCATTCAGCTCCTCCAGAATGATGTCCATTCAATCACCAGACAAAGATCTCCTCCATTAAGTCCTATGTCAGGGTGCATAACCTGTGGCTTTGAGGCCATGTATGACCCTCTAGGTCCTCAAGTGCAGCCCTTTGACTGAATACAAATTTCACAGGACAAATCCCCTTCATAAAAGGATTTGTTCTGTAAAATTTGGACTCAAAGGGCTGCACTTGAGGACCTAGAGGGTCACACATGGCCTCAAGGCCACAGGTTCCCCACCCTTGTCCTATGCCAATGCCTCATCATGACGAGGAGGTGACCTTGGGTTTTCAAAGGCTATGCCAGTAGAGTGTAAGCGCTGGCACGTTCAAAATGGCTTTGATTATGGCAAGAGAACAAGTCTGTTTTATGAAGATCAAGTTACTTAAGTACGGACAGCCTAATCACTGGTAAGCTGACCATTTGGCAAGGAATTTTTTAATCACGGCAATTATGAAACAAAGAAAAATATAAGATGACCCTCATTCCTTTGTGGCCTTTCCACTTTTGTAGTGATGGCGACAGTGGCAGAAAAGAGAGAAGGTACCAAGACTTCATAGTTTTCAGTCTGCTGCTGCACATATTACTCAAGGCGGGTAATATTAAATGCAATTCAAGAAACATTTATTGAGCATCTGCCATGTGCAGGGCACTGTGGTGGGTGATAGGGATACAAAGACAAAAAACCAAAAACAGCTCCGATATCTGCAAGCAACACACGGTCCATTTTACAAATGAAAAATCTGAGGCTCTAAATCAGCGGTTCTCAACTTGTGGGTTATGTTCAATTCTTAACAATGAAAATACATCCTGCATATCAGATATTTACATTACGATTTATAACAGTAGCAAAATTACAGTTATGAAGTAGCAACGAAAATAATTTTATGGGTAGGGGTCACCACAACATGAGGAACTGTATTAAAGGGTAGCGGCATTAGGAAGGTTGAGAATCACTGCTCTAAATGGTTAAATGCCTTACCAAGGATCATACAGCTCATGTCTGAGCTTGAATTCAGACCTCAACTTGCTGGCTCTAAGTCCAGCCCACTCTCTACTACAGCACCCGCCTTTGCCTTTCACAGGATCACAATCCTGGAGGACCCTGTGTTCACAAGAGAATACTACCGCTAACTCCTCTGAGAAACCCAGAGTATAATCCGATCTGGGGGTAGAGGGGAAGTGCCCAAGGCTAGTTTCATATCATTCCCCTCCCAAAGAATTTAAACAACTTTGTTCCTGGGTCCAGCTTCTAACCTCTACTCTGTCTGGCTCATTCTCTATCTTATGACTACCTGCAAAATGGGAAAAATTATAATTCTGACAATCTGAAAGTCTCAGCTGAGGTCTACCAAGAGATTCTCATGTATGAGGATGTTATTTTAAGTTCTTCTTAGACCTACATGACATTTACCATCCAATGCCGTTACCTTTAAATGATTCTAACCAAATTTTCTCTTATAATAAATAGCTTAGCATGTGATTGTCACAGGAGCTACATGCAAAGGACACTGCTTTACTTATACATTTTTATTTCCACATAAAGTTTTGGGCTCTGTGTTTTATGGCTTTACAACTCCTCCTGGGAAATCTTATATGCCTGCTGAGTTTCAGGTCTACTGTTCTCTCCCCTCTCCAGAGGCAGCCTCCTCCACCTCCATTCTCCCTCCCTACCCCCATTTCAGCAACAGGCTCTGATCAACCTCCTCAACCATCTCTAGTCAACAAGCATTAAACTACAGCCCAGACATTATTTTTCTGGGAATATAAACACATACAGAAAGAAAGATAGTCCCTGCCCCCAAGAAGTTTACATTCTAATGAAGGAAGACAACTCATAAAAGGAAGCTGGAAGGAGAGCAGAGTGGAGGAATCAACCATAAAGGGACATGGTAGGGAAATTCCAGAGTCAGGACTGGGGCCCGGATAGGAACGAAGACATTGCTGGCCTGGATATATTCCTTAAAATGGACGTCCTGGGAAGAATCAACCAATAAGAGGAAGGGATTTACAGGGGCAGAGTATAACCAATGTGAGAAGTCCAGGGATAGGGGGTGAACTTCAGGGGTTAAGAGGCTTCTGTGACATGACAGAGAAATCAAATTATTTTCTGAAGCTCTGGAGGCTCACAAAGGGACTGCCATCCTAGTGGCTTCACAGGCTCTTAACCTTTATAGAAACCAGTTTATTGAGTTGTTAATGGGAAAGAAAACCAAAGTTAGTTGATACTAAAAAAGTCCATTTTACAACAGGACCTGAATTAAAGAACTAATAATTCCCACACTTCTCTCAGCATACTATTATCACTGTTCCTGATTTTGCCACAGAAAGGGTCAAAGAAGTGAACAATTCGGTTGCAAAAAACTGGAAATATAGGGGATGCCCATCAATTGGGGAATGGCTGAACAAGCTATGGTATATGAATGTAATGGAATACTATTGTGCTATAAGAAATGGGAAGGAGATGGACTTCATAATTACCTGGAGAGGCTTATACGGACTGATGCTAAGTGAGAAGAGCAGAACCAGGCAAAACCTGTACACAATCACA